>CM040241.1:38521959-38859103 GCA_022545495.1 Chrysanthemum lavandulifolium | reverse complement strand
ATTATAATAAAAGTTCTCAAATTTCAAATTCATTTCAAATTTCCAATTTCAAATTTCAATTTTTCATCATACCAAACATACCCCTTAGACAAAAAAGATTATCGTTACAACCAAAGTGACATGTTTTTTTCCATAGTCAAAATCGCACAAAAATTAATTAATTATTGTGAAAAAGAATATTCCTAAAAAACCAAAAAGCATCTCCCGCCATAACTAAAACCCAAAAAACATACCTACCCATTTGCCCATACCCATTTTTCACACACACCAACCAACTATTTGACCACTTATAGCCCGCCACGTGGCGTCCCACTTGTGGAGTTAAGAAAAGTAACGCCTATTTGTGCACATGGCTCATGTTAGCACATACCCTTGAACGGTCATGATAGTACTAATGTTTTTGATTAATTTTTTCTTTATAATTATGGATTACCAATTTACCATGCATGGAACCATGGCAAAAGTGACCGCAGCTAGCATATATAGTTAGCAGTAATTAAGAATAACGAAATATGAAATTTGCGCGACGCAATGTAGACGGCTTCAGCGACTTACTGCTGCCGACACTTAAACCCAGTGACTATTTTTGCCAAGTTGAAACGTGATTTAACGTTTGGACTTACTTTCAGAACGACGCTTAAACCTCGTGAACTGTTGCAAGTCATGCAAACTTCAGATTTAATGTGTTTTGCTATATCAATTTGGAAAGTAAGCCCCTTTATATCAATTTTGGCAAAATCATCCCTATCCAAATTCATGCCTAAAAGAATCCCACGATCGCATGGCTTCCACACTCGTTTATTATTAAAGTACAAAACAAATGTGCATGTCGTAACATTCTATACATACCTCGTAAGGTTAAATTTATCATTTTCATTAACATAAAAGTTGTTTAAATGAATGATAAGGGAATATATAATTTTAGAGCAATAACACAGACAATAAAATCTTCTTCATGAAAGCAGTTACACAAAATTAAACCACTAAATGATTGTTGCCAAATAAACTTTACATTTAAACTAGGGCCGATTATAATCGATCGTGAACCAGACCAAACCGAGAAACTTGCACGAAGTGGACCGACCGGACAGGACTGGAAAGAAAGTATTTTCGTCCGGCCATTGGTCGTTTCTCATATTCTGCCTCCGATCCAATCCAATCTTACACAAAACCTGCCATTATGCTTTATTAAATCGGACCGACCCTACCCTGAATCGAACATTCTAGTCTGGTCCTCGTCTCTGATCGATCCGATTTTCAAACCGTGTTTGAGCCCTAATTTAAACACTAGTAGTTGCTAGTTCTCCCAAATGATAATTCATATACTCATATTACAAAGAAATTGATTGGCACACTCTCATTTGTTATTTCTACACTCAAATGTACAAACCGATAATGCAGCATATGATAAATGTACAACTGATTAATGCACATATTTGAGTGTATAAATAAGAAATTAGAGTGTACAAATCATTAGCCATATTACAAAGTAGACAAATCAAGACATGAAACTCCCTGGCTCACATTAGAGCACAAGGTATCGTGATACCAATAACACGTTATTGGTATGTCACCTCATCACCACATCATACACCTCTCAATAACTCAAACACCCTCCCTCATAACACACCAATAACATATTATTGGGTCCACAAAATACCCCACTAAAAATACCCCTCACTCACAATACACTAAAAAAAAATAGCAAAAATTTGTCATCTTCTCCTTTGGCTTGAGCCACTCAACCAACTCAAACAATTTTTGGCTTGTGGTTGGATGTTGCATGGTATGGTTTGGCGACGCCAACAACTCATATTTTTACATTTGGCGATGTTTTGAAACCGGTCGACCGACCGGGTTAACCTATTGACCGGTTCGGACAAAAACGTAAAAACCCGGGTTTTAAAAACGGTCAACTGCTTAGACTCAGCGGGTTTAAGTGACCGGGTCAACCCGGTTTGAAACCCTAGGGTTTGGTTTTATATATTTTTTTTTTTTTTTTTTTTTTTTTTGAAAGGCAACAATATATTAAACCTCAAAAATAAACTCAGAATCTCGTAGGATCGTGTCTTGTAAGATGAAACTCAGAATCTCGCAGGATTTACGCTTTTCAAGATATAAACACGTAATCCGTGGCGTTTATGGTTGTTAGAAAATTACGCGTTTATATCCTCGTCACCTTTGATTTGTTGTTTAAGCGTGAAAAATGGTTCTTCGCTTTTTTTTCATCGCAAAACTAGTGTTTGGACATTATGTTTGAACAATTAAAATAGATGTTTGGACATATCGATAAAACCGGCCTAACCGGTTGACCGTGGTTGAATCCGGTTGACCGGTGACCCGGCTGACCGATGTCTTGGCCGGCCGATCAAAACCCGGCTTCAAAACATCAGATTTTCAGACGTTAACTACAACCCATACCCTTTGCTCTTACAAAGTGTACAAATCCAAGACATGAAAAAACACCCCCGGCTCACATTAGCACACACCCTCCAAACGGTCAAATCACCAGACAACCCCACGTGTCCCCCCTCCCTCATCTATCCGTTAACCCCTTCAAACCATAATCTCTCTCTCTTTCTCTTTCTCTCTCACACACAAACACATTCCCCTCTCTCTCTCTCTCTCTTCAACCCATCTTCTTCATCTTGAAACCCCCAAAAAAACACAAATTAGGCGTTTTTAATCCAGTCAATCCCAATCAAATTAACCAACACCATCACAAAATTCACCTCATTCCAATCACAACCCATATTTTTGTTTTTTAAAATGGGTAAGCTAATCTGCGATTCAACCACATCTCCTGTCCCATGGAAAGACCCCACCACCACACCTTCACCACCACCCGTTGAGTCTTTTCATAATAAAGACGGTGCTGACGTGGCGCCTTCATGGGATGACGTGTCAGGTTTGTTTCAAGATTCATTTTTTCTTTATTGGTTTTTGTTAATATTCATAACAGCATGTAAATCTTGGATCTTTTTTATATATTTCGAAATTTTTATAAAAAAATATGATGCTGACGTGGCACCGTTAGATGACGTCAGCTTTTTATAAAAATTGAATCTTTTTTGTTATTGGTTTTTGTAAATCTTGGATCTTTTTTTATATATTTGGATTTATAAAAGAAGATGATGCTGACGTGGCACCACCATAGGATGACGTCAGGTTTTTATAAAAGTTGAAAGTTTTATATTGGTTTTTGTTAAGATTGATAATAACATGTAAATCTTGGATCTTTTTTTTTATTTTTATATTTCGGATTTATTTTATAAAAAAAAAGTTTTTATCTTTTTATATTAAAAAGATGATGCTGACGTGGCATATGATGACGTCAGGTTTTTATAAAATTTCAATTGAATTTTTTTTTATTGGTTTTTGTAAATCTTGGATCTTTTTTATATATTTCGAAATTTTTATAAAAAAATGATGCTGACGTGGCACCACCATGGGATGACGTCAGTTTTTTATAAAAATTCAATCTTTTTTGTTATTGGTTTTTATAAAGATTGATAATAACATTTAAATCTTGGATCTGTTTTTTTTTATAAACATGATATATTTTTTGTTTTTATAAAAAAAGATGACGCTGACGTGGCACCATCATGGGATGACGTCAGGTTTATATAAAAATTGATAATAATATGTAAATCTTGGATCTGTTATGCATAAAAATGATAACTTTTTTTATTTTTATTTTTATATATTTAGATATTTTTTATTGTTTTTTGTAAAAATTCAATCTTATGTATAAAATGATATGTTTTTTTTTTTTTTTTTTTTTTTAAGCAAAATATTTTTGTATAGTTTTATAAAATTCAATCTTATGCATAAAAATGATATCTTATTTTTAACTGTATATTTAGATCTTAGATTTGTTTATAAAAAATGAACTTGTTAATTTTGTATTATTTTATTATTTTTTTTTCTGTATATATTTTGGTTTATAAAGATTCATAATGATACATGTAAATGTTGGTTTTTGTAAAGATTGATAATAACATGTAAATCTTGGATCTTTTTTTATATATTTGGAGTTTATTTATAAAAAAATGATGCTGACGTGGCAGTTGTTGGATGACGTCAGGTTTTATAAAAGTTGAATCTTTTTATTGGTTTTATAAAATTGATAATAATATGTAAATCTTGGATCTGTTATGTATAAAAATTTAATCTTTTAACTTTATATATTAGGGTTTTTTTTTTTTTTTTTTTTTTTTTTTTTTCTAAAGTTTATATTTTATATATATTTTTGGATCATTTTATTGGTTTTATAAAATTGAATATTTTTATGTATAAAAATTGAATCTTTTTATTTTTATATATTTGGGTTTTTTTTTTGTTTTGTTTTCTGTTTTTTGTTTTTTTCTGTTTTTTGTTTTTTTTGTTTTTTGTTTTTGTTTTTTTTTTAATTTTTATAAAAAAAGTTTATATTTTTATATATATTTTTGGATATTTTTTATTGGTTTTTATAAAATTTCAATCTTATGTATAAAATGATATATTTTATATAATATATATTTGGATCTTAGATTTGTTAATAAAAATGAGCTTATTATTATTATTATTATTTTTTCAATATATTTTGGTAAAAAAATTGAATATTTTAATATATTTGTAAAAAAAGTTTCTATCTTTTATTTAAATTTGGATATTTTTATGAAAAAAGATGATGCTGACGTGGCATCCGTTGAATGACGTGTCAGGTTTGGAAGACCAACAAAAAACCCATCTCAAAAAGCTCCAAAACAAAGGCATACTATGGAAGAACAAAGATGCTGACGTGACAGCTGTGATCAGGCTGAGCCACGGTGGCGACGTGGAGGCAGACGGGAACTGTCTGTTCACGGCGTCAAAGAAGGCAATGGGACTGGAGATAACGGCGAAAGAGCTGAGAAGGAGAGCGGTTAAGAGGTTTGTTGATGACGTCAGCAGTAAGGGGAATGACGTCATTGATGAGGTGATTAAGCATTTGTATGCGCCCGGATTTGAGATCAGGGTGGGGGTTAGTTTTGTGCAGGAGGTGAAAATGCTTGCCAAGAAAGACGATAGGAGTGTTTGGATCAGGGATTAACGAGCTTGTTGATCTTGGTATGCAAAGGTATATAAAAAGTTACCGTCTTTTTTATATATTTGGAGTTTGTTTGGTTTATGAAAATCCCAAGTCTTTTTATTAGTATATGTTTGAATCCTGATCTGCATTTGTTTATAAGGTCCTATGTTTATTTGTGCGTTTGAACCTTTGATTGATTAATAAGTCTGTGTGTGAATTATTTCCTGAGTCCTTAGATCGGGTCTAAGTTATAAGTGTAGGAATTTTTATGCAAGTTTCTCGAGACATGTATTTCAAGAATGTAACGTGATGACTTGATTCAGTTGATTTGTAAAATTAGGCCAGCCAACTTTTGTAAATCTCGACTGTTAAGTCTTCATGTAAATTGTTTCATAAGTAGGTAAGTCGAGTCTAAATTATATCAGAAGACTCTTAAATGTAACGACTCGATTGGTTAGTGACATTAGTCGAAACACCATTATGGTATATGATACTTTTTGAAATGTAAGCGATTATTACGAAACTGAAAAAGTTCTGATTTTGAATTTGATTAGAGAAATGGTGATATGGTTGAATGTTTTGATTAATGTGTCGGTTGTTGGTTTGCAGAGAATTGGCTGCGGAATCTATTTATAAGGAGAGGTGTATTGCAGTGGACAATGGCGAAAACTGGGCAAAGTATATGTCGATATCCGGGTCTCCAGATGATGAATACAACATCATTACTTTGCAATATACAGAGGAAGGTCTATTAACTGTAGACGAGAATAGGGAAGGCCATGCTGCAGCTTTTGGCGATGATATAGCAATCGAATGTCTTGCTACCGAGTTCAAAAGAGAAATTTATGTGGTATGCTCTCTTCTTTTACGCCTTTTATAATTGGTCTATGTGCAATTTCGACTTTGATTTTGTGTATGTTAGTAATAGATATGTTTTACTTGATGGCCTATGTGCTACTTGCTAAAAATAATGGAGCTCTTTTCGTCATAGGGATATGTATCATGATATCTTTATATTGCTTCAGAGCGCCTTGAAACTTTTGGTTCGTAAACATATAACCGGATATATTAACAATCTGGAAATGGTTAATCGCCTAAGCAAATAAAGGGTATAATATAGTTTTGTTGTATCTAAACGGGTCTCAGGTATCTTTTTGCTTCTATTTGCGGGCACATTTTTTTACACTAAAGCATTATGACATTGTAAGCTTTCGCTCGATTTTGAGTCATACATGTGAACGTTTTGCAAACGATATCCCTTTGTGAGAATGAACCATATTTGTATTACTTGGAGGCTGATGGAGAGTATGACTATGATTTGTGGAGCTCGTGCTTACTTCGTTTGTTTACTTTTCTTCTCAAAGTTATGGTCCTGTGGTAGAGGTTAGTACTCACAGTTTTACCATCTACTGAATACAGGTGCAAGCACATGGTTCGGATGGTATGGTTGATGAAGATAATTGTGTCTTTTTCCTTCCACACCGTCCAAGGAGTGAAATTTGTGGACCACCTTTCTTTCTCTTCATGAAAGGAACAGCTTGGTGTGGAGCAGGGGTGATCACTATGAGCCTCTCATTGCTCATTCTTCTTCGGTCGTATCTCATGAGAAAGTTGCATTGGTGCTTTGAGTGGGCATCATCCGTGATTTGGTAGTTTTTTGCAGTTTTGGGCGTAGAGATGTGAGTTAGAATTAGGCATTCTTTTCCAGATTTTTGCTATGGATGAAGACTGTTCGTTCATCTGTGTGAGGCGCAATCATTTCTTTCTGATTAGAAAAAAATTGAACCTTTATGAAATTTTTGGTAAGTTTAGTAGCGGTTTAATAGAGCCGGCTTTTGTTGTTGTCGGAGTCATGTCAGGCAGGAAGGGGTATAGAATTTATGGTTGAGAGAGGTTAAGTTCGGAGGATTAGCTTTGCTTTGTTTGTATTGGTCTCGGTACTATTCTTGTCTAAGCCAGGAAGCGTGCCGATTTGTTTGTTTGTTGTAGCCGAATGGCATATTTTACAATTTAATGGCAAAATGACCACTTTTTTGTTGTCCATGGTGTTTTCTGGATGCTTTACATTTCATTCAACATTAGCTGTGTGTGACTAAACAGTTGTTTTGGTCAGTTTGTTTTAGCTATGAGTTGCAACTTATGAAACAACTATGATGCATAATATAATCACTCTTGAGACTTGAGGTATTGTGAGCTGACACGTCTGGAAAATTTTCAGCCAGAAAAACTTGAACCAAGGAAGCTGGACAACCCGAAAATCGAACACTCTTTGCAACAATAAGGCGGTGTTTGTTTCGGTTTATATAACGGGCTTATGGCTTAATTGGTTTTGGGCTTATGTTTTATAAGCTCACTTTTGTGCCTTATTTTTAAACTTTCCGGATTATATAAAGCTTATTATAGGGATTATATACTGTGAGACCACTAAACTATTAGACTTTTTATTTTTAGGCTACCTATTTATGAGTTTGCTTTCGTTTATACTAAGTTCGAATAGTTGTATCTCGAATTTTTTTGAAACAACAAGAATAAAGCTAAATATATGATATTAAAACAACACAATCGAGAAATGAAATGTAAAATATCAGTTTTAGCCATTATAAGTGCAACTTTAGTTAGTTGAAAGTGAATAGAGATAATTTAACTAATGTTTTATGTTTAAATTGTTAATTTTATTGTGTTGATATGTTAAAGTTGGCTTTATTCTTGAAATTGTACGAATGTCAGGCAAAAATTTGAACGAGGTTGGTATAAAGGAAAACATACACTTAGGTGACCCATAAGTTAATATAAAGAAACGAGTGACCTGTAAGTAAAATCTTAATAGTTGAGACTTTGGAATACATATAAGTGAAAAGTTTCAAAATAAGCCAAAAAAAAAAGAGAGCTTATGAAACATAAACCAAAACCAAATAAGCCAACAAACACTACCTAAGATTCTAGACAATTCAAGGTTTTTCGATTGATTTTTTTCTTCTTCTAGGTATGCATAGTCATCACTTGTTTTATGTCTCTTTTGAGGATTTTTTTGAGACAAGTGCGTTATGGTAAATGGAGATGGCGTTATCTTAATGGGACATGTGCATTATGGAGGATGGTAATTAGCAAAATCCATGGTTTCGGACGGTTAATGGTTATGGGTAGAAAGGCGGTGTTTTGGGCAAATAATTTATTGTTAGTTGCTCTGAGTTGAATCAAATGGGAATTTCTCTTAGCAATCTTATGTTTAAGAAAGTTTCAAGTGGTAATCAAACTCGCTTATAGAGTGATGCTTGGATAAAGATCACGATCCTTTAAAGTTTCGTTTTCCGCGATTATTTGTTCTTGAAACAAATATAGATTGTTCTTGGGTGAGAAATGGGCTTTATTTAATGGCGTTTGACAAGGAATGTGGGCCGGAGAAGATAGCCTAGTGGTTGAGTGTTGGATGAGCTTTCTTCGCTATCATATCTTATCAATGGGCTTGTTAACGACATTTCCCGTGAAGATAATTGGTCCTAGTCCTTAGATAAACCAGGTTCCTCCTATGTGAGGTCGTTATGCAAGATTATACAATCAAATCTCTTTGTCATTGAGATTGAATCTCCATCTTTTAAGTGGAACTCATGGGTCCCCCAAAAGGTAAATATTTGCACTTTGCAGGTTGATTTAAACCGTCTTTCGACAAATTCCAATTTGATGTAGAGGGGAGTGTACATTCCTCATCTATGTGTGCTTTTTGTTGTTCGGATGAGGAGACTAAGAATCCTCCTCTTTAACCCTTTTCTCTTGGACATTATTTTGAAAATATTGGCTTCCTTAAAGACAAATGGGTGAATAAACTATTTCATTGTGTTTACTTTTCTTCGATTTGGCATATTTGGAATTGGTTGAACAAAATTTATCACACGTTCTCAGAAGATGAAAGGATTGCTTTCTGTAATGATACACATTCCCTTTGATCCAAATGACGTTTTTCCTGTGGGCCTTAAAAAGAGCATCTAATAATCGATTTTCATGAAAGCATTGGACTCATAACCCCAGTGATTTTAACTTCTCGTAGCTCTTTTGGAGTTAAAGTAGATTTTTTTCCTCTTCGGCCTGTTAGCTGTATAGTTTTCTTTGTTTGCTTTTTGTGGGCTTTTAATACATCTTCCTAGGGGTGTTCATTGGTTTGGTTATCGGGTTGTTCGGTTTGTTCGGTTCGGTTAGTTCGGTTAATTTTTTTTCTGGGTATAACCGAGAACCGAACCGAACCAACCGAACTTAAATTGATTCAACCGAACGAAAACCGAATCGAATAACCGAAACCGAACCCCATAACCGAAAACCGAACCGAATAACCCGAATTACATAAATTTAATTATTTATTCATTTATTTATATAAATTTTAAAAAGAAAAAAATAGAGCTTAAAAATGTTATATTTAAAGAGCTTTAATATTATTTTATATAAATATATAAAAATATATATATATTTATTTAAATTCGGTTTTCAGTTCGGTTTTTGGTTTGAATTGTTAAAACCATAACCGAACCGAAAACCGAATACCGAATATTTAATTCGGTTCGGTTCGGTTTTGACAAGTTCGGTTCAGTTACAAGTTCGGTTCGGTTATTTTCAGTTCAGTTCGGTTTTGGTTTACGATTTATTCGGGTATTACCCAACCCATGCATCTTCCCATTTCCCAAAACAAAAGTTGTTAGGCTAAAGGATTTTAGGTTCTCAAAGCGATAGTTGGACCAAGCCCAAAAAGAAACACGGGCCGTGTACTATAAGAAATCAGAAAACAAAACAATATGGATACAAACCCATGAACGCACGTGTAGATCGAGATGGTCATCATTGTACGAGGACCAATAACAAAACACACGACCAGTCCATACATACATTGCATGGAGATTGAGGTAATGAACTTATGATGATAAGCATTAGAAAACCTTTTTAATGGCTTAACGATTTGACACTCCAAATTCTTATTTATACACTCAAATCGTGCATTAAGAATTGTACATTTATCTTACGCCGCCACTGGGTTCATACATTTAAGTGTCTGAATAACAAATGAGTGTCTGAATCAATGCTTTTTAATAAAAGTTTCTGATGAGTACGTGTACATTATACCACGTGGACACAAATCTCATATGAAAACGACACGTATTATATATATCACCTCCATTGTGACATCACCACATTTGCTTATTACTAATTTACTAGTATTATCATGCTTCACCTCTTCTCTTCATCAAGTTTGACTCTCAAGAACAAGTAAGATCATCTCTTATATTGCTTATACTGTTTTTATGTTGTCATATTGTTTTATAAGTGCGTTGATACAATTGTATATATATGCTTCCATGCATGCTCAATTCATTTTTGTCTAAATATTGTTGAATGTAAATGCCTTATCACTTTATCATGTGTTTATTGAGTTGAGTACTAGAGAAAATCTTGTCCGTCGTATTAATTGTCAGGTTTGACTTTTCAAAGTCTTTCCATTTTCAACTTTGATCTTGAATATTTTTATTTATGTTATATAATACGCTTGATCAAAATATATGAATAGAATGAGGGTTTAAATGTATTTTCATTAATATAACTTTCATCAAGTATTATATAACACAAACAAAAATATTTAAGGTCAAAGATGAAAAAAGACTTATTCAAGTTGAATCATACTAGAGAAAATACTAAACTAGTGATAGTTATAGTATTAGCCAATCCGATAATACTAGATGTAGTAAGAATCAATGCAAAGTACTCCGTCCGTCCTAAATTATAAGCCCATTTTCAAATTTCACAAAGTTTAAGAAAAGTGGGTCTATCAGAAACCAATAAAATTTCATTATCACCCACGTAGATGCATTTCAATCGGTTGTCGGAGCATCTACAATGGGTAAAGTTTGGGAAAGACTTTTCACTATTTCAAAAGCTTTTGACAAGGTTTTATACATTGCAACAAGGACTTTACAAAAAGAGCCTCAGTCTTTTTAAAAGCTTTAGTTATTAAATGAGATTTGCATTAAATGCATTAAATGCAATAGGTCTTCAAAGACTTGATGCATTGTAGATGCCGATTGAAAGTGCACATTAAATTTGAGGCAATCAAAAATACGAAAGTGGATTTATAATTTGGAACGAAGGGAGTAATTCTAAACTATAAACAAACTTAGTTACACGGTCATATTTGCCAAATATGTAACCGCGTAAAGTTAAGTTTTTTTGGCTCTGATGTACACGGTGTAACTCGTAGTCTGGTAAGGTCTGAAAACAAACTTTTCCATGACTATACCAAGATGTTCACTCAGCGAGGTTTGAACTTGTATCTCTAATCTCCTATGAGACCTTCAGGCTCCTTAGCACTAGGCCAACTCTTGAGATGGTTATATTTGCTAAATATGTGCATGTGTATGATTTTTGATGCCAAATCTGGTCATGAACATGCTCGATGACCAAAATACCATTTCATTTCTTTTTATAGCTTTGTCAGTATTTGGCATAACCGAATTAATCTATATATGTTCGAGTTTGGTAGACGTTTAAAGTAGTTACCATAGTCGGATGCTTGGTTCTTATATATATTGTACCTGTTTATTTGCTTCACAAATCTAGTTTAGTAGTTGAGTCTAAAATCTCATGTGTCGATAGTTCTTTCTTCGGACATTAGTCCATAGGTATAGTACGTGGCATTGATAAATATCATTTGACTTGACAGGTTAACCATTTATCGTTAAAACTTTGACAGTAAGTTGCACCATATTAAGATTTAAGTTCAAGAATCATGTCGGGTGTATCCCTTGCCGTAGCTCCCCGTTCTGAACCTGATGAAACATCACCCACAACTGCAAATCAAAAAACCCAACACCACCGTCAACAACAACAAACGGCAGTTGGTGGTATCATGGGATCACTACGTGTAATTGAACTCCAGTTAGTAGCTTTCATTATGGTTTTCTCAGCTAGTGGTCT
Source organism: Chrysanthemum lavandulifolium (assembly GCA_022545495.1). Lineage (NCBI taxonomy): Eukaryota > Viridiplantae > Streptophyta > Magnoliopsida > Asterales > Asteraceae > Chrysanthemum > Chrysanthemum lavandulifolium. The sequence continues at coordinate 38,847,102 of CM040241.1, read as the reverse complement.
AGTCCCACTTTTCGACCTCGCCTTTCCTGTCTTCACAACAATTTACCTCCTTATCCTATCACGCCTAGCATTCCCGGGTCATGGCACGTCAACAACTTCAAAAGAACTATTTCAAGGAAGCCGGATCTTCCGAGCCTATGTTATATTTGGTACTACAGTTGGATTGTTCTTACCATTGGCTTATGTTTTGGGTGGATTTGCAAGGGGGGACGAGCAATGTCTACAGTCGGCAACACCACATTTGTTCTTGCTTTCGTGTCAGATATTGACGGAGAATATTATTAGTGGGCTGTCTTTGTTTTCGCCTCCTGTAAGAGCTTTAGTACCTATGCTGTATACCGTCAGACGAATCTTTGTTATCTTGGATTGGGTTCAAGATGTTTGGCTTAACAAGTCCCTCTCCCCGACGGCTGAAATCAAGGTACACTTTCATTTTTGGGCAGTTCTGTTTTCATTTGTCAATATTTGGTTATTCTGTTGCTAATGTCACAAATTAATAACGAACTTAGTTGTCGACTATATAACAGTTTCTTGCTTGTACGATATTTTTCGGAAACTAGTCTACTAAAATGCTTTTTGAAATTTACCAAACTAGTGTATTATGTTTGATAGTTCGACATTTGTGTTTGTTGGAGCAGGATGTTGCATGGTTTTGGTTTGGAAGGGTATTAGCCGTGGTGAATCTAGCATACTTTTCGATCAATCTATTTGGGTTTCTAATTCCAAGGTTCCTGCCAAAAGCATTTGATCAATACTTCAGGAGAAAACGAGATCCAAACGAAGATGAGGGAGGATATTCAGTTTACTACTGGACATCATGCACAATCACCTACAGATAAGAAGTCTGACTAAATCTGCATGCTTGAAGTAGTAACGTACTGAATATAAGTCGATAGGACGAGTTTGATGTCAGTTGAGTTGGTGGTTTGTTCCTGTAAATAATCGATAACTTGATGGGTTCTAGTTAAGTTTTAGTACTAGCTAGTATCAGGCGAAATCTGTAAGGCCTTTATGTACAAGTGACATTAGTCATTCCGTCTCTGGATTTATTTTATATGAACTTTCTTTACGTGTTGATGTCGTGTATTGCTATTTCACTCAAAGTTTTATAAATATCTTAATCTATATTGAACACACGCGTATAGTGGTATTACACAACATTTAGTGGTGATACTAGTCTACAGTTTCACTTGTCACGTCTTGATGGAAATCTTATACATATATATCAGCGGAAAAAGACTACACAGATGTGACCTAAAACAGATCAGCTGTAACTAAAACTATGGGTCGATTTGGGTTCAGTTTCTTCTCTGAAGGGTCAAATGGGTTGATCTAAAAATTTAAGTACAAATGAAAGATTCTTAAGGCGTTCAAACTGAACTGACCCGTATTACACCTATAATCGAGAGACAAGAAGGTAAGTGTTCACGAGACAAACTCAGACAATCTTACCTCCTCGTACTCCATTAAGACGGCAGATGCAGCATCAGATTCGACATCTTCTACTCCTTGCAACAAACCAGGAAGCATGTCCGCATAGCAAAGCAAGCGACGAGCTAGTTAAATAAAGTAGCGATAAACAAACGTAGCAAGATAATATATAAGGACTTACGATCGATATGATGAGATGATATGATAGGCTTGTTTTCCTTTTGATGTCATCACAATATTCCCTTGCAAGGACATTCACTTTTCTTTGATCCATGCCTAGTTGACAGATATCAGCCTATTCCAATATTTGAACAAAGTTATATCTGCACATTGCATGCATGCATGGGTAGTTCCAGTACTCATGTGGTCTTGAATTTATTTCCTTCGAACATTTTAGGAACTGTACTTTGGGCTTTGTATTTAGTTGGTAGGTAGGCCTAGCCCGTTTTGTGATTTGCATCTATAATAGTCCTAAGGGTTGTAATTGGTTGGTTAATTAATGGACAAGTCAAATGAAAACCGACGTCAACCCTCTAAACCCTAATTCGTCCCATGGTTAAAATTCATCTAGGGCTCTTGATCTAAAGAAACATATTGAAGATGCTTCGTCTAGTTCAACGGATCCGGAATGGAGCCGTCTTGATGACCTTGTCAAAGTATGGATCTTGGGTACATGCTCGGAATCTCTACAAGATCAAGTTGAGACTACTCCGGGGTAATGCTAAGGATTTATGGGACCATCTTAAAATTGTTTCATAGCAACGAAGATGCTCGGGCCATCACCCTTGATAACCATCTCCGCTCATCAAAATAGGTACTCTTTTCATTAATGCTTATTTTTATCAAATCCAAAGTATGGTAGATTGGTTAAAGAATTTCGTGCGTTTTAAACAAATTGCTAAAATCATTAGACATACAAGCCCTCTTCCAACATTTTATACCACTAAAATATGCTACTTTTGGAAGAGAGTGAATTAAATGATGATGCTTTCATGGCCAAAACACTTGTTGATTCCTCTACCTTGTAGACATACAACCAAAGGTACGAGTGGACAAACGTCAAACCAATTTTGCAATCACTTCTCGAAAGGTACAGTGGGAACATCCGTTTTGTCTTCATTTTCGTACATTTTACTTCGTTTCTTCAATGTGGCCTTCTGTGATGTGAACCTGAATTTACAATTTAACCTTATTAAGTATATCATAAGTTCATAAGAATAGCCAAGATTCATGCATAAAAGTTAAAACCAAGATAACGCCTATAAAAACATGTTACATTTGTGGGTTTTCAAATTCGTCCGCACTTGAGCTTTGCTTGCCCTCAAACAAATCCAACATTTTAAAACATTTCCAATGGCACACCAAACCATTATCCGAATACATAAGTAAAAGAATGAATAGCATTTAAGTTTTATATGTGAAAATTCAAGTAGTTTGATAATGCCCAATGATTCTCACGCTTTGATAACATAACTAAGCATCTCACGAAAAGAAAGAGAGTATAATTCATTCAACACTCATTTATTTTTGCGATGGGGAGTATAAGGAGATAACACTCAATTGCTTAGTCATTATTCATTTTCATACAATAGGCTTGTACAAGTATCATAACTACATCGACGTGGCGTATGCACCACGTATAAATGTTGTTGGCCTTTGTAACGGGATCTATGGTCTTAACGTTTCAATCACAAGTATACCGAGTAAATGTGCAAGGATTAATAAAACTGTAAATGTGTCTTTGTATTAATCAATAATATGTCATCATGTTTTACATCAAAATGTATCAAGTATATATAATGAATGAAATGGTACAAATGAACCATTGTGATGGTTCAGGAAAGTGCGATTATTCTATAACTGCTATGTAACCGCTTTCTTGTAAGCGCTTCTTGTTGACTTTCGTTAAGGTTGACTTTCGTTGAATTTTGTTGACCGGGTCATAATGGGTTTAAGTGGGTTAGAGTGGGTCGATGGTGATTAACCCAATATTCTCCCCCTTAATCACAATCGGCTTGTTTCAGATCTTTGACTCCAATTAGTTGTCTCATTGTGAGGAATCTGATCTTTGGTAATGCCTTTGTCAGTATGTCAGCCTTTTCTTCCGTGGAATACGGGATTCTTCATTAGTTTGATGGCGGACTTGTTGTCTACCAGTATTGTAACCTTTTCTTCTTCCATGTGTGTAAGCTTGCTAAGCAGTCTCTTTAACCATAATGCTTGTGTTGCTGCTGCTGTTGCTGCAATGAATTTGGACTCACATGATGATAAAGTTACCGTGGCGTGCTTTTGTGTACTCGGTGATTGGTGATTCACCATAGTAGAAGATAATTCAGTTGTGCCTTTGCCTTCTCGAGTGTTGACTCGTAGCTGCGTCACTATAGCCTTGTATTTGTTTTCTTCCATTGTGCTTGTAGGTGATTCCATAGTCTTTGTTCCTTTAACATAGCGTAATACTTGCCTTATAGCTTTCATGTGTTGTTCCTTCCTGTTCTTGCATAAACGACTAAGTAATCCAACGGAATAACTTAAGTCGGGTCTTGTATGTAGCAAATATTGTAAGCATCCAATCAAGCTTCTATATTCATTGAGTTGACCGTTGTTTCTTGATGTTCTTTGTTAGTCTTGTTCCACGGATCCATAGGTATTAAAGTTTCGTTGCGATCTAGCGTGCCCAACTTCCTTTAGGATCTTGCTTGCGTAGGCGGATTGCTTTATTGATATGTCACCTCCAGTTTGTGTGACTTCAATTCCTAAGTAGTAGGATAGTAATCCTAGGTCACTCATCTCGAATTTTTCTTTCATTTGAGCTTTGAACTTGTCTATTTCTTTCTTTGGTGTGCCAGTGATGATTAAATCATCCACATAGACTCCTACTAGAAGTATTGAGTCTTTTGTTTTCTTCGTGTAGACATCTTGTTCTAAAGCGCACTTCTTGAAATCTAAGGACTTCAAGGTATTGTCTAACTTTATGTTCCATGCACGTGGTGCTTGTCTTAATCCATATAGAGCTTTTATCAATCAGACTTTTCCATTTTCTTTATAAATCCTTCGGGTTGTGTAACATACACTTCTTCGTCTCCATGCGTAAATGCGCATTTGACGTCTAAGTGATGTACTTCCCATTTGTTATTAGCAACTATGGCTAATAATAATCGGATATTTCCATTCTTGCTCTGGTGCAAAGACTTCCTCAAAGTCTATGCCATGCTCTTGTATGTAGCCTTTTGCTACTAGTCTTGCTTTATGCTTGACTATATTTTCATTAGCATCTTTCTTGGTCTTGAATACCTACTTTAACCCAATGGCTTTATGTCCTTTTGGTAGAGTGGTTAGTTCCATGTATTGTTTCTATTGATGGAATCTAATTCGACCTTCATTGCTTCGATCCATTTTTGATCGCTCGATGCTTCCTTGTAATTCTTGGGTTCATCTTGACTAGTAATAAATGCTCGGTAAAACTTCCCGGTGTTTTCATATAAATCATTCAACGTTCTAAAACCTTGTAATGGTGTATGATCAAAGTCCGGATGTAAATTCGGGTTGTAGTTGAGTTACTTTGATTGGTTGAATGTCTTGAGGTAGTTGGTGTAATTTGAGTATTTATTCTTGATGAAATTGTAGATGGTGTGCGAAGTGTTTGTGATTGTGAGGGTGAGTCGATTCTCGATGTTTCATATTCATGATCATCATTGCGAGGATATCATTGTCTTCTTCATCCGTTGGTTTCGTTTTCCGATGTTCGTTTGTGGCTTCAAGGTTTTCGACTTTGAAGTCAAACCATTCGGGTTCATCATTGGTGTGTTCATCCGTAATCCTTCCGTCCCATGCTTCATCCTCCTTAAACTTCACATCTCTACTAACACATATTCTTTGTGTTGTTGGATCAAGCAGATCTATAAGCTTTTGATCCTTGTTCGCTTCCTAAGTATACCATTTTGTTGCTTCTATCATCTAACTTTGTCAAAGGTTGTGATGGTACCTTTGCATATGCTATGCGACCAAAACTCTTAAAGTTTCTAAGTTTGGCTTTTTCTTCTTAATTGCTTCATATGGAGTGATGTCTTCTAAGGCTCTTGTAGGAACTGTTTAGAATGTATATAGCGTGTCTATGACTTGACCCAAAAGTTTTGTGGCATGTTAGTTGCTTTCATCATGCATCTCGTAGTAGACATGATTGTCCTATTTCTTCGTTCAACTACTCCATTTTGTTGTGGTGAGTAAGGTGCGGTTAATTGTCGTGCTATGCCGTTCTCTTTGCAGTATTGAGTGAATTCGTTAGATATGAATTCTCCTCCACGATCAGTTCTTAACATTTTCAATGTTGTCTTTAGCTCCTTTTCTATTGTTTCTTTGTATTCCTTGAAAGTATCAAATGCTTGATCTTTCGTGTTTAGGAAATACGCCCACATATATCTTGAGTATCTACTAACAAGAATATATATTTCTTTCCAAATGGTGTTGGTGGTGTTATTGGTCCACATAAATCTCCGTAAACTAAATCTAATGGTGATGTTGATCTAGTTTTGCTTTCTTGGGAAATGGTGCTCTCAGTGTTTACCAACTAAACAAACATCACAAATTTGTGTTGTATGTTTAATGGCGGTATTCCATGAACTAACTCTCTTTGAGTCATAGATTTTAATGATTCAAAGTTGAGGTGTCCTAATCGTGCGTGCCATAACCAAGTGTTGTCACTTAAGTTTGCTAATAAGCAAACAGGTGTGCCTATCTTCAGACTTGCTTTGTATAGACGGTTTCTTTGTCTTGTGACTTTCAAGAAGATTTTGTTGTCCATGTCATAAAGTCGTAGTTCATCGTCGTCCATTACAACTTTACAACCAATTTCGGTAAATTGTCCAAGGCTCAATAAGTTGTTTTTTAAGCTGGGAATGTAATAGACTTGAGATATGATTCTTTGTTTCTCGTCTTCACATTCTAATAGGATTGAACCTTTTCCTTTAATCTCTACATGAGATCCATCTCCGAATCTTACTTTTCCACTAACGTTCTCATCTAGTTCTTTAAAGTGTTCTCTTATCCCACCATATGGTTACTAGCTCCATTGTCTAGGTACCATTGACTATCGACACTTGTCTCTTTATATCCTACATCTTCTTCGTGTAGCGAGACCTTTTGATCTTCAAGTTTTGTTACAGGCGGGTCTTCTAATATTGCCATTAGTAAGGTAGGTTCTAAGTCCTCCTTGACAAGATTAGATTGCATACTAGTGTTTGGTTTTGAATAACACTTAGATGCGTAATGACCAGTTTTATTGCACTTGTAACATTTTACTTTGCTAAAATCAATATTCTGTTTGTTGAAGTGATTATGAGTGTTTTCTCCATCCTTCTTCTCGTGGTTATTTTTATCGTGGTTTCTCCATCCTTTATATTTTCCACGTCCACGTCCTCAAAATTTTCCTCTATTGTCATGTCGTGTGAACATCAATTTTCTTGACCGTCCACTTGTTTTCCTTTCTTGAACTTAATCCTTCTTCGTAGGTCTTAAGTCTTCCTATTGCCTCTTCTAATGTCATTTCACTTAGATCGGAATATTGTTCTATGGATGCGACTATTTGCGAGATACCTTCGGGTACAACATTTAGTAATTTCCGTACTAAGGTTTCATCTTCTATTGTGTGTCCTAGACTAGCGGCTTTGTTTACGAGTGTTGTAAGTTTTGTGGTGAAGGTGTCGATTGTTTCATCTTCCTTCATGTATAACATCTCAAATTGATTTGAGTGTCTCAGATTCTTGCTTGTTTAACTCGTCTTCGCTAACGTGTCTAGTTTTCAAAGCATTCCAAATGTCTTTTGCGGTTTTGTGCTTTGTTATTTGAAGTAATTGTTCTTGGTAAGGCTTGATAAAGGAAAGCAATAGCGTTTTTTTCCTTTTTCTTATCGGGTTGAGTCGTTTCAGTCGGCTCAATTGTTTCCCATAAACCATTCGCTTCGAGAATGATTTGCATTCGAATTGCCCATAATGAGTAATTCGCGGGCTTTAGGATTGGGCATTGAAATTGGGGTGTACTATTCGAAATGTTAGTACTAGGTTCCTTGCTACCACTTCCTTTCGTCATATCTTAAATGATAATGACAATAAATCTCCAACAAAGAATTTTAACACAAAGTGTTTCAAAAATTCTTATTTCAAAATGAGCTCTTAATGTTTTATTTTCCTCAGATGGGTGTAAAACTTTTCTTGGTATAGTTTTAACAATTTTTAAACTATCCTTGGAGATTATAAAAAAATGAATAACCTAAGGTTAATTACTCCTTACAAATTATTCCTAATCAAGATTCTAAGCGATGTAATCACTAGGTTAGATATAAACTAAAGTAAAGTAACTCCCAATGCCGTCTTCCACGGGTTATGGGTACCCAACACCGTTCCGGTGTTTGGGGAGGTTAAGATGTAGAGACCTTACCCCCTACCTAAGGTAGAGAGGTCGCTTCCGGTTCTACCAAGGTAGAAAGGACCTCCGCCTTTTGTGGGAGTGAGATCGAACCCCGACCTCTCGGTTGAGGCAAGGGTTTTCAACCGATCCAACCCTACTTGTTAATCACTAGGTTAGATATACTATCCAAAATATGATAAGACTTTAATAAATTTTTAAAATAACTTATCAAACTAAAAACAATATATATCAAAGTATATAAAGTAAAAAATGAAAGGTGGTTTTGAAATCTTTTGGAACCCGGAGGGTTGATGGTTTAACCCGATGCCCTATTAAATGAAATCTGTTTTGTGGCCCTTGTATACGCGTGCCCTTTGTGTATTTATTTTTGTCTCCTTTCGGTTTGAGATAAAACCAAACGCGTATCCCTTTTTTTCTTTGTGAGACAAGAATATCAATCTCTCTCTCTCTAAGAAGATTGCTTTATCTTCTTCTTTCTCCAATAATTGACGGTTGACCGCCTTTTGATGGTCGTGTTTTTGACCGCCTTTTCTTCTTTCTTGGTATGGGTGTTCTTACGAGCACGCTTATTCCTCAATTTGAAGCCTAGGGTTTCGACTTATTTGGGGTTTTTCGATCCGTGAGTAATTTTACGATTGAGTTTGCTAATGAATCAATGGGTTTCAATTGATCCTTCCGGCTTGATTCCGCTTAAGAACGGTGTGTTTGTTCTAATTCGAATCTTTGATTGGTGCCCTAATTGATGACGCCAGATTAGTTTTATTTGAATCAAATGTTAAACGATTTGAATTGTTTCGATCCTTTTTTGGATTGGGTAATCAAACCGGTTTCGTAAAAATTTTGCGAATTTGTTTTGTTCTTGGGTTGTGAGTAATCACTAAGTGATTATACCCGTGTTCGACAAATGTGTGAAACACAAAAAAATGCGTCTTGGATTTTTGTGTTCTTATCGCTTTGAAGAAAAAAATTTATTTTTCATTTTGATTTTTGATTACGGAACTTTTACGAGTAAATGGTAAGTGATGATTGTTGGTTAATAGACCAAACCGCTCGATAACAATTGTTGGCCTTTGTAACGGGATCTATGGTCTTAACGTTTCAATCACAAGTATACCGAGTAAATGTGCAAGGATTAATAAAACTGTAAATGTGTCTTTGTATTAATCAATAATATGTCATCATGTTTTTACATCAAAATGTATCAAGTATATATAATGAATGAAATGGTACATATGAACCATTGTGATGGTTCAGGGAAAGTGGCAGTTATTCTATAACTGCTATGTAACCGTTTCTTGTAACTGCTTCTTGTTGACTTTCATTAAGGTTGACTTTCGTTGAATTTTGTTGACCGGGTCATAATGGGTTTAAGTGGGTTAGAGTGGGTCGATGGTGATTAACCCAATAAATATTAATAAAGTTTTTTTTTTTTTTTTTTTTTTTAATAAAATATTTATTGTGGTTATAACGTTAACTAAGGGTTAATCAAGGGTATGGATTAGGCATGTGATATTTAAATGGAATGGGTTTAAAATAAAAATATTAAGGTAAAAAGTCTAAGACCCATGTTACTAGTCACCAAACATACCACAAACCCAAAATGATAATAGTTACCAAACGTTCCTTTTCTCTTTTCTTCATCGAACCTTCACATAATTGACATATTGATACCCATAATAATATTCACATATAGTACGCACCAAAGGCCGACAACATATCATACATCACCATATATCGTCACTTTTTCGATGATCTCCTTTTCACTATATATTTTTTTTCTACCTCCTTCATTCACATGCATCAAATCATGTCACCTCACACTTTGGATGAGCACACACAAAAATTACAAATAAGAAGTCGCGATCTTCGTCTTTGTCGAAATGACACATACGAATAGCAAAGTGTGGACAATTATTAATCATAAAAGATAACCAGCATACCAATCAACTAGCAACCAACTGTACCGTTTAGACCTTTGACTATGGGTTATGCTAGGTTTAAGGTTATCAAATTCTTTACTTTTCAATAAATGTAACAAAATGAAAAGAATAGCTTTGCGGGTGAACTTAGTGTATCTAGCACTAATAGTGAGTGCTATAAAAAGGGTTAAAATTGAGTGGTTGGTTAACCACTATAATTATCTAAAAAATATAAGATGTAAACAGATGGGCCATTTGGTTTAGGTCCTAAGGTTGCATCTTTATCACGATATATACCTATATAACACGAATGTGATCTCGGTGCGATCTCGTAATGCATAGGAATTATAAGTTCTAGAATCAATGCAATCACCAAGACACTAATAGCGAATTAAAATAGAATTAAAGCATAAAAGATGTATGCCTAGATTCTACAACGGATTGCAACAATCGAACACGCCTAAAATTTACAAAATTATCATTTTTAGCCATTGGAATGATCTAATTATTCTAATATGTTATCCTATAAGGGCAAACAAAAGCATAAAAATTACCAAAATTAAAGCACAATGACTAATTTCTCCATATTTACTTCTCTCCCCCACACTTAAGTGTAAAAATACGAACTTCAAAGCACAACTAGATTCTAAACAACTAGATTATAAGGGCAAACAAAAGCATTAAAATTACCAAAATTAAAGCACAATGACTAATTTCTCCATATTTACTTCCCTCCCCTACACTTAAGTGTAAAAATACGAACTTCAAAGGTAATGAAAATAGGGAAAAACGAGACTTCCCAAGTTTAATATGTTTGATCATTTCCGGTTTCTGATAAGCATCATGAGGTTTGGTGGAGCTAGAAAATTTTTGTGGGAGGGCCGAAACAATTTTTTTTTCCAGAAAAACATTAGATGGGAGGGCTGAGATCAAATTTTTTTAACACATAAAATCGCAAATAATTACACTAACGGGCTTAGGTCTAGGGGTCGGGACCCTTCCCGGTCCTCATGTGGCTCCGCCCTTGATCATGAATCATTCCAACTCCAAAAATAAAACCGAACATAAAACACATGTTTTTAAAATAACCTGCACAAGTCATAGCATGTATCCAAAATACCAAACCAATAACATAGTCTAAAAACTAACAATCACCACAAAGTCAAAGTAAAATGTGCGATAAAATAAACATAGTCATGAAATATCCTACAAATAAACTCCAAAAGGGTGGTGGTGGAGGTGGCGACAAGTGGTGGTGGAAGTGATGAGAAAAACAGAGATTTTACCAGTAAGGATGTTTGACTTTTGGTGGATAAAGAAGATAAGTGACATAAAATTACATTGTTAGTCCCGAAGAATGTAATGTGCTTGACTTTTACTAACAAAGGAATGTAAAATGCCAAAATTTTATAATATGAATATGGGATAATACGTTTAAAAAGCATCATACTTGTCAAAAAATACTATTCTAAGTAGCGAATAAAAAAAATATCCTTGTGAATACTAATGTTAATACTTTTATCTTTATGCTAGTAGTAAAAACCTGTGATGACCATTTTACCCTTTTGATTTTTGAAAATTGCATCCACAGTCCCTAGGGTAAATTACATAAATGGTCCCTGTGGTTTAGCGAAAATTGCATCCACAGTCTCAATTTTTTTTTCGATATTTTTTGGGAATTTTGTTTCTGCACATGTGAATTTCTTTTTTTCGATTTTTTTTGGAAACTTTATTTTCGTAATATGTGAAATTTATTTGAAACTTTTTAACGATTTTTTCTTCTAAAAAAGCTATTTAGGAAAAAGTTTTCGACAAAATTCTGAAAAAATTTTTGAAAAAATTTGAAAAAGCAAACGAAACTAAAATTTTGGAAAACAAAATTCCAAAAAAAAAAGGAACAATGGATGCAATTTCCTCCAACGAGAGGGACCATTTATGTAATTTATCTTAGGACGGTGGATGCAATTTTGCAAACCTATAGGGAACATTTATGTAATTTGGAAGGGTAAAATAGTCATACTACTCACATAAAGACAAAAGTGTCAACATTATTTTGCGGTTTATGTAAAAAAAAAAAAAAAAGAAAAACTAGAAAAGTGTAGAATTTGTAATGAAACCAATATTCAACAAAGAACTGATATACTTCTTTATCTTTTATAAATATAGAGCGTTTATCATTGTTGTTGTTACTTATTAAGTTATAAATTAACCTTAATTTCCAAACTCCAAAAATATCCCCGGGATTATAAATATGAAAATGTATATCAACAACTCATATAGGTTATTATTTAGTAGTTTACCATTCATTTCTCACATACGCTTATAAAAAGGTGTATAAGGACAAGATTTAACTATCGGTAATATATTACTGTAGGAAGTTACCGCGAAAGAAGACTTTCAAGCCACGGATACATGTCAAAGATAGCGCATTCGTCGTGTAATTAGAAGCGGCCGTCTATACTCTCCTACTATACAAACTCGTAATGACACGGTACTAGAACAATCCTACTTATATAAACCACCAAATGCCACCACCACAATTTTACCCTAAAAAAGTAGCAAGTCTGATTAAATCACACAGTTGCTCTAAAAAGGGAAAATAGGGTGTCTAATGGCGGTTACCATCTGTTTACATTATTCTAACAAGCTCATTATCTACCGGCAGGTGAATTTCTTCGGTCTCATTTGCTACATGTGCATGCATCATACCACATTGTTTGCCTTCTACAGTTCCAGTATCAGGTCTACACAAAAAGTTAGCAGTAATGAGTCACATGTAGTTATGTTAGTATCATATTGTTTTGCTTTCTATTTTAAAATGCGTGTTGCTCATGCAGTCCTCCTACACCCCGACCAAAAGAGCTTTTTTATTAAAATAAGAAAGAACAATAATAAAATTCAAAAGGCGACGAAAAGGCCTTGATACCAGCTGCGAGCTGGTTGGGTAGTTATAAATTAGAAACCACTACTAGTTCTGATTTTACACACAGATTGTAAAATAATTTAAAAAGTCACTAGGTTTTTTTATGAGATAAATTAATAAAAAGTGTTTGTTACATTTTATATGTCTGCTATCAATAGGAAAAAAATAGCTATTTAAATTTGAAATTCACTTTTGAGTAGTAACTATGTTATGCCTTAGATGTTTTGTTTTCGTATACTTACAATCTGCATCTGATTTGATCCAGCATTCTCTCTTACATTTACTTTTAGATTCAGCTTTTTCCTCTGTCGTACTAGTTTTCTGGAACAACTCCCAAAGTGATACTCTATGCCCCTTCATGATAGTTGTTTTAGGCCCTCCAACTTCTGAACCGAAGACTTCATGCTGAAGTGGATCAATGATTGCTTCTTTTTCATTATTTGAGGTCAAGAGCACCTTCTCCAACTTCTCTTTGACAAGCTTCAGTTCGTCTTTTGTATCAGTTTCTTCTTTCATCATTTTCTCAACATACGTGCCAAAGTTTGGTGTTGCTAGATCAGTGATATATAAATCTTTTCGGAGCCTGTATCTTCGAAATCCATCAAAAGTTCACCATCCTCACTTGCTCCATTTATGCATGTAAATGCGTTTGGGAGCTGGTTGTCTCTTTGGGCTTTGCTAGATGATTTGACAGAATAGCATGATCTAGCATAGCGTAGTAGGTTGTTGGATAATGGCCGTTCTGTAAGACACATAAATTAAATGATACAGGAATGAGGTATAAATCTGACAAATATTAAAAGTGGACAAGATGCAAAACTTACCTGAAGCGAACTCTTTCAGATATTCATTGTCGGTCTGCTTGAACTTGTTATGCAACTGTCCTAGAATACTAATATACTTACAAATTTTATACAAATAAAAACACACCTTCATAGTTTTGGGCAGAAGGTTTAATGCATGATCACTTCTTTTATATGAATCAAGAAAGAATATAAAGCTTCCTAGCTTATGGAAGCTGATGAGTTTTTCTGACTATTTATAGATGTTTTGAAGGTCTGGTTCTTGGCAGAGTAATAGCCACGTACGTAGTTGAAATAATAAGGATTTGACTAGATATTTGTGAAGACATATACAGTAATATTTGCAGTACTTTTTTGGACCTAGCTACAAGCTGATACCTTATGCTACAATGGTCTCTAAGGTAATGATTTTTTCTACATTGTCGGTAATTAAGTGTGTGGTTAATTGCAGCTTGTAACATGTACTTAAGAATGAAAGGTATCATGGCTAAGCCGTACCTCTTCATTGGGCCCTACATGTGCCACATCACTTCAACACACTTACTTAAAAATACCCCCATTCACAACTAACCCAAACCTCTTCACTTGGGCCCCACACACCCACTTAAAAACACTTGTTTCACCATTTTCCACCTATACCTTTGCACTTGCAGATCTCAAACTGAAAAAGTTTTTTGTCTTTATTTGTGTCGTGGGGGTGCGAGGGAGAAAGTGGCGAGGTATGGTGGTGTGGTGGCGAAGGGTGGCGGAATCTGGCGAGCCATCCACCTAGGACTAGCGAGTTTGTTTCGTTGTGATACCCTACGCTCTTATATCTTCACTGCAATTTTACACCTTAGTTATGAATTGTGTTTGACGTATGTATGTATTTGCTGATTTCTAGCTTTTCAGTAGAGTGCTATGTATTTTACTTGCCACGTTTTTCACTTGATGTAATCTCTGCCTCAGTTATAATATATCAGTAGCCCTATAGCTCTGTCATTTGCTATTTATAGTTTCCGATCATTTATATGGCTGTGTTCGAATTTCTCAAATACTATATAAGTATATATGGTACCTGAATGCATAAAGTATAATGGTTGCTACAGAAGGATAGGTCCTTGTAGTGCATTTTCTACCTGAAAGGAAGCTTGCCTTATCTTTTCTTGTTTCGGGTATACAGTTGACAAGTCAAGAATTTATTCCCTTCTATATATACATTAGTTGACTGTTAAGTTTATGGTTTTGAACTGCAGCAGATCTTATTTCCTTGGCTAAGAAAAGGTAAATAACTTAATTCAACTTTATCAATTTGTAGGTGTAACTGACAATGTGTCTTGCTAATCCGTCTTCTGAACATTAGGCTGAGTGAGTAAATTCAATATAGATGATGTGGCTGCTGAAGAAGCGGTTTATTTTATCTCGTCTTTGTAGCTTATTACTAGTAGTTAATAAGGGCTTGAATGGGTTCGGATTACGTTTTCATGAAAAGAGTAAAAGCAAATTAGAGAAAAACATCTATATTTCTTAGAAAATTTCTAGTAAAATGTCATGTTTCATGCGTTCTCCCCATTGCCTTTCAAATATTTGCCTTGAAAAACTGACTTGTCTCTATATCTAAATGTACCCCATGCCTCTTGTGCCGTACGTTGTGCTTAAAAGGGTCTATAAAAGGAAATATTCTGATAAAAGGCAATTATCAAAAGAAAAGGAAAATAGAAAAGCATATCATGTGGGCCTTGAATGTGGCAAAACGGCGTTATGGATATTCTGGACATGTTGCTTTCACACATTTTATGAGCTTTATTACGTCTTTCCTTTATCATGGCCCAACTTTTCATTGGCGTTTTTTAATAGGCACAACGTCTAAATAGCCTTATAGCAGGAATAAGACGTATGGGTTCTTCTTAACTTATGGAACACGTAAACATAGTCGACAACTAGGAACATGATTAATATCTTCACATTTACATAAATATGTATATTCTCCCCCTTATTTCACATTCTTATGGATACTTTTTTTTGAACGGCCGATTTCATTCAAAAAATAAAAATAAAATAATATATACGTAGACACACTTCAGTTTTCGCGGTTATCGCTCATCATATTTGTCGATTGCTTACTTTGTAGACACACTTCAGTGCTCCACTATATCTAAATATCTAATCAATTAATTGTCAGTATACATTTTAGGGACAAGGATACTGTTGTTCAGAGAGCATTGCTTGGCTGCAAGCTGTGCGGACACTAGCATAGAAGGTAAACTTCTGAGCACTTAGTTATTAAAAATTGCTGTGTATCCATGGGTGACTATATAAAACTGTTCTATGGCTTTTAATTATTTCTCAATTATTCCAAGGACTCAAGTATGATTATTGCTGCCACTTTACAAATTGCAGCTTTAAAAATAGCCGCTTTTTGAAGTAACCTCATGTTGATGTTTGATCATGAAACCTTAGCATGAAGTTTAGGCCTATATAATGTGTCACATAACTCTTATTAGACCAGTGTATATTATACAGTCAGGTAATTTAAAAAGATAAAGATGAGTTTTCATTATTATCATACTGATTAAAAAGTCCTGTTATGAACCTTAATATTCTCTTGAGATTAGTGCTCATGTTTATGGTTAAGTATCAGAATCGACATTTCCTTTTTACAACTTATGGTTCATAAACAAAAGTTAGTTTCTGCATCAGATATTTTTGTTTAACATCTACGTAGACCCTCTATTTGCACGTCACGTGTGTAATTTCTAGATGCATGAGAATTGGATCCCGGACCACCGACATAAACGTTAAAATGCTTTCATGGTCCCTAGTGAAAGTATATAATTTTACGATTATTGCTGGCCGCTAAAATGACGAGCTACTTTATAAACAGTTGTTTCCTAAAATATCACTAAAACCCAAACACTAGAGATTTGGCCTTTCCTGATAACCAACACTAATGAATTCACTCAATTCAGTACAATTTCGATGACGAACCCTTAGGAATTATAATGCTGGAAAGTTATGATGTATCCTCCATCACTCAACCTTATGTCGATAACAATATGTGGTTGATTAAAGGCTGTGATTATAGCAAGTAACGAAGCAGACCTTGGCCTAGGGAATTAATTGTCTCCTGAAGGGACCACACAAATCGACGTTGAGGCCACTGTAGTGAAATGACAACACCGGCCTGGTACTAACTCTACACTATGAACTGTACAAATGGCGGCTAATCTAACGGTTCTCTTTGTTAAAAAAAATAAAAGGTCTTCGAGTAGAGAATTATATTTTGTATTGATTCAATGATTTTGCTAACATCTACCACTCAGACTTTTTTTATGTCATATGCCGGGTGATCATGTATTAGCATAGAGATTGTCTCATACTATTTCTCATTTGCATGTTCGTCCCATATCAGAGGGTGAGCCAATAGGGTGGCTAGCGGGTGCTCAGCCACCCCCAACCGGCTCAACTACCCTAGCTTGTGGCTTGGTTTCCGGTTCACGTTTATGTAAACTCTTCAATATAGTGGGACAAACATGGTCATCACGGTCGTCCATGATAACTGCATGTTGCAGTCACTGATATCAGTCACCCTATTTGCTAGAGGTTTTTTCTAGAAGTTATGTAGTGTAGAGAATGATAGTTAAAGGAAAATCTGAAAAAGAAGAAAATTGGAAAAGAAGAAAATGGGGAAGATGATAGAAGAAAGAGAAATATGTCTTTTTACAGTAAATTGCATTTGCTTTTTGTGGTTCCAATGTGATGTGATAATGTTATTTTATTTTTTTAATGACATCAAAAATAAACATTTAACAAAATGAAATAGAGTTTTGCTTGTAATGGTCATTTGAACAGCCTAATAAGTAATAGCTTTAGAAGATATGTACCTCATATAGATCACATCGATATAAATAATTTAATTTATAGCCTTACATGTATCAAAATATTTTTTTTATATTGGTATTAACTTGTTACATAACACAAACTTAAACAAGTTATAATAGTTTTGATGTTATTTATTATCAATACATGTTTTGTAAATCGCACCCAACCACTTAAATGACCCGACCTGTTATTTTATCTTCTCGACTACTTAAAGGAACCACTTTGGTTTACCTTCTTCATTTTCCCATCTTGTCGAGTAAATATTACAATTGATCTATGCATTATATGTTGCTATACAAATTATTTACGGCCCCTCAGCGTGGATTCCTAGCTCGCCCTTGTCCCATTACACAAAACAACTGTATGTAACATTACATATTTTAGAATGATGTAATCATACTCTTGTATGATCCTTTTTCGTGGCCGTCTGTGGTTTTCACTACAACAATCACCGCCGCAGCGAAATTTGGGGCTTTCCCGGGACTTGTCCCTCACGAACGTTCTCGGGGACATGTCCCGACAAAGTTCCCGGAAATACCTTCTTGGTAATACTTTTCCGGAAATGTGGGTCCCACACCAATTGTCGCCGGTCAAACAAGTCCGACGTGGCATTTACTTTTTACGGGACATGTCCCCGAGAAACTGCTTTTTGGACTTTAATTTAAATACCCTAATAACGTTATTAGTCCGACGTGGCAAGCGTTTTTCGGGGACATGTCCCCGTGGTAAGTATAAACACTATTGAGTTAACCTCTTTCGCGGGGACATGTCCCTGTGAAGTATGTAAACACCGCTGAGTTAACCTCTTTTCCGTGGACACGCCCCGGTGGATTATATAACCATGTTGAGCTAAACTCTTTCTCGGGACGTGTCCCGGGAAAGAGGTTAACTAAAATATGATTTTGTACTTTCTCCGAGGACATGTCCCGCAAAAACTAGTCGACCCATTATGCGTAATATTGCGCAAAATGGGTAATTTCAATTTTTCTAGCAATTCTCGGAAAAATCTACAACCTGCTTTTAATATGCCACAAACTGTTTTACCAATGTTTAATATGCCAATCATAACACAAATTCGCTAAACATAATATCATATATACCCATCAATCGTTAACATAGTTATCCTTTTCCAAAATCGCCAAAACGGTTCCTAAACCGTTAACGCATGATCATCTACAAAACTATCCAAAACTACCTATCCGCAAATGGTCCAAAACTATACGTATAATCCATTTACGGGAATCCTAGCACATAATACACATAAACGACATAATAATCCATGTTATTCTCTACAAACATATCCAAAATGTATTAAACTATCATAAATCATCATCTCAAACCCCACTACCCCCATTACCATCCCTGGTATCTCTAGACTCACCGGATAGAGTAGCACCAGATCCCGACCCACCCTCTCCAGATCCCGACCCACCGGTGGAGTAGCACTTGATCCCGGGCGGATCAGATTCGCTCCCGCCAACCCGGCAATGTCCTCACAAACCCATGACTGGTCCATCCGACTCCTCCGTAGCGAGCTCCTTGGTCATTTTCGCAATGTTTCGCGCATTGAGGACACATCCGCTTCATCACGAGGCCGGAGGCGCTAAAGGTCTTCTTCACTCCACCGCCGAGTAAGACCGACCTACACCATGAATATGACCCTGCCGCTTACCACCAATCACGATGCGCAGAATCTCGCGATCGATCATGCGGGTCCCATCGGAGGTGCTCTCTTCCCGCATCCGCAACATCTCATTCGTTTAGTTACAAAAACAAGAAAAGTAGTATATAAGTCGTGATGCATTATATATCATCAAAATGGGTGACTTTGAAAATGAATTATACTTACATATCTAGCCTCAGATAACGAGGACTCAAAGACATCGCCCCTCGTATGGTTCCGATGGTAAAGCTCTATCAAGTCTTCACCAACCGGCGCCTCAGCCTCGCTGGTCAACTGTTTAGAAATAAAATCAATAACGACACAGGTTCGTGATCTTCCAGGGAATTTGGATGCCTTTAATGCCATGTATGGCACAAAGTTTCAAGGTCCTAGGAAGTAATTTTATTTCGTTATGTCCTATGTTATCATTTGAGTAGTGGTTTGTTTTCTTGTTTAGAAAATAGGAAGTATCTTGTTATGTAAGCTTTATGCCTATGTAACGGGCTGAGATATGGGTTTTCACTCATATCCATTGTACTTAAACGTTTATTTGGTTAATATATTTACCAGGGTGCAGGATTACTCCCCTTTACCCAAAAAAAATCAATAACGACACACCCAACACCATGTATATATATAAATAAAATGATTAAATAGTTTCTTACAAAGTTATGACGAATAGCAGCATACGAATCAGATCCGTGAAGGCTAGAACTCGTGTTCGCCATTCGGTTTTTTCGGTTCACCTCTGAGATGTTCTGCTTCTTGGGGTTTGTCCAAAGCTTAACCTGCGTATTTTAAATTATAAAAACTATTATATAAATGAATTATTATTATTATTATAAAGTGTCGATCCAGAAATTTACCAACGCATCCCAATCCTCTTGCGTCTTGTTCTCTGGACGCTTTCTTTTGATCTCCTTAATTTTCTCCAACCCACCTGCTGCCGTAAAGTTATCTTTTTGTACCTATATTTGTTGTTGTCGTATCGTTTTTGGAGATAAAACTCGATACTGTCAACAATCTTGTCTCCATTCGGGCCAGCAAGGTGTCTGTCAAGATCAAAGTAGTGCTGCAATAAAATATAAATAAAAAATATACAAATTTAAATAAACAAACAAGTTTGAATAAATATGCAAATTTAAATAAATAAACACAATAATTAAAAAAAATAAAGGTTTAAAAAAATTACGTGTAGATGCTCATGGATGTGGGCCTTGGCCGTTTGGGAACCTTAGCCCATGAATCGCAATACATGGAATCGAGTCCCGTAACACCTCCCCAACATAATTGGAGAACCAAGAAGAGTGAGGGCCCACGTGTGTCCAAACCCCTCTGGTTGACCCGAAAATCGATCAACACAGACGACCATCTAGTGCCCTCTTCGCCTTGAGTGCCATGTTCTTAGTGGGACCACGCACCACCTTCCCACCTTTCCCGCTTTTGGCGTTTGGGTTGGCGTTTTGGATTTAGAGCCTACAAGTAATCAAATTCAAGTGATGATGACATAAAATAACATTTTATCAATTTAAAATAACATGTAATCAAATACGGTTTATTGAAAATAATTGAAATGCTTACGCGGGCAATTGGTGCCTATCCTCCTCGAGGGACCACGGTGGCGAATTACCTCCATCGCCACCGTGAGACCTAGCTACAACATCGCCATCCGTTAAACGAACATAGAAATTAGTGAAGAAACATATATATAATTAAATAAATAAATAAATAATTAAATAAATAAACAAACAAATAAACAAACACATTTAACAAAGATATATCAACAAGATAATTATAATAAATAAATAAATAAATCAATAAATAAATAAATAAACAAACAAATAAACACATTTAACCACTCGATAACAATTTCATTCAAATAATTAAGTGTTGTTCTACAAATTACAATTCGAGATTAATCTTCCACATCATCAACATAAAATTCAACATTATTAGTCTTGTCATCTTCATCATCTTCATTTTCGTGGTCATCATCATCATCGATGCTAAATCATGAGGAACGTGATCATCATAATCAATATCATATTCGTCTTCCACAATAGTGATAATTGGTGGTGGTGCCTCAACTTCCATTGGTTGAACATCTATATTTATAATGTTATAATCCAACCGATCCAACTCAGAGAGTGTGATATGTGATGAGTTGTTGTCATGTACAACATCCCGGTTGTCTTCACCACAATGATATCCGGGTTCCAAATCTTTCGATGATAAGAATCTTGACGCCTTCCAATTACCACGCTTACCGGAAATCAAGGTAATAGACTTGTGTTGCTTGCGTTGCAAGAATGAATGGTTCATTTTGAAACGATACACGATCGGTCATAATTTGCGTAATGTTGTTTCTATAGGTACAGCGTTTTAGGCGATTAGTGTTATTAGTGTCGAACCATTTGACTTTGAACAACACAACATTGAATGAAATATATGAAAACTTGAGAATTTCTTCAAGCTGGCCATAATGCATTCCTCCATCAGGGTTAGGAGTTGAAATTCCGTTGTTTTGAGTTGAACGACGTAAATCACGGTGGGTACAAGAACTTCACACCGCTGACTACGCAAGAGTTGATCGAGACCGCACTACATGATGGTCCACAAGCCAAAGTGAATAACTCGACGGTACAACTTAGGTCCTTCTGTACTTTTAATTCACGAATCTATGAAAAAGTTAAGAATAGATAGATATGAGTAATAGGCGTTATTTATACAGGGTAATACATACAATAAGTCTACCTTCACCTCAAACCAATGAGGAAACCCTTCTTCCAAGTCTCGCTAGGAAATGCCTTGTAAATGTTCATGATATTAGAATAAGTCGTCGAATAACAACTTACGTGAAACAAATTTTGAAATAAAACGCGTACCTATTGTACGCGTTCATACTGGTCGATTTCATGGATTGTGTAGTACGTACCATACTACTTGCTTCATTGTATCGCTTTAAACCGAACTAATGATTGTTTACCATTATTTTTGCGAATGATCGAAACACCTCAAATCGACTTGTTGGCCTTGGATCGTCCTCATTCCGGTCGGGACAATTAAATCTCGCCTCAACACCCGAAAATAATGCGAACAAAAGTTAATGCTTCATCCGCAATATAACCCTCCGCTATTGAACCTTGAGCTTGGCTTTATTTCGACATAATTTTGAGCTTTTCATGTATCTTTTAAATGGATACGTCCACCTCATGTAAACAGGATCGCTTCAATAGCCTCTTCCGATAGATGAATAACCAAGTGAATCATAATGTCAAAAAGGCGGAGGATATATTTGCTCGGCGCACAAAATATTGATCGGTTGTGCTCTAGCTTTCAACTTGTCATCCACCATCAAAGTTCGAGTGCATATTTGTTTGAAGAATGAACAAAGCTCGATTATTGGTGTTGCGATGGTTTGGTCCTTCAAGTAATTTTGAAGTCCAGCAGAAGCAACCGTTGCATCATTATTTGATGATCATGAGCCTTCAAGCTCGTTATGTTGCTATCATTTTGGTCACTTTATGCTTGAAGTTAGATCCAAACCCATCGGTAGTTTAACACCTTTGATGAATTAAGAAAAAAAAATTAGGATATTAGAATAAGTTGTCGAAATGAATACGAATTAATTTGAACAAAGAAATTTTCAAATAAAAGCGCACCTTTAATGAATTGGCAAAAATTTTCTTTCTTGGTTGTGAAAGAGTACGTAGGATGAGGCTTAGAGCACTTCCGGTTTCCTTTGTTGACGAGCCACAAGTCAGTACGAATATTCAAATTTTGTAAGTCTTGTCTTGCCTTGTTGGTGTCTTTTGATTTGTCATTCATTAACAAAGTACCCAACACGCTCTCACACACACTTTTTTTGATATGCATGACATCTAAATTGTGTTTTAGTGTAAGAAAAGACCAATACTCTAGCTCATAGAAAACTGATTTTTTTGTCCAATTCAATTCGCGATCTTGATCACGTTTTTTTTTGATGTTTCCCCGGGACACGTTTAGGCAATCTTCTTTGTTGATCCAAGATATCATCAACGGTAAATTTTCTAGGAGGGTCTCATATTATCTACCTTTGTATAGAATGCCCTTATGTTCTTTCGCCATTTATTGGTCATGCTTAAGAATCTTCATGACCAACATAAGCGGTTTTGTTTAACACGCGATAGGCGGAGTGTCTACATTACATGTCGGACATGCCATGTAACCTTGCCCACTCCACCCGGACAAACTACTTGAGCGGGAAAGTCATTGATAGTCCATAAAGCGCTTTCATACATAATTCGGTGCACTGTAACAACATCCTTAGTCATGACTCCATCTTTCCATAAAGTCTTTAGGTCATCAATCAAAGGCCTCAAGTAAATATCAATATCCTTCCTCGTGATTTGGGGCCGGAATTAACAATGTCAACATAAGAAGTCTCTCATACATATCCGAGGAGGCGTATTGTATGTGGTTAATATGACCGCCACATGTCAGATGATCGACTAAGGTTGCCGCACGGATTGAAAACATCGACACCAACCCTAACCGGACGTTTTTTTTTCTTTAGCAAATTCCTTCAATACTTGATGTCAAATTTCTTCCATGCTTGACCATCAACGGTGTTGCATCTTACCGTTCTCCATAGACCGCCCAGACGCATGCCAAGTGATATGTTTTGCAGTGTGTTTAGACTTGTACAAACATTATAGTCTAGGAATGATAGGAAAGTAACACAAAACCTTGTTAGGAACTTTCTTCCCCAGTGTGTTCTTTTCTTTCCATCTACTAGCGCCGCAGATCGGACAAGTCTGCAAATCTTCGTTACCCGCGCCCCGATATAAAAAGCAATCATTTACACAAGCATGTATCGATTCACAATGTTTTAAAACCGGGTTGACTTGGCGGTTCAACCGTTGAACAGGGAACCGCTCGGAGACCCATTTGGATAGGACCGGTTTTGCATGGTTGAGAACCGGATTGAACCACGGGTTTTTCACGACCGGTTTAACCCGGTTTGATAAATCCGCCGACATTACTTTTATCAAAAATTTAACAAAATTATTTTTTCCCATTAACTTTTCTAAGTTTAATTGAAAAGTTAAAATGATGATAACTAATGTTTGTTAAAATTTTGTAAAATAGTAAATTATAGTTATATATGATCTTAGAATCACCAATTAATATAGTTTTACTATAACCATTTTATAATTTAGAATCACCTTGAAAATTTTGGCTATATTTTTATAAATGTAGACTTAAAAAGAAAAACTTATTGGTATAGTCTCAATCTTCTTCATGGGTTTAAAATCGAATGTATAAATAAAACGGATAAATTATTAGATTATGCAATACTACTTATTAAATATAGGAAAAGTATATATGTATAGAACCGGTTCAACCAGCGGTTCAACGGTGACCCGTGAACCGACGACTTAACCGGGTCAATAAAAACCGGTTTTAAAACATTGTCGATTCATATCCTAACCCGATAGTTTTAAATGTCTTCTTTATTTCATAGTATGACGATGGCATCTTGTATCCTAGAACGGGCGGAAAACTTCCTTGAATAAAGTTAGGAACTCATTAAATGTGGTGTCACTCTTTACCTTTGACCTTGATGCGTAATCTTTGCCATAAAGTCTAATGAAGACATCCAATCACAGTGGGTATAGTTTTTCGTTGGCGGTGGCAAGTAACTCCTCATACTCATTACGTTGAGGAATTGCGTCGTTACTTGTCTCGCCAATATTTCCTTGAGTTGGATCATCTGGTTCGTTATTCGGACCAATATCATGAAGGAACTCAGCCATGTCACTCATCCCAGGGTGTCTTGTGTTGTGTACGGTTGTTCGGCCATCCGGCTCACCATGATTATACCATTTCGTATAACTATGGTCCCAGCCATTTGTGTGTATGTGGTCAAACAATAAGTTCGTGCTTTATCCAGTTTACGTTTAAACAAAGAGCACAGGGACATTTTATATTCCCATCAATATTCACCAAGGGCTTGCAATGCTTGCAGAAAGCTTTAAGACCAACTAAGAATTCTCTACTGGTACGTGCTAGTGAGACCCAACTTTTATCAATTGGCATAACTGTGTTTTAATGAAGCAACAAATAATTATATAGACTTAAAATGTTCACCTAATCCAACTATGGAAGGCAATCCTAACCCACTCTTTGAATGTTTCGTCTCATATATGAATGCGTATAATTGAATTTACTATTTGAGAAAATTTTGAGATTTCCCTCAACTCCTAAATATGTGCATTAAAGACATATTCGTAGGAGTAAAGGGGAAACAATGTCGAAATTTTCACAAATAGTAAATCAATTATACACATTCATATCCTAAATGAGACAAAACATTCAAAAAGCAGACCCAAACAGGGACTTTCCGAAATTAATTTCTAATAAATTAATTTCGGACGGGTTTTCTATAGGATGATTAACTTCGGACGGGGACTTTCCGAAATTAATCACTAAAGTCCTAAAATCATTTACAGCAGTTCAACACAATCAAATACCATACAATACTATGAGCTTATTTGTTTAATCTTATTTGTAGCTTATGAGCTTATTTGTTTTTCGGCTTATGTATCATAAGATTCAATTTTTTGGCTTATATAAGTTTATTATATCATAATATACTTATATAAGCCCACAAGTCTCCAAATAAGCTGGAAAATTGAAGCTTGCGAAATATAAGCCGTAGCAAGACCCTGATAAACAATCAATAAGCAATCTGACCTGCTGATGTTGCAGGCATGAAATAGCCTACTGAGGTTTGTTTTGAGCTTATTAAAAAGCTGAGATGTGGCTGCCCAGGGTGAGAACAAGCTTCAGAAAACAAGGTTAGCTAGTAGCGATTCACAAAAAGCTAATTAGGCCCCAACAAAACACCTTTACACCTTTAAAATAAGCTCAGATCAGCTTCTTGTGGGCTTTTTTTTGCTGCTGGTGCAGAACCCAAAAAGACAGAAAAACAGGTTGGCTTTTTTAACTTGATTCCTTGAAAACTATTTCAAACACAACTGAAACATGTAAAAATTTATCTCTAACCTAAAGGTAAGTTTGACTTAAAAAGTCAAACGGGTAAGAAAGGGTTTTGACAAAGTTAACCATATAAACCAAACACCCCTTTTTGGTAAAAATTGCTTGAAAACTTTATGAAACCCACATGAATTAGTCTCCAAATAACTGTATGCAGCATGCTACGTCAATAAGTGTGCTGATTGTTTGCTACGTCCAAAATTTTGTGTAACTCTAGGCCTTCTATTTATCTATCGGCATCAAACCATCACATGGGCTTAAACTGAAACTACTCTAGTACTAAGGTCGGCCATGTGGTTGCTGCAGCTAACACATAACACCTCTGTTGTTGTTGCTGCAGCAGCATAAGCATAAGTAATCCAAACACCCCTAAGCATATGCTAGTATACATTTTTTCAAACGCAAACTGATGCAAGTAATTAACCAAACACAAGTAATTAACCAAACATAAATGCAAAAAATAAACATATTGATGCGAGGTTATGGTCAGGCTGTAGTTCACGATTGGAGTCGGCTAGGTCTCGGTGTAAACAGTCAGTCTCGTCTCAACACGGAGCTAAACAAATACAAAAAAAAAATAAATCACTGTAAACTTTTGGCGGCGACATGACCCGGCTACAAACATAAACACAAAAATATACCTAACATATTCAAGAATGTGTTGTGGTCTCACTTGGTCTCGGCTTGGTCTCGGCTTGGTCTCAAACAAAGAATCGTATGCAAAAAAAAAATTAACAAAAAATTAAAAAATAAAAATAAAAACATTGTAAAAAATTAAAACATTATCAAAAATTAACAAATTAACAAAAAATTAACACGAACATATTGCAAAATTTAACACATTATAAAAAATTAACACATTATCAAAAAAGGAGATGTGAACAGTGTGGTCTCACCTGGGTTTTTTTAAATGAGAGGGAGAAAGGAAGAAACGAGATGAGGAGAAGAAAGAATTAAATGATAGAGGGGGGAGGAAGAATTAAATGATAGAGGGGAGAAAAGGAGATGTGCAGTGGTGTGAGTGTGGGAAGACAACGCAGGTGGTGGTGGTGGTGGTGAGAGAGAAATGGTCTTTGTGGTGGTGAGTTGAGAGGAGGAAGACGAAGGTTTTTTTTGTTTTTTTTCCCGAGTGAGACAAGATCTGTTAATAATTGAGGTTAATATTTCGTTTCAACTTTTACCGGGGACAAATCCCCAGCGAAAGTTTTATTTGTCTTCTAGCGACACTTTTGACGGGGACAAGTCCCCGGGGAAAATGATGGCGGGATAAAGTAAAAGTGCGGAGGGAATATGAAAATTTACTCCAAAACTTTCCCCGGGGACATGTCCCCGGAAAAAGTTTTAATAGTAAAATTAAAATTTTCATTTTATATAATTAGAATTAATAATAAATTATAAAATTATATAATTAAATTTAACCTATAAATTATAACACTAATCTAGTATAGGTGCATTGATATACGTATCATGTTAAACGAGCGAGTATAGGTGCATTGGTATAGGTATCATGTTAAACGAGCGAGTATAGGTATCATGTTAAACGAGCAAGTATAGGTGCATTGGTATACGTATCATGTTAAACGAGCGAGTATAGGTGCATTGGTATACGTATCATGTTAAACGAGCGAGTATAGGTGCTATGGTGTACGTATCATGTTAAACGAGCAAGTATAGGTGCATTGGTATACGTATCATGTTAAACGAGCGAGTATAGGTGCATTGGTATACGTATCATGTTAAACGAGCAAGTATAGGTGCATTGGTATACATATCATGTTAAACGAGTGAGTATAGGTGCATTGGTATACGTATCATGTTAAACGAGCGAGTATAGGTGCGTTGGTATACGTATCATGTTAAACAAGCTAGTATAGGTGCATTGGTATACGTATCATATTAAACAAGCGAGTATAGGTGCATTGGTATACGTATCATGTTAAACGAGCAAGTATAGGTGCATTGGTATACGTATCATGTTAAATGAGCGAGTATAGGTGCTATGGTATACGTATCATGTTAAATGAGCAAGTATAGGTGCTATGGTATACGTATCATGTTAAACGATTAACTATAGGTGCATTGGTATATGTATCATGTTAAACGAGCAAGTATAGGTGCTATGGTGTACGTATCATGTTAAACGAGCAAGTATAGGTGCATTGGTATACGTATCATGTTAAACGAGCAAGTATAGGTGCATTGGTATACGTATCATGTTAAACGAGCGAGTATAGGTGCATTGGTATACGTATCATGTTAAACAAGTGAGTATAGGTGCATTGGTATACGTATCATATTAAACGAGCGAGTATATGTGCATTGGTATACGTATCATGTTAAACGAGCAAGTATAGGTGCTATGGTGTACGTATCATGTTAAACAAGCAAGTATAGGTGCATTGGTATACGTATCATGTTAAACGAGCGAGTATAGGTGCGTTGGTATACGTATCATGTTAAACGAGCAAGTATAGGTGCTATGGTATACGTATCATGTTAAGCGAGTAAGTATAAGTGCTATGGTATACGTATCATGTTAAACGACCAACTATAGGTGCATTGGTATACGTATCATGTTAAACGAGCAAGTATAGGTGCTATGGTGTACGTATCATGTTAAACGAGCAAGTATAGGTGCATTGGTATACGTATTATGTTAAACGAGCGAGTATAGGTGCATTGGTATACATATCGTATTAAACGAGCGAGTATAGGTGCATTGGTATACGTATCGTGTTAAACGAGCAAGTATAGGTGCATTGGTATACGTATCATGTTATACGAGCAAGTATAGGTGCTATGGTATTCGTATCATGTTCAACGAGCAAGTATAGGTGCTATGGTATATGTATCATGTTAAATGACCAACTATAGGTGCATTGGTATACTTATCATGTTAAACTAGCAAGTATAGGTGCTATGGTGTACGTATCATGTTAAACGAGCAAGTATAGGTGCATTGTTATTCGTATCATGTTAAACGAGCGAGTATAGGTGCATTGGTATACGTATCATATTAAACAAGCGAGTATAGGTGCATTGATATATGTATCATGTTAAACGAGCAAGTATAGGTGCATTGGTATACGTATCATGTTAAACAAGCAAGTATAGGTGTTATGGTGTACGTATCATGTTAAACGAGCAAGTATAGGTGCTATGGTATACGTATCATGTTAAACGACCAACTATAAGTGCATTGGTATACGTATCATGTTAAACGAGCAAATATAGGTGCTATGGTGTACGTATCATGTTAAACGAGCAAGTATAGGTGCTATGGTCTACGTATCATGTTAAACGAGCAAGTATATTATTATTATTATTATTATTATTATTATTATTATTATTATTATTATTATTATTATTATTATTATTATTATTATTATTATTATTATTATTATTATTATTATTATTATTATTATTATTATTATTATTACTTTTTTATTATTATTACTTTTTATTATTATTATTATTATTATTATTATTATTATTATTATTATTATTATTATTATTATTATTATTATTATTATTATTATTATTATTATTATTATTATTATTATTATTATTATTATTATTATTATTATTATTATTATTATTACTACATAGGTCCAAATTGTTGCGCTTGTCTCAACTTCCCACCAAAAAACGTGGCTAAGAATTCCCACAAAAAACATGGCGCCAAGAATTCCACAAAAAACATGGCGCCAAAAATTTCCCACCAAAAGCTACCAGATCTGCTTATATCAAATAAAGAATACTTGAGATCTAATCCCACCAAAAGCTACCAGATCTTATCCTCAAAACCACTCAACCTCACAACCTCTTATCTTCACACAAATTTCAAAACCTGAGATGGAGCCATTTAATCCTTTTATGTGTTCTTGTGGAGCAGGAAATATAAAATTAAGAACATCACATAGAGAATATTCATCTGGACAACAATATTATTCATGTCCTCTGTCAAAGGTGAACAATCATACATTTCCTATTTATGTAAATATACAAATAATTGGGTTGTAATCTCTTATAATTTTCTTATTATGTAAATGCCCTTTAAAAGATAATGGGTGCGGATATTTTATGTGGAAGGATGCATTTGACGAGTACTTAAGAACAATCTCAGACCAACAGAGTGCTACAATTGCCATAAAAAGATCTTAGGATAAGCTTGCCGGAATCACAAAAGCAGTGCTAGAGACAAGAGTAAGGATTTGGAGGCAAGACTTGAAATGCAAGGATTCACACGACCACGCATGTCAGTCGGATGCATTACTTCGTGAGCTGTTAGGTGACATGGAAAATCTTCGTATGTAGTAGTAGTAGTAGTAGTAGTAGTAGTAGTTGTTGTTGTTGTTCTTGTTGTTGCTGATCAAAGTAGTAGTTTTTCTTGTAGTTGCTGTTGTTGTTGTTCTTGTAATATGTATCTGTCAAATATTTTTATAAATCAAAGCACATGCTGAATTTGTAAAGCTGACCATGTTCTTAGTTAACCAGATTATGGTGTCCAAACACCCCTTTTCAAATATTAACAAACACGAATTAAGAACCATATTAATTCATCATAAATTTAATATTTTTGTTTTTCCTATAGCTATATATCTACTATGTTTCGTCAAGTCTCATCAATAAATCCCAAGCGTTGGATAACCTGGAGATACAACCCAGCTGCTCAAAATTCAAGTTTTCGTTTATTTTGACCAAATATTTTGTAACGGCAGACGATGGAACTAAAGATATGCCGTTTTAATTTTAAAATAGTTTAGGGTTTTACATAATGAAAAGACTATCCAAGCATCGGGGTTTTAGTTATGTATTAATAGTTGCAATAAAATGTATTTTTTATAACTACAGGTTTTGCCGTGGACATGTCCTCGGGGAAAGATTTGGCGGGAATTTTCCCGCGAACAATTAGCATGCTTTTGACTTGGTCAAACTATTGGTAAAATTGGAATATGTTTTCGGCGGGGACGAGTCCCCGGTGAAAGTTCACGTTGAATTTTGACTATCCGGTCAAAATTTGATAAAAATCCAACCTACTTTCATTGGGGACATGTCCCCGCAGAAAGTGGATGTTGAATTTTCCCAAACAGGTCAGCGCATTCATGTGCCACGTCAGATGTAATTTTGTCGCTTAGCGACTTTCTCCAGGGACTTTGTGTCCCCGACGAAAGTATCCTCGCCCGTCCATCCGATTGTTGTAGTGTTTGAGGACCTGTGCCAAAAAATACAATGCGCACCTCGAACACGAATATTTTATGCATATGTAAAATAAACGGTGCAAAAGTTGTTTTAGTCAAGGGTAAACAGTAGAAAATAGAAAGCAAATGATTTAAATTTGTTGTATTAATAATGCAAACCACTTTTAGACCTCCTCTTCGACAAGTTTTGTTATCATTACAGAAATATAGATTAAAGTGACAGCTATTCTTTATATATGAACCTTGTAATTTGTTCTAGACGTTGTAATAGTTAGCTAGTTTAGTATCGGGCTTTTTGGTACGAGCTAAGCTAGTAAATGTCTAGTTAACTTATAAACGTAATCCGATATGTTTAAGCCTAGTCCAACAACATAAAGCTCAAGCCCATGAGCACATTTAGTGGCATGTAAGACATATATAAACCTCCAAAATGTTAGGTGTGGAAGTATCTTGTAAGTGTGTGTTTTAATAGAAGCTTTCACCCCTCTCTCTCCCTCTCTTCTATATTCTTTGTATGATACTAGATCATCTAGTTGTGACCTACAATTGGTATCATTCGCCAAACATCGATTTAGGAGTGTCTTGTGTTGGATATTTATTAAGTTCAAAAATGCTGAACTTTATGTATTTTAAGACTATTTCATTTGTTTGTAATATTAAGACATAATGCAGCCTTGATTCAAAATGATCAAAGGACTGCAGCCTTAGTTAGATGTGGCTAGAGCCACTTAGACATGATATTGACCATGTGAAATGGTCGTTTAAACAATTATTGAAGGAAGCACTTATGTGACAGTTATTATTGTTAAAAGCCATAACTGCTTTTGTCCATGAACCATCACAACTCTTGGTCACGACCCTTCAAAACCTATATATAGGACATGTAAATTTCGTTTGTAATTATCAATACAGTTTTACTTTTCATGTTTAAAATTCCCTCCTTATTTCTTATCTGCACAATACAATTGCACACAATATCTACACCAAACTTACTGCACTCAATACCATTCAAATTACTGCACCATGGCATACAATCAAAGATACTCTGACATCAAGTGGCCAAGAAGTTCTTATCTGTCTAGAGGGTCTGTTGGCCATTTCAATATTTTGTGTCTAAAAACACGTTTTTAATTCAAGTTTGAACCGAAAATGAATTCCTTCCCTTGTTTGGACAATTACTAATAATGTGCCCTCTTGTTGTGCAAGCATAACACTTATATCTCTTGTGTTTGTTTAAGGCCTTGTAGGACTGTGTTTGAGAAAGTGCAGAATTGTACACTTTAATTTCTTCTATCTTTTTCCTGAGCATCTCTTCGCAGTCATTGGAGATTTGCCTAATACAGTTTCCAAGCCTTGACGTACTCTCTTTCTCTCCTCACTTGTCTTTGAATGAAATCAATTTGCAGTCTCTTTCTCAAAGGTCTCCCAGGTTTGCTCTGATGCTAATTATTAGGATGGCCAATTCTCCTTGTTTGCAGACTTGACCATCTATTTTCTAGAAAGGTATTTGTGTTCACCATTTGTGATAGACAACTGAATGTTTGCTTGAGAATATGAGGGTATGCAGACTAGTATACAAAATAGGCAGAAAGACAGAAATGTGGAGGGAGTAACTTAACAATATAAACTGTTATTTTGATGATAATATAACTGTCATACATACATACTATATATAGTATACTAAGAGGTGTCATTGAAGGGATGTGATGGTTCATTCAAACCAACAGACATACCCTTTCAATATAACTGTAAATAACTGACTATTAACTACTTTAACTAACTGTCTTAGGGTCTGTTTGGCCTTTGGCCCAGACCAGACGTTTTGCAGCCTTAATGGCATGCGTTTATCATGGCTGCAACCTATTACAAATACTAACTATTGTACATAATAATGTGGCTAATGGTTCAAAACAGATTAAGGTTAAGTTGATCTTAACAGATTCCAACACATGCATCATACCACATCGTTTGCCTTCTACAGTTCCAGTATCAGGTCTACACAAAAAAGTTAGCAGTAATATATGAGTCACATGTAGATATAGTAGCGATTTTATGGTTCAAGATAGACTCCAAAATACGAAGAATCATGTTGGTGCTCGCTGATGCTTTTGACACAGGGCATATATATGCTATATATTCTAGTTGGGATTGATGTATAGTTATGTTAGTGTCATATCGTTTTGCTTTCTATCGTAAAATGCTTGTTGTTAATGCAGTCCTCCTCCACCCGACCAAAAGATTTTTAATAAAATAAGAAAGAACAATAATGAAATTCAAAAAGGAAGATGAAAAGGCCTTGATACCAGCTGCGCGTTGGTTGGATAGTTATAAATTAGAAACCACCACTAGTTCTGATTTTACACACAGATTGTAAATTAATTAAAAAGTCACTAGGTTTTTCTATGAGATAAATTAAAAAGTGTTTGTTACATTTTATATGTCTGCTATTAATAGGAAAAAATAGCTATTTGAATTTGAGTATCGAGCATCGTTGTTGAAAATCAGGGCACTAATATTACAAATTGAATGAAGTAGCTCAAGAAAATTAGATATATACAGATTG
Organism: Chrysanthemum lavandulifolium; assembly: GCA_022545495.1. Classification (NCBI taxonomy): domain Eukaryota; kingdom Viridiplantae; phylum Streptophyta; class Magnoliopsida; order Asterales; family Asteraceae; genus Chrysanthemum; species Chrysanthemum lavandulifolium. The sequence goes on along the minus strand of CM040241.1, from coordinate 38,813,277 downwards.
CTAATGTATCTATGCATATAGTCATAATCTTATATATTTAAATCTAATTACTGGATACAATAATTGCACGGCTCTTGTTTAATGAGATCTTATTTACTATGTAAACCAACACGATTACTATTTTGCTTTAATATTGATAGAATTTTATTGAATTAAAACTAATGTGGAAGAGCAGATTCATGAAAGAAAAAGAAAGATGTGAAGAAGACGAGCAACAGTAGTCATAGGAGGGTAAAGAGGTAAAAGACTTTTGTAATTAATATAGAGATAATAGTTTTTAATATTAAATTATTTAATTGAGTCATAATTATTTATTTGGATATGAATGTGTATTTGTAAGCTTTTAAAAGGATGTTGATGTAATTATGAAATTTGAAAGGATATTAATGTAATATTAAAGTTTTGCAAGGATATATACGAAATTCTCCCTATTATTAAAGTACAGTGGTAGGTGGGTGTTTTCCCATATATTCTCATTTTTGTCTTATTATTAACGATGTTAAAAGAACATAATACCCCATAATTTATATAAAATAACTCTTCTCACTCATCTCTCTCTTTTTCCGGTCACCACTCTTCCCTTCCCTCTCACTTTTTTTTCCGGTCACCACTTTCTCTGTCTATTTTTTCCGATCAACACCACGATCACCACATGATCAACACCTACAACTTCAAAACCCACAACTTCAAAAAAAACCCACAACTCCGGCCAAGATGATCAACAACATAGATCCGACCATGATCAACACCACCACCACAGATCCGGTCATGATCAACACCACCCCACAGATCCGGCCAAGAACATCAAGAACAAAACCCACAACTTCAAAAAAACTCAGATCTCGACATCTTTATACCAAAACCCATAAACTAAATCTTTCGGTCCAACAACAAAAAAAATCAAAGACCCGATCTACTCACCATCACAAACACATCACACATCTAAGATCTATATGAAAAAATAAATAAATAAATAAATAATGAAGCTATTGTTTTTTTCCGATCTACTAGTCTTTGTGATGTGTTTTTCTTTTTTTGATATATGTGATCTGTGATGTCTTTTTTAGATCTTAGAAAAGAAAAAAAGAACGAAAGTCACAATAGTCACAGTTAGGTTTTGACTATGTAAAGAAAATCAAGAAAACCACTATGTTAAGAAAAAACGAAAGCTATTGCTACTGTGAATATTGTATTGTATTCACTATGTAAAGAAAATCAAGAATTTGTATTATCATGTGAAGTTTAATATTTGTTGTTGTGGTGTCTGGCCGGATTTGGTGGTGGTAGTGGTGACAGGGTATTTGTGGTAAGCATGTGTTTGCAAAACTCAATAATTACATATATATCCAAGCTAAAATCAAAATTACATATATATCCTTTTAAAGCTAAAAATTTAACATATATATCCAAATAATTAAATTATACATAAAATAAAATATTTTAATAGAAATTCTCCATTATACCCTTCCTTTTCTTTAAAGCCATCTTCACCTCTACATGAAACATAACATCTAGAGTCACACTGATTCAACAATTCTTCTATCCACTTGCAGGTACTTTTAAAATGTATGTAGTTAAAATAATTTAGTATATTAAACTACAATTGAATTATTATCAGGAAAACAAAGTAACAAGAAGTTTTTCTTTGACGCCTATCTTTGGTAAAGCAACATCAGTTGCCAACAATCTATCACTTGTCATTTTTATTACATCCTTTTTCTTTTAGATCAAATAATTTATTGGTTTTATTTGTTGTAAATTTTCTCACTGCATTGTTCTTTCTTCTTTATCACTGTTGCTGACATCTCTAGTATCAACAAGAACATGGCCGCTTCTTTGATAAATTTTCTCTAGAAAACACAAAAACTCAGTTCTTATCTTGATTTATTTTAGTCAATTAAAAGTATTCTTTAGATGGTAATAAAATAATGGAGGTTTTGATTTTATTGAGGAAGCATATGAGTTGTGCACACACCACACAAGTAATAGAGAACGAAAGGGTATAATGGTGAAAACAAAAATTAAGTAATAATTGTCATTTATTCTTAGATTTGTTTATACATAATTTAATTATTTGGATATATATGTTATTTTAAAATTTTTAGAAGGATATATATGCAATTATGATTTTAAGTTGGATATATATGCAATTAGTTAGCTATGGAATGATATATATGCAATTCCTCCATTTTTATATAAAAGATGAGGGTATTTTGGTCTTTTAATACTATCAATAATAAGACAAAAAAAATATTTGAGAAAACACCCGCCTAACACTACTTTATTATTAAAAAAATAGACATTTGTCGCACATTCAATGAAGTCGCACATTCGCACATGACCATTTTGAGAAGATATGTTTTTTTTTGCCTAGATGGTGACCTCTTCATGACTTTTTGTCCCCTTTTTAGAATTTGCTCTTGTTCAAATATTGGAATAGGCCGATATCTGTTAATTAGGCATGGATCAAAAGGAAAACATGCCTATCATATTGTCTCATCGTAAGTGCTTATATATTAGAGAAAATTTCTTAAACGAACTATTTCTACCGTTACTTTACAGATATAAACCTCGCGTATACATTTTTCTAAAATGAACTTTATTCTTGGGCGTGGGCGAAGGCGAGAACCTAGGCGAGAGGTAGTTCTAGGCGAGGGCCTGGGCGAGAGACTAGCCAGAACATGTTTAGGCGAAGAAAGGTGAGCTAGGCGTGGGCCTAGGTTAGGGCCTGGGCGTGTGTGTGGGCGTGGGCGTGAAGGTGAGCTAGGCGTGGGCGTGAAGGTGAGCTAGGCGAGGGCCTGGGCGTGGCCTAGGCGTGTGTCTGGCGAGGGTTCGAGTAGCAGCAATGCCCCTGGCCATGGCCCTGATGAAACTCATCATCTGAGAAAACCCTTCTTCAAAAGGATGATGATGAAGAGCAAGCGCCAAAGCGCCATGAAAGTGATGATGGTGGGTTTTATCTTTGTTGGTTGATCGATTTCTATATTGCACAAAGTGACTGTAAACAGATGATGAATTTATGAGGACTAGTAGTGTTTGGTAGTTTGTGTTTTGTTTCATGTGAGAGATGATGGTTGAAAGGAAGAAAAGAGAGATAGAAGATAAGTGATGTGGAAGGTTAATGGAAGAATAAAAGCAATATATTAAAGAAAATAAAGTCTTGTCAGATTTTAAGTGGCGTGAATGCCCAGGTGCATGCGGGCATGGTTCATTTTGGTAAATGAGTTTAATATGGTTCATTCTTGTATATTGGGATGAGTGTTAGTTCATTTTGGTAATTACCTTTATATATTATCTTGCTAGGTTTGTTTATCGCTACCCTATTTAACTCGTCCTATGCTTCGCTATTGCAAGGACGAGAAGATGTTGATTCTGATCCTGCATCTGCTGTCTTAATGGAGTACGAGGAGGTAAGATTGTCTTCATCACCATCTTCTTCTCTCGATTATAGGTGTAAAAACGGTTCGGTTCAGTTGGAACGCCTTATGAACACTTGCTCATTAGTTTTTTAATTTTGCTCATAGTTATGTTCAAACATATCTTTAATAAAGCCACAATGAGGTCAATGACTTTTTAATACATTTCACGAGTTAAGAATCTTTCATTTGTAACTAAATTTTTAGATTAACCCATTTTGACCCTTTAGAGAAGAAACTTGACCCAAATTAAACCCACCCGTTTGTATAGGTAAATGTGTGAATTGATGCCCCTTCTTTCAGGGAATAAAGTTTGTTGTTTACATTTCTGTGAGCTGTATGTGATGGAACAAGTGTGATGATACTTATTACTTGTTTACATTTCCGCATCTAATTACATTAAATGGAATTATTCGCACGGGATATATTCTTCCCTTGCACTATGTTGCATGAAGATGGTTTGTATCGGACTTGTTCATTATGTTGCTGCGAGTTTCAAAGTCACAAGAAGATACAGATTTTCTTACCATCATGCTTCTCAAAAATAAATTTTTGATCGAGTCTGTCTGGAGACATTTGTTAGGAGGGGCTGAGGAAGACGACTAGCAAAGACGGTGATTGGTGTTGGGATTTTAGAACTTAGTTAACCATTAACCTCTCCGAGTACGCAGCGGATAAGGATCTAGTATTTGCAATTAGGTTAAACACGTAATTAAAAACAATTAATTAATAAAAGGTAAATTAGAAAACTAACCTTTGGCGATTAATGCACTCAAGTGAACGAACAAGAATACCAATATGAAACCCAAAGTATCTAAAGTAGATACCTCTACGAGTATCACACACAACACATAAAACGAGCACGTTCGATAAGAATCTAGTCGAGAACGTAATCAATCAACCCCTTGAATTTAATTGAATAACACGAACAAGAAAACCCCAAGAACCACTTCTTGTTTTCTGCCTGAGATCACAAACTGTCCGAGATAAACCCACAACCAAGAACCTTGATTCTGTTACCATGTTCAACAAGTAACTGCATAAAACAAGTACACTAAATCTTCTTGGATCTAAGAATGATGCAAGATTAGTGAACCAATAAACAAACATAATCCTAATCGTATTTGAAGGAAAATACGATTGGTTTATAGGATTAAATTGACTTAGGTGTGTATAGGAATATGTTGTCATTAGTAGGAATATCACAACCATTCTAATACATGATAAACCAATTAAAATAATAGCATAGGTATATTGATATGTCATGAATACTGATTTTAATTTTAGCTAATCATCCATGTGAATGCATGATCATACGCATGGTATGAGTTGGAATGTGTTTTGTTTATATACATAAACAAACCGACCCTCATCATGGGTCTTGTAATGATTGACAAGTAACAAGCCCAAGTCAGTTGCCATGCCTAATCGTGTACAAGATATAGGCCCAAGTCATATCCAAACAGACCCATTCAATACATTGGACAAGCCCATGGGTCATGAACTCTAATCGGGTAATCATGCATGCATGTCGGGTATGTATCAAGTATTTATATATGTTTGACACGTACTCTCGTGTTTATCGTGTGCCCCATAGGCTCACACACTTTTAGTGTTTACGTGTGTTTATAAACTCCTACAAACCAACAGCTCTCACTTGGGAGTTGGTGTGTCGAATGACACACAAAACTAACGACGGAAACACCTAGCAACGCTCTCACTCGCTTTTTAACTAAAAGTGTCTAAGAGAATAGTTTCATAAAAGTTTCTCAGTAGCATGGTTATTCAATGTCTTGCTCTAATCATCTTTTGTTATAGATACCATTAAACCATGGACATTATAGATTTTAATTCAGATATGCCAAATGTAATCAAGAATCATCATGCATTACCCTTTGGGTCTGGCTAGACAGTTATCTGATTAAATCTGAAAAGGCGCCATGGTATCTTTCTGCACATATCAAGTGGAATAAAAATCTTTTATTGACTACAAGTGTTATGGATGCTGCTTTACATCACTCCGAAATATAGCCTTTATAACTACCTTGTTCAGATAGCGTTTTGCGTATACTTACAAAAAATGATATCCACACATAACAGAACTTGCTTGTATCTCAAGTCTAAGGACGAAGATAACAAACCATTTTCAATATTGTACTTATGACAAGGATCCATATGCATCTCTAGTGAATACATATGAGTTTGGCGGGAACAATCCGAATTCTCGTTAGAATTATAACCAACACTCATATTTTTCTTATAATAACAATCTTCCCATATTATTAACCGACAATGGACATGTTTAGAATAATAAAATCATTCAAGGATTAAACATGCAAATATAGGATAACAATTATTATATGAATGAATAACAAATACCAAGTATCTTTATTTATCATAAAGTAAAAATTGTCTTTCAATCCCAATTATCCAAATACTAAAACAGATATGCATGAAATTCATTTAGTAAGTTGAAGCCTAATGTTTCCAACATTCTCAACCTTTCTTTTACAAGAAAAACTAAATAGTCATTTGAGCAAACTTTCCGAATACTTATTTCAAAATATCACTTATAGTGAGAGATTTGAAATATAAGATGAGTGTCTTATCACATATGCTCATACTATTGCAAGAATTATAGTATGGAGATGTCGCCCTACCTTGCACGAGGTATTAGAAGTCAACGACATGCTGACAGTCATCTTTACAGTTTCTAAAAATGTAAAGTATTCTCATTCATTAATGTGTAATACAACAATGCTCTATGCTGAGCATAGCTAGTTAGCAGATTTATCATAAATGATAAAATTCTACTACAACTAGTATAAATAATCCTCTAGCATCATTTGTACTTATACAACACTATGCTTTATAATTCGTAAACATCTGTATTAAAAATAATCTAAACACTCTCAATTAGATACTGTTATTGTCAGCTCATTTTGTTCTTATACAAAAGCAACAACTAGTCTTATACACAATATAATATATACATGATAAATCCTTAGTTAAAACAACATAAGGTTTCCATCCACGTAATAAATTATTCCAAGTGAAATACATCATTTTAAGACTTGCTCAAATGATATATTGCATTTGTGTCATACTTTATTTTTCGCATTTGTTTATTCGAGATAAACATTTTATTCCAAGGTTGTTTGTTTTAATCCCTAAATTCCAAGTGAAGTTTCATTCCAAGCTTAAGGATCAATATCTAGCTTAAATAGAATGATATCTTCAACATGTAAATTTTAAGGAAAAACACAATGCTCCCACTCAATGTCAAATGTACTCAAGAGTTATCTTAATTCAATTAGAATCATATTGTAATTAAATTCAAGATCTCAACTCTTAGATGCATGATCCAATCCAAAACATGGATTGCTCAAATTTTGTATACTACATAAAGATAATATAGATTCATAACCCTTTTGATTACACACCGTCCTCACAAAAGGTAATCATAAAGAAAGAGTTATAAAATCTTAATTGTCATATTCAACATACAAATCACATGCATGACAATTAAATATCTTTATATAATTAATGCATGTATTATATAAGAAAATTTAATCACAGTCAATTGCTTAAGTATGATTAAAAACTTCTTATAAAATGTCATGCATTAATATGTATACAATTTTGTCCTTGTGAGTCTTTCTTCAAAAGAAACTCATTCCAACCTCATAGGTTAACTGTTAGGCGAAATAACAATCAAGCTCAAAACTCGATTTGCCTTTTAAGGACTGCATCTTATCATTCATTGTTCTAAAACATTTATCAGATTCAAGATGTGATAATATATTTTAGTAGTTAGTTGATTTACAACAATCTTCTAACTTATATTTCTCAGCATTGATATAAAATATCACTCAAGTGATGAGGCATCTTTTCGGATTTATGAATGAGAGTAATCATTATACTTTGGTCAACATTTTCATGTTTAACCTTAGTACGACATTAATAAGTAGATTTTAGAAGGTTAAGTATTTTGTTCTCAAAAACTTTGAGATTTGTATAGGCTCCCACTTACTTTTGTAAGTAGAGACAATTCTCTAAATACTAAGTATTTAAGCAACAATAAACTGTTCTTTATTAGGAACCACAAAATACATCTTAAGTTCTTATATCTAGATTTGTTAATAAAATGATTCATAAGATTTTAACAAATTCAGAACTTAAATCAAGACATAATGGAATTCCTTCCAACAACTCAAGTTAGGATTTGTAGAAAAACTCTAATTTAGTATCACTCTTTAACCAAAAGTTCTAGCAACAGTTTTGTATTTCGTCAAGCTAGGAAAAACATCAAAACTACAATCTTCAAACTAGGAAGTGTAGAAAAATCAAAAATTCAAAAGGGTTTATGATTCAATTGGTTTGAGTGGTAAAACCTCAAATCCCTGATGAATTAGGGTTTTCAGTTATGGGTTGTCTTGAATACCTTCTAGGTTTGAACTATATTGAGTGTATCAATGACACACGCAATTTCTAACCTTGATATTTTTTTGGAGGTAGAGCAATTAAAGCTATCATGAACCAAACAATATAAATAAGGTTTGATCCAACACAATAGATATACCATAATGAAGTGGTATCCTATGAGTTATTAGAATTGTGGAACTATATCAGAATTCTATAGGTAACTTAATTCTCTTTGGACCAAATACTTGTCAATTGGGTCAAGTTAAATTGCATATAAAGTATTTAAGAAACAAGTGCTTGCAATAATGTATATTCATTGAACAATACAAGAATCTTATGTTCACGTGTTCATAAGAAGACAGAACTGTTCAAGGATTATATGTTCATGTGTTAACAAGAAAACAGAACATTTCAATAATACATTATTAGTCTTTGAATAATTCAAATGGCATATGTTTATGTGTTAACTAGAAGACATAACTCTTTTACTATATATACTTTATGTTATAAGTCATTGACTAATTCAAGGACTTTATAATCATGTCTTAACATGTAAGCATAATTATACTAACAAAAGTAATTATGAACGCAAACTATTGAGTTCTATAGTAACTTCAAGTTAATTTTATACTTCAGAATTATGATCATTATCATATAACCATAATTATGTTGACTAAACATGTAGTCAAATGTTGAAGTATCTTTACACTATATTATGACATTTGAATGTAGTAGAGCATCAAACATCTAGCGTGTTCAAGTCCTAGTAGAATCATTATTAGAATGTAGTAGGGCAATAAACATCTCATGTGTTTAAGTCCTAGTAGAATTCTTATTTACATGTAGTAGAGCATTAAACATCTAACGTGTTTAAGTCCTAGTAGAATTATTAGTTTCATTTACCTTGCGGTCAAGAGATACCAATAATATTGTTGTTCCTTTCACACACTTTGAGATTTCTCCCACTTGTGTAAGGTACAACATCATATTATGAAAACAAAAAACACGTGATTGATTGTTCAAACTATATGATAATGTCATAGATATCATAAGTAGTTTTAGAACCATAACCTTTAATAAGGAATTGTGGATTATTATTTTATAGATAACGCTTCAGGAAGCGACAACCGGAAGGCAACGTGTTATCTAATAAAATAAAATGCAATTTTCCTTTAAGTAATGGTTGTTCATATTCGGAAAGTACTGAATTATTTCAAAGCAAGTTTGAAATGATATGGGTGACTAACAAGGAAATAAATCCGGTAGCTCCCACTGAAATTGACAACATTACATGAATGATATTTCAGTAATAAAATTCAACTGCTCTCACTGGATTTGTCAACATTGTAAGTTTTACATTTCCAGTAGAAAGCATATAGCAGTTTTATATACTTTCCTATTCTCTTCAAATACCTACGAATAGCATGTACTTAGGTATTGAACAGAGTATATGAAGTTCTACTTATGTAGACAATGGACTAGCAATTCTTTCATTCAATTAACTTGAATCTTTAGCATGCAATTCCTCCTTTATCGTCTACAAAGCCACAAGGGTATTTAGCACTTTAGGAATAATAAGAGTCCAAGAAGATTACCTAGCAAATATACTAGTAATTCCTTTACTCTCTGTGGTTTAAAATCATACATCGTGACAAGTGCAGGATGTTATTCATATTGGTAGCTCTAAAGACAATGTTTTCAGTTACACAAAATATTCTATCTTTCATTTAACTCTAGACCACAAAAGGGTAATGAAAGATCATAAATGAGTTTATCTTTGTAATCCTATCTTAGTTTTTCAACTAAGGAGAAAAGATAGGTATAAGTCTCACTCTTCTTACTAGGAAAAGAGACTAAGTTTGTCTTTCGAAGAAAAACAACTTTGTTTACGAATTATGTTGCAATAACACAATTAATCAGAACATAAAAAGTTCAATTCTAGTATTTTCGATAATTACATTTTTAAAAGAATTAACTACCCAATTAATTACTAATAAGACTAAGATCCATCTTGCAACCCCACTTAATTACCATAGGTCTGACCAGTGCGTAAAAAAAATAGGACAAGAGGTAAGCGACGAGCGTTAATTGCATAATGCAACTCTTCGATTTATGAGACTGATCAATACATTAGTAGACAAGTAATAATTTCATGAGCATGTTTAGTTCTCATCTTATGCCTCGGGTTCAAGGTCTGACCAAGCCAACTCGAGATAAGTCGACCAAGTATGATCGTGTAAAAATAACCATAGGTCTAACCAGTGTGAAATAATTACCATGGGTTCGAAAGGCCCTTAGGTCTGACCAGAGAAGTCAATCCAAATTCACGTGTTCATAGTTGGATGGCATAGACTTAAAATTAACAAATAGGTATGCACGTATAAATGTGGTAAAAGTCGTGTACAAATAAGCATGCAAAACAACTTTGTAACACTACTTTTAAAAACTTTTGGTAATGACACTCATCATATATGGTTCACGGTAGCTCCAATCGAACGCACAGGGAGGCAGAGGACCAGGTAAGCGATGAAGCATAACCTAGACATCCTTTCGGTGCGACTGTGCGCACCTCTTTGAACCCCCTTTAGAGTTTGTTCTAGTGGGTGACCGCACATCCCAAGTGTCCATAGTGTCTAGTTTTTAAATTCTTGAAAACGTGTTTCATATATTAGGTCACTTTAATTTACAAAAACGATTTTCCATGAATCAAATAGCAGGAGGGCAAGTAGAGTTCAAGTGAGGGGATATTTGATAACATCAAATAGTCCTGAATATTAAGTGTCAATTTCCCCCGATAATGCTTGTAATTTATATCATTTTTATGGATTTACGCTTGTTTTCCATTGTTTTCCACTTTCAGGTAAATTACGAGCATTGGAGCTAAAGAGACGCGGAACTGGAGAAATATATATAGATTTATCGCAGTATGCTATTTTGAAGAAGTTACGGCGTAACTCATCTCTCACATTACGCCGTAACTATTGCGTGACTCAGAAAACCAACTTATCATAAGGTTACGACGTAACTATTCCCAAAGGTTATGACGTAACTACATTAGGTCAAAAGAGGTTCCACGCCGCTGATACTTACGCCGTAACTACTGCATCCATTACGACGTAACCGAGTTTATTGAATACTACGGCGTAACCACTCATTAGGTTACGCCGTAACCAGCAAATCTAGTGCAAATTACGAGGAAATAGAAGGTTACGGCGTAACTCTTATATTAGTTACGCCAGTAACCCGGATCCGCCTATAAATACCCCACGAATTCTAGTATTTCTAATCATTCCATTCCACACACAACACTCGAGAACGTGGGAAAAAGCTCAAGGCGGTCTAGAGGAGCATACTGAGTCGTCTCCAAGGAGAAATCACTCCCTACGATAAGCATTAGCGTTTTATATTTCTTATACTTTCAATTCATGTATTTTGTACCTTTGAATATTGTATTGGTTTGCATGATTAATATGAGCGGCTAAGTGATAAGGTTTTAAAAGGTACCATTTTTAGGGGTCGTTTAAGTCCTTATTTGATCACTTTTGTATCCGTTATTGCTTAATATCGTTCCTTTTCACTTTTTAGGTCTCGTGAAGGCAAAATGCTGGAATGGCACTTATTTAGACGAAAAGGCGCGAATATATGAAGAAAATGGCCAAAGTCAGAATCGAGACACTCACAACACTTTGAAGTTAGAGGGTGACGGCGTCAAAGCTAGGCATGGCACGCCGTCGAAAAAATGTTGTGACGGCCGTAACCCAAAACTCAGATTACAAGCGACGGCGCCCGGTTGTAAAAGAGTAGGCCGTCGCTACTCGGATGGCCTAGATGCAATCCGCACGACGCCGATGCAAGAGGACGGCGTCACGGACACAAGGTGACGCCGTCGCAAGGTTAACGTGGCCAAGACGAAACCCTAATGGCGGCGACACGACGGCGCCACTAAACATAAGGTGACGCCGTCGCAATTGTAATCTTATATATAGAATCCGAATTTTTCGGTCTTTGTGGAGAGTCTTTTGAGTAAAACCTAAAACCGAACCTAAGGTGTCTTGTACAGTATTTTAGGGTTTTAAACCCTATCTTACATCAAGATAAGTCTTTGCTTCATTAATTCAACTATGTCTTTGATTATTTGTGTGTATGCTTGCATGTTCTCCATGTCCGGCTAATTTATTTGTGTGTTTGCTTAGGAAGTATGAAACATAATTATTGAATATTGATTGGTTGTTTTCTTATCTTGGTTGATATATGATCTAGTAATGCGATAGGTCATTCGTTGTGTACTTAATGCTTGATTCATCTTTGTGAACCTTAGAATATAATTACCTGAGTAGTTGTAGGCTAAACCATCCAAAGAGCGCCTTAGAGTAGGAGTTTATCATCCCTAGTGGGTTTGTAGACAAGACCGTTTGGTAAGTTCAAAGAGTTAGGGAGAAACACATACCCTAGAACTTTAGACACACAACGCAACTAAGAATAAGACGTGACAACTCAACCATCAATAGGAGATAATTAAGGAGTAATACAACCTAAGTAAACACATCTTTAAACTATCATACGAGCACACATTAATTAGGCATAGACTCCCACAACCTTAGTTTAGATAATTAGATAATAGTAGAGTAATCGGTAGAAATACCAACCCCCCCAAATCCAATACCCGAGATTCGTACCTTTTCATTTTCTAAAAAACAAAAAAAAAAGATAAAAAATAATCTTCCTCAACCTTAACCTTAGCGTAGTAACTCCTTACTAGCATTCCTATTCCCCTAGAGAACGATATCAATACCCATGGCTTACCCTAATTACTACACTACAACGATTAGGTTCACGCCTAGGGTGTTATAAAACTTGCTCAAGAAAAGGAAGTTTCCTTGACCCCGAACGACGCGTAGCGTTATCAAGTTTTGGCGCGCTGCGGGAATAGAATAGCTAGTTAGTAGTCCACTTCGCTTAGGTTCCTTTGCTTGATTCCTATCAAGTAAACTTTTTCTCATTTTAGCTTTCTCTTAGTCTATCCCCTTCTTCGTGACCTTTGTTCGTAACCCCATCACTTTTCATCATGGAAGGTGATAACCCACTACCATTCATCAACCCACCACCAAATGACCCGCCAAGAGCCCGTACTCTTGGTGAATACTCGAGACCAAGCCACTTAGGCTATAGGAACACCATTGAGCTTCCGACCAAGCCCAACTATGGCCTGCGATCCGACACCATCCGGTTGGTGCAAACGGATGTGCATTCCATGGACTTCGTTCAAGATCCAAATCGAGATCCGAGGATTTCCTCAAAATCGCCGATTCCATCGACCTTGATGCTACTACTCGGGAGACCCGCGCTGCGTCTCTTCCAATTCTCTCTACGGGACCAAGCTAGTAATTGGCTTGAGCGACTTCCCACGGCTCCATCTCAAGTTGGGATGATCTTACTCTCGCTTCCTTGCTCAATTTTTCCCACCGGGAGAACCACTAAGCTTAGGAATGACATCTTGATGTTTCAACAACGTCAAGGTGAATCTCTCTACGAAGCATGGACCCGATTCAAGGACTTACTTCATAAAGTCCCTCATCACGGCATTGATCTTTGGCTCCAAGTCCAAATCTTTTATGATCATGTCAACTTCCCCACTAAGCGATCCATTGACCAAGCGGCCGGTGAAAAACTTAGTGAACTCACCGCGGAAGAATCATGGGAAATAATAGAGGACCTCGCCCTCTATGACAACGAAAGTTGGGATGACCCCCGTGAACTGCCCAAAACCGTCAAGGCAATCTCCTTGCCTTCCATCAACTCACAACCTTCCGACCGTCGGATGATCGAACTTGAAGATCAAGTTAGATTCCTCATGAGTTCCTACAAAAATCCTAAGTCCTCACGACAAGTGAATCAAATCACTCTACCTTGTGAGTTATGCAGTGGCCCCCATGACACTCGTGATTGCACAAGGCTCTCCGAACAAGCTTTTGCGGACTACGCCTCCATACGTACCGACGGAGCGGGAGATAAGTGGTACACTTTCAAACCCGAACAAAACAACTTAGGAGACTCATACAACCCCTCATGGAGAAATCACCCTAACCTTAAGTGGAACCAAAACTCAAGCACACCTCAAAGCTCATCTAGTTCGCCTACTAGGTTCAATTCTTCTAATACCGGAACCCCCTAATCTTGAGGCAATTGCATCTAGATTTTGTCATCCCAAGAATCTCGATTGAATAAGCTTGAAGCCGATTTTAAGCAAAAACAAAGCGAGATGACAACCAAGCTTGATGCCTCTTAAAAGCCTTCAATGAGCGGGAAGTGGGTGCACCAAGTGATACCATAAAGAACCCAAAAGTGAATTCGATTGCATCGACTTCATGTTCTAGTTCACCATGGGAGAGTGCACATCCATGCCCTCTCACCCAACGGTTCACTCGGTAAATGCTATCAAAAGGGTTCCAAGCCATCCAAGAAGTACCAAGGCCCGACACCTTTGTCGAGCCTACTTGAGAAACCCGTCACCAAGAATCCAAACCTAGTTTAGAGGAGGAGTACAAGGAACTCCATCAAGAAAAACCGATTCTTGAAGTCTTAGCTCATGCACCTTATTATAATGCTTTAAAAGAAAATATGAGTTAGAACTTAGGCTTGGAAAACATGGGTCCGCTTTTATGCGAAACAACTTACCTAAGAAGCTAGACGATCCCGGCTATTTACTCTTCCGTAGACTTGGAACTTCCAAACCACTCGATGCTCTAGCCGATTTAGGATCATGCATCAATCTTGTTCCGTTGTCCTCCATAGAAGCCTTAACTTAGGTAAAATTGAACCAACGGAAACCATCTTAGGTCTAGCGGACGGTAGTATAGCACGTCCGGTAGGAATAATAAAGGACATGGTAGTACATGTAGGAGAGTTGACTCTTTTGGCCGACTTTCATGTGCTAGACATGAATAAGGACCCGACATGCCCATTACTAGTTGGAAGAGGATTTTAGCTACCGCTAGTGCCATCATCGATTGTAAGATGTCCAAAATAGTGGTAGGGAGGAGTGCTAGATCCGCTTACGATGTTAAAAGCATACATACTACAAGGATGAGGAAATCCCACAAGAGATAGGGTTGGATAGAGAGCCTTCTAGATATGGACCTTGGATTGATAAGAACATCATAGGCCCCAAAGACCTTTTACCTAGATAAAGCCTTTGCTAGTGCAAAGAACTTTCCAAGAACAAGAATTGGCTAGGGACATAGAAGTGAACCCGTTCGAGGATGCCATAGTATTTAGGAAGATGACCGAGTTCCTAGGAAGCTTGCCCGTTAACCTTGTCATGAATAAGTGGATAGTTGAGAAATCTAAACACAAGTGGGATTGGAATAGACCGCCTAGTGATGGTAATGGAAGGTGGCACATTAGGATATAAATCTATGATCCCGATAGTGAGATGTTTGAAAAGGCATATTTAATCGAACGTACTACTAGGAACTTGAATGATAAGTTTGATCCTTACGACATTGTTGAGGATAGACTTACGTATATCGGTACGTAGAAGCACAACTAAGAGTCTAGCTACAAGACTCTTAAATAAAGAAAAGCGCTTCGTGGGAGGCAACCCATGTTTAATTGTTTGCTTGTTAGTGTCATATATCTTTTATTAATTGTTTATCCTCATGTTTAAATTTGTAAAAATGCTTTATTTTGTTTTTAACTTCGTCTTAATTGCATATAAAGGTATTTTACATAAGGGATAAGTGTAGGGAGGATTACACACGTTTTCAAAAGAAACGTAAACATGAGAATAACAATTAACTAAAAGATATTTATGTTTGTTTGTTCGAGTCAAATGCTTGTATCGAGTCATAATGGATGTTTTGCGAAATTTTCCAGATTCTAAAGATGTAAATTTTCCGAAAAAATCGCACCGCTTTTTGTCGGGATAACCGACGGCGTCAGATTGCAACTTGACGCGTCCAGAAGGAGTAAAACATCGATTACTTTTTCTCGTTTTCGAGCTACTTATAAATTTTTGGAATTTTCCGTGTCTTAATTTTCTTAGAAATTCGTAAACATCCATTCCACAAGCATTATATCCTAGTTTAAATCGAGTCTTATATATATTATTACCGCCAATTTTACGAAGGTTTCGTTTGTTTTCTTCAAGTGTGCGAGTTTAGTTTGTCAAGAAGAAGTTACATAAGATTGGAAGGAGCTTTTCACGCAATAATTCTTCTTGAAAAGGATTTAACCACCACTTTACACGGATCCTACCGAGCTAATCGGGAGTACTAGTTTCTTTCGCTTTTAATTACCTTCTTTATCATAACTTTGATATTTTCGGGAACATTGGGGACAATGTTCGGTTTAAGTATAGGGAGGAAAATAAACGGAACTTTGAAACTATGCTTATCCTTGATTATTTGCTTTGTCCAATTGCACTTTTGTAATAAACCATGAGAAAATGTCGGTTAGGGTAATTTTGGCACCAAATTTAAAATTTTTATGACATATAGGAGTGGGCCATTAGTCTTAACAAAAGCGCCTCACGGATAGGAAGTTGCATGACTAGCACAAAAACCCTTTACCACCCAAATTCCACCAAATGTGAGGATCGCCTTAGATTAGTAGGAATTAAAGCATTCATCTTTAATGCTTAGAGTGTGAACCGTAGTATATTAGATTCTAAAACTTGTTTTGTGATGCATTCGAGATCGCAAGTGAGGCTACACTTGTGTAGTTAGGAATAACTAAATGATAAGAGGCATTAGGATAACCCTTGTTTGATACCGTAAAATAATTACTTCTTCCACATCGGTTGAGTAATTCCCCACACCCTTTGCGTTGTACTCATCTTTAGTACACGATACCCCTAGTTAACCCCTCGAGCCTATCCTTTTATTTGTTCTCGTGATGTTTCGGTTTTCCGAATATCAATGAAGAGCATTGTTTACACCCCACCCCAAATATACACCCAAATCGCCTTAGCCTACCCCTTATGCACTCACTTTTAGTGCAAATGTTTGTTATCACCCTAAACCCTTAGTTCAATTATCTAGTTGCTTGCATAAGTTGCTAAGTCGAGTCATATCCTTTGTATACAGTTTTGGGACGATTGGGATTCATGGGAAAAGTTAAAGTTTATGAAAGAACGTAAAAAATTCAAATTCCCTTTGTTTGCGTAATAATGTACCCCAAGTGTTTTGATCTTTTCAAATCGGGTCAAATTAGTGTTAGAGTAATAAAAACTCAAGTGTAGGGATATGCCTATAAATCCCTAGTATTTTGATGTTATCGTAGAGGATGGTAGAGTAAAAGTGTATGAAAAAAAAAAAAAAAAAAAAAAAAAAAAAAAAAAAAGAAAAGAAAAAAATAGAGTATATAAAAAAAAAAAAAAAAAAAACGGCTACCATCCTACATCTATCTTTAAATTTATGTTTATTTATTTCGTTTTGTAGAGTTTAGAGTGTCGAGTCTTGGCTTAGCAACGCCATTCTTCATATGCGAATAACATAGAGATTTTTGACTTGCCACCACTAAATAGCCTATCCCACCAAACCCTTATTTCCTACCGTAAGCCTAACATTACAACCCTTTAAAGACCTCTTTGATAGTCTTTCCTAGGTGCTTACGCCAAAGCGATGGAGGTTTGATCTATTCTCAAGCCTATGGTAATCTATGTACTAGGACCGGTTAATGAGTGTTTATTTTCCATTTCCTATTTGTTATATTTCATATATACACCGAGAGAGATGCGAGTATCCAAACACCCCATGTGAGGTGCTAGTATGTAATTTCGTGCTTGTTATGACTTTTATGGGCTTATATGTGTTGTGGACCATTTTGAATTAATGCTTCATGACCCCTAACTTATAAATTAATTGGCTAAAAGCACATTTGCTTGAGGACAAGCAAATAACAAGTGTAGGGATATTTGATAAGGTTTTAAAAGGTACCATTTTGAGGGTCGTTTAAGTCCTTATTTGATCACTTTTGTATCCGTTATTGCTTAATATCGCCTTTTCACTTTTAGGTCTCGTGAAGGCAAAATCTTGGAATGGCACTTATTTGGACGAAAAGGCGAATATATGAAGAAAATGGCCAAAGTCGAATCGAGACACTCACATTCTTTGAAGTTAGAGGGTGACGGCACAAAAGCTATTGGCGACGCCGTCCCAAAATGTTGTGACGGTTCGAACCCAAAACTCGATTTTCAAGCGACGACGCCTAGTTGTAAAAGAGTAGGCCGTCGCTACTTAGACGGCCTAGATGCAATCCAGACGACGCCGGAAGTCAAGAGGACGGCCACGGACATAAGGTGACGCCGTCGCAAGGTTAACGTGGCCAAGACGAAACCCTAATGGCGGCGACACGACGACGCCACTAAGCATAAGGTGACGCCGTCGCAATTGTAATCTTATATATAGAATCGAATTTTTCGGCCTTGTGTGGAGAGTCTTTTGGAGTAAAACCTAAACCGAACCTAAGGTGTCTTGTACAAGATTTTAGGGTTTTAAACCCTATCTTACATCAAGATAAGTCTTTGCTTCATTAATTCAATTATGTCTTTGATTATTTGTGTGTATGCTTGCATGTTCTCCATGTCCGGCTAATTTATTTGTGTGTTTGCTTAGGAAGTATGAAACTTAATTATTGAATATTGATTGGTTGTTTTCTTATCTTGGTTGATATATGATCTAGTAATGCGATAGGTCATTCGTTGTGTACTTAATGCTTGATTCATCTTTGTGAACCTTAGAATATAATTACCTGAGTAGTTGTAGGCTAAACCATCCAAAGAGCGCCTTAGAGTAGGAGTTTATCATCCCTAGTGGGTTTGTAGACAAGACCCTTTGGTAAGTTCAAAGAGTTAGGGAGAAACGCATACCCTACAACTTTAGACACACAACGCAACTAAGAATAAGACGTGACAACTCAACCATCAATAGGCGATAATTAAGGAGTAATACAACCTAAGTAAACACATCTTTAAACTATCATACGAGCACACATTAATTAGGCATAGACTCCCACAACCTTAGTTTAGATAATTAGATAATAGTAGAGTAATCGGTAGAAATACCAACCCACCCAAATCCAATACCCGAGATTCGTACCTTTTCATTTTCTAAAAAAAAAAAAAAAGATAAAAAATAATCTTCCTCAACTTTAACCTTAGCATAGTAACTCCTTACTAGCATTCCTATTCCCCTAGAGAACGATATCAATACCCGTGGCTTACCCTAATTACTACACTACAACGATTAGGTTCACTGCCTAGGGTGTTATAAAACTTGCTCGAAGAAAAGGAAGTTTCCTTGACCCCGAACGACGCGTGTAGCGTTATCACTAAGCACCTTTTGGTGCTAGCCTAGTTATGATTCCTTATTGTTTTGTTTACTTTACTTCCGTATAATTATTTCTAAGTGTATGCATGCATAGTTTATTGGTAGCCACCCTTGGTTCGGTAGTTTTGAATGACGATAGAGGCCAATTGCCTAGGAGATATGACCAACTGACCCTAGGTGAGTGCCTGATTTCTCCTGTGGTGGCATCTTTGCTGATAGGTTAGGGCGAATTGACCAAATGCTGTCCTCTCGACTTTGACCCCACCTGAAGTAATTGGAAGTAAGTAGACATAGACATAACTAGCTAGGAGGATTAACTAGGTTAGCGCCACTCTTCTCTTTTGATTTCCCTTTATCCTTTATTTACTTTTATTTGCTTTATTCTGCTTTAGTAGTTTAATTAATTAAATCCCTATCGAAACCATTATAAATCTGTGACACCTAGACTTAGTAATAATCCAACACACATAGCTCTTGGGACGACCTCGGCTTTACC
Organism: Chrysanthemum lavandulifolium; assembly: GCA_022545495.1. Lineage (NCBI taxonomy): Eukaryota > Viridiplantae > Streptophyta > Magnoliopsida > Asterales > Asteraceae > Chrysanthemum > Chrysanthemum lavandulifolium. The sequence continues at coordinate 38,793,610 of CM040241.1, read as the reverse complement.
ATTTACTACACTACACACGACCGGGTACACTGCCCGTTAGTGCACTAGGGTAGGCCATAGGTATAACGAGACACTATAAATATTAAGACCGGTCAAGAAACTCGCATCAAGTTTTTGGCGCGCCGGGAGTTATTTTTGGATTGATATTAAGTCTTTAATTTCATTTTAAACTTTTCTCACGATCATATTTCAAGTTTTCGTGTACCATGGAAGTTGTTAACATCGATGACCTCACTCTTGAGGAATATTTGGTGTTGACAAGAGCGGAACAAGGGTCGTCTTGTAAGACCGCAATTGAAGCGGATGTCCGCTTCAAATCAAAGACCAATTTATGAGGAGCTTCGCTAACCCTTTTCAAGAAACAGGACGAAGATGCATATGAGCACGTTGAAAATGTCCTATACATTGCAAGCCTTTTCAACATTTCGGGCATGTCTCATGATGTTGTTATGCTTAGGGTATTTCCTATGACTCTTACCGAGCCGCGGAAGATGGATTGAATGATTGCCCGCCGGGGCAATTACTACTTGGGCTCTACTAAAGAAACACTTTATTCAGAGATATTGTCCGCCATCAAAGATTTCTAACCAGCTTTTGGAAATCCATAATTTCAAACAAGAAGATGACGAAACGTTGTATCAAGCCTGGGATAGACACAACGATCTCCTTTACAAGTGTCCTACACATGATCTGAACAACCAGCAGAAGGTCAACATTTTCTACAAAAGAATTAACGTAACTACAAGGCAAATGCTGGACTATCAAGGACCTATCCCGAACATGACTCCTAATCTTGCAATTGAAGCCATTCAAAAAATGGCGGATCACTCTCAAAAATGGCACGACGGAGGAAGTAAAAGAAACCAAAGTGGAAGTATTGACGGAATTGCAGCAATCGCCAGTAAAATTGAAAATCTTAGTCGAGATATGCTGAAGGTCAGAGAAACCGTTCATGCCATCCAAGTAGGTTGTGAAAGCTATGGAGGAGGACATCTAACGACGAATTGTCCTTATGTGGAGAAAATCAACCATTTTAAGGAGATAATCAAAATAGTAATGGGTACCGTGGAAATTACAACCGTGGGCCTTATGGAGAAAGAAAGCCCGGTCTTGAAGAAACAATTAATAAGTTCCTGGAAAGTTCAGCCCAAAGACAAAAGGAGTAAGATGAATGGTTAAAAGAATTCTAGGAAAACACTGATAGAAACCTTTCCAAGCACGACACAACTCTGAAAAACCTAGAATCCATGGTGGAAAAGCTCAGTGAAAAAGTAAGGATGAATAACAATAAACCTGAAGGATCTAAACCAGCTATGGAATGTAAAGTGATTTTGCCGATGATAACTCAAGGTTCAGCCAATGATACGGATTCAGGGGATGATTTCGTCGACAGATCTGAGTTACGCCATAACATGCCTTATGAGTTACGGCGTAACTATGTTTTGACAATGATAATGGGGTTATGAAGAATGTTGGAATACGACTCTAACGAATTACGCCAGAATTAAGAATCTCGATTCCACGTAGAATCGATACATGGGCAGAAAAATTCCTCGAAGTGGACGAATCAGGAAACGAATGGTCTCACGACACTGACTTGTTCCCTCTGCCCAAATCTAAGAAGAAATATCACTGGTGCAAAATAAAATGATACCAGTTGATAAGGGAGATTGGTATGATCTTTGGGCCTCATGTGACCCGAGAAATGAGGTTTGCGATGGAGGAAGCAATAAGGATAGGATCAACCATAACAAATTTATGTGGCCTGTATATACTGATGATGAAAGACTCGAGAAACTCTCCCTTGAAGATGAAGAAGAGCCACTTATCACTCACTGGTGCACTCCAGTCATCATATCTGACGAGGAGTCCACACGAGCATGGCCTACATGCAATCCCTTCCGCGAGTATTGCAACGGCGGGGATAGTGAAAGAGAGGAAGAGTGGACATGCCCTCATGAGCGTGAAAGACATTGTATTAAGTTCAGTGACTTGGCATTTGATGACTGGTACGCAATACAATTCGGAGATGCCAAGATTAACCCGAATCTTCTTAAGAAGCTAAAAATTGATTACGAAGAGCACATTCAGAAAAAGGAAGTGGCTAATAAAGATATACTGCGTGGATGAGCATTTAAGTGAAACTGACAACAAGAAAATACGCAGTCACTGGTGTGAAAGAGTAAAATCTCCTGGGGAAATTTTCTGGGCGTCATGCAACCCGTATGATGATATGTGTAACAGGGAAAGCAGCTCTGGGAGAATAGGAAAAGATGAATTCTTTTGGTCCTCAACCAATGATGAGGAGAGAACAAGTTTGCCTTGGCTGGACAATCTAGGATTCGATAGTTGGGTAAATATTAAGTATGGACATGTGAATACGTTAACCAAAGTGAAGATTTGGAAGGAGTACGTGGATCGAGAAAATTCAAACAATGAAAGTCTCAACAACACGAGTGAAATAACAATTAAGAATGACAAGGAGTTGGTTATTAATGAAAAAGAAGAGTACAAGCGCATACTAGTGGAGAATCTGCTCGATGAAGAATGGTTCAAAGGTACTGCTTCTGATGATGATGACATTGAAGGGATCCTAGATTACCTCGAGTTGCAAGGTAATGAGGAGTTTACTGATCCCGACGACAAAGCTTACGAGTAAAGGAGGTGCAAACTCCTTGGGATTCCCTACAAGAGACCACCACCTATTATTGTCAAAAAATACGAATTCACTCGCTACCACTTGGGACCGGAGGAAAAATTTTGTAAAATCCAGAAAATCGAAACTAATGAATACCTCAGAATGGCTACGAATGTCGCTTGGATGAGGAATAACTTGATGAAAGATATTGAAGAGGTCGGGGAAGTCCAAAGGCAGCCATAGAAGCCCCGCGGCTCTGAGTCTAACTTAAAGACTCGTAAATAAAGAAAAGTTCTCTTTTGGGAGACAACCCGGATTATCCCTTTCTTTTGTTTTATTTCCATTTCTGTAGGGTTTTGTGTTTTTTAACCATTTTTGTAGGAAACGAGGAAGTAATTGTTGCAGGTTTGTTGATCGACCGAGTTACAACAGTAACTCATCTATGTGATTACGCCGTAACCACCCTTTTAGCGCAGTAATTCTTGACGATTACCAATTATGGCGTAATACCATCTCTCGTGGTTACACCGAACTACTCGCTATACAACTTATATGAGTTTTGCCGCCACGGTGTAACTCCCTCAAAAGAGTTACGACGTAACCTTCCTCTCGCTTAATTCTTTCAATTTAAAACACAATAACCTTGTATTAGTATTTTAAATGAACTTTGTGGGTGTGTTCTCAGTAAACCCTCACGAGACTTCACTCGTCCACTGGGACACCAAGTGGTTTAAAGGCTTGTTGCATTCGCTAAATGCAACCGTGATTCCTACGAAAGTGATTTAGGTTTGTTTTTCATTTTTCATTTTTTTCTTTTTAGAATTATGCTTGTCGGTAGTGTGATTTTAGGGATTGAAGTTTGTTCATGATGCTTATACGAAGGCACATCTCTTTCTCGTGGGCCTTCCTTCTTTATGGAGCAAATTTCAGGGAAGTTCTCGCTATAATTCTACCTTTCTCTTCACCTTTATTTAATGCTTAGTACAAAAGGGACTTTGTACAATTCAAGTGGGGGGACGGGAGTAGAATTATCTCTTGAACTTTATTTCGCCCTCATTTTTCTAGTTTATTTTGAAAGATTATGCCATTTTTAAAATTTTGACATGTTTTTCTTAACCTAACTAGATTAGACCTTAGCCGAGTATATACAACCCTTGATATTATATGGTGAGATTAGCCTTATCCGTTTCCAATATTGTACCCCAAATCCACCAAATTATGAGTGTGTCGGTAGCTTGTAAACTTTAGAACTTGGCCTTTGTATCATTTCGAGACCATAGACGACGTATGTTGAGTTAGCTTGATGTATTTGGACTTTTCAGTTTTAGAAGGCAATATTATAGGATTATCACCCAAACAGCCTACCATTGTGTGTCTATCGATTAGTCACCTCGACTTCTCGACCCCCATGTGAAACCTTTTTGTTGCACTCATCTTTAGTGCAAGATACCCCTAGATACACCCTTCTGAGCCATTCCTTTCATTTTGTTATCCCGATATATTGTTTCGATACACCTATACACCTTAGCCTACCATGTAGTCTTTATTTGTGATTGGGAAGTCATAATTTGCCTAAGTTCAAGGTTCGAGTGGAAAGGTTCGGAAATCATGCTTTCATCGACAACATTTCTGAAGATCATTAAAGATCCCCTGAATTCCCATTGTTCATCTCAAGTGGGGGGATATTAAGTTTAGTATTTATTGTTATGTTGACAATATATATATATATATATATATATATATATATATATATATATATATATATATATATATATATATATATATATAGTTATTATTAAGTGCGATGTTTTAAGCACTGTAGTATGAGCTTTATTGATGTAGTATCAAGGAGGCCACCTCGGTCACATTTGAAGATTGGAGTTGGTAGTTATGCCAACAGTTGGAGAAAAGGTAGTGTGCCCATAATGACATCCTCTAATGACACATCTACCTTGCATTTCATGATCCGGTTTCTTGACTTCACTACTTGAACTTTGGGCGGACGGTAAGTGGTGATGACTTGATTATAGATTTAGACTACCTGCTTGTTTTTTCTTTTACACCAATTATATATCCCATGTCTTATCCTACCCTTTAGTCATGAAGCGTGTCTAGGTGATGCAGCGAGCAATCTTTGGTGTCTTGGCCATGGATTTGGTCATGTATCATTGATTTTGTCCACTTCGCCATGACATGTTAGTAATGACGAGTCACTTCTTAACCTTTGTCGTGTCTAGCCATATTGCCTTATAGAATTGTTTAGCCCTTAACTCTAGTGGTGGAGATTTGTGTAATTGCCAAGTTTATGATTGAATACATGCTATGACTGTGCGATTGAGTGATCACCCCGAAATTGACACTTAGAATAGTTGAGAGATTTGAGTGTTTTGTTAGCCTTTCGTGAGGTGTTCGGCTTTGTTTTATTCTAGCATAACGGATTTGTAAACTCATATTTTCCAGGTTATGGGAGATACCTTTTTAGGAATCTTTCTAATAAGGTCTACTTGAGGGCAAGTAGAGTTTAAGTGGGGGGATATTTGATAACATCAAATAGTCCTGAATATTAAGTGTCAATTTCCCTCGATAATGCTTGTAATTTATATCATTTATATGGATTTACGCTTGTTTTCTATTGTTTTCCACTTTCAGGTAAATTACGAGCATTGGAGCTAAAGAGACGCGAAATTAGAGAAATATCTAAAGATTTATCGCAGTATGCTATTTTGAAGAAGTTATGATGTAACTCACCTCTCACATTACGCCGTAACTATTGCGTGACTCAGAAAACCAACTTATCATAATGTTACGGCGTAACTCTTCCCAAAGGTTACGACGTAACTACATTAGGTCAAAAGAGGTTCCACGCTGCTGATACTTACGCCGTAACTACTGCATCCATTACGACGTAATCGAGTTTATTGAAGACTATGGCGTAACCACTCATTAGGTTACACCGTAACCATCAGATCTAGTGCAAATTACGAGGAAATAGAAGGTTACGGCGTAACTCTTATATTAGTTACGCCGTAACCCAGATCTGGCCTATAAATACCCCACGAATTCGAGCATTTCTAATCATTCCATTCCACGCACAACACTCGAGAACATGGGAAAAAGCTCAAGGCGGTCTAGAGGAGCATACGGAGTCTGTCTCAAGGAGAAATCACTCCCTACGATAAGCATTAGCGTTTTATATTTCTTTTACTTTCAATTCATGTATTTCGTACCTTTGAATATTGAATTGGTTTCCATGATTAATATGAGCGGCTAAGCACCTTTTGGTGCTAGCCAAGTTATGATTCCTTAATTGTTTTGTTTGCGTTGACTTTACTTCTGTACGAATATTTCTAAGTGTATGCATGCATAGTTTATTGGTAGCCACCCTGGGTTCAGTAGTTTTGAATGGCGATAGAGGCCAATTGCCTAGGAGATATGACCAACTGACCCTAGATGAGCGGACTGAGATGGGAAGGGTAAGATATGACCAACTGATGACCCTTTCTACTTATGCGATTTGACCAACTGATCACTTATTGTTTGGAGGAACTTAAGAATTAGGGGGTGCGTGTCTAAGTTCCTAACGGCCGGGAATTCACTATTTTAAATCTAGTATGTAGCGGTACTTAATGACTTGGCTTAGGGGACCAGGAACAACATGACTTATGACGGTGTGCCTGATTTCTCCTGTGGTGGCATCTTTGCTGATAGGTTAGGGCGAATTGACCAAATTTTGTCCTCTCGACTTTGACCCCACCTGAAGTAATTGGAAGTAAGTAGACATAAACATAACTAGCTAGGAGGATTAACTAGGTTAGCACCACTCTCCTCTATTGATTTCCCTTTATCCTTTATTTACTTTTATTTGCTTTATTCTGCTCTAGTAGTTTAATTAATTAAATCCCTATCGAAACCATTATAAATATGTGACACCTAGACTTAGTAATAATCCAACACACATAGCTCTTGGGATGACCTCGGCTTTACCGTTTATTACACTACACACGACTGGGTACACTGCCCGTTAGTGCACTAGGGTAGACCATAGGTATAACGAGACACTATAAATATTAAGACATGGTCAGTAAAACCTGCATCAGTATCTAAAGTAGATACCTCTACGAGTATCACACACAACACGTAAAACAAGCACGTTCGATAAGAAGCTAGTCAAGAACGTATAATCAATCAACCCCTTGAATTTACTTGAATAATACGAATAAGAAAACCCCAAGAACCACTTCTTGTTTTCTGCCTGAGATCACAAACTGTCCGAGATAAACCCACAACCAAGAACCTTGTTTCTGCTACCATGTTCAACAAGTAACTGCATAAAACAAGTATACTAAATCTTCTTGGATCTAAGAATGATGCAAGATTAGTGAACCAATAAACAAACATAATCCTAATCGTATTTGAAGGAAAATACGATTGGTTTATAGGATTAAATTGACTTAGGTGTGTATAGGAATATGTTGTCGTCAGTAGGAATATCACAACCCTTCTAATACATGATAGACAAATTAAAATAATAGCATAGGTATATTGATATGTCATGAATACTGATTTTAATATCAGTTAATCATCCGTGTTAATGCATGATCATACGCATGGTATGAGTTGGAATGTGTTTTGTTTATATACATAAACAAACCGACCCTTATCATGGGTCTTGTCTTGATTGACAAGTAACAAGCCCAAGTCAGTTCCCATGCCTGATCGTGTACAAGAATCAGGCCCAAGGCATATCCAAACAGACCCATTCAATACATTGGACAAGCCCATGGGTCGTGAACACTAATCGGGTAATCATGCATGTATGCTGGGTATGTATTCAAGTATTTATATACGGGAATTTGCTACAACCACACAAAATCATCCACAAAAAAAATCCACAAGCTGAGATGGAAGCGGATGATTGGTTTTTTGTGAGAGTGGATCCCACAAAAAACCAATCATCCACTTCCACCTCAGCGTGTGGATTATTTTTGTGGGTGATTTTGTGTGGATGTATCACTCCTCTTATATACGTTTGACACGTACTCTCGTGTTTATCATGTGTGCCCCTATAGGCTCACACACTTTTATCATTTACGTGTGTTTATAAACTCCCACAAACCAACAATTGGTAGCGACTAAAAATGTAGCAAGTGTAGTATCACCACTAAATTGAAAGGTTTATGGATATAATTTAATATGTGTATGACCGGATTTAAACTCGAGACTTCGAGATTGCACACATTACGTATGAGTGTTGATGTTAAAATAATTAATATATATATATAAACTTTATTATTATTAATTATTTGTCACGAAATAAAACTTAACGATAGTTAATATTTAACGAGGTTAGACTAATGGTCGTTAAATGTAAACTACAAGGACTAGAGATAAAATTAGTGGACAAGAAAGATCTAGAACTCCTCCTTGGGTTGCATGGCCGGTCGTGGCTCCCTAAAGCCCAAGGGAGATCTTTTCTTGGTTACCAAGTTAAGTTACCTATAAATACAAACCCTTGTATTCATTCATAACTTAACCTTGGATCACTTTGAAACCTAATTTCTTTCTCCTCTCCTTCCCTCTTGGTTTGGCCGATCGTGTACCACCCTCCCTAAGGGTTTCGATTTTTCCAACTCCAAGAAACTAGTGTTTGGTTTTATTTGTGATTCAAGAACCTAGCTTTTCACATCAAATCGATATTAGTACGTGTGTACAAGAACGAAGGACAAATACAATTGTGTTTGTGGTGATTTTTGGGTGTCAAATTCTTTGGGTCGAATTGGTATAAACCCTAAGTTAGGGTTTGGGTTTTTTTTCCTTGTTCTCGATATTGTGTGTTTCTTGAATTGCTAAAAGGTACGCATATTCTTTTATTCGATTAATTCAATTACAAGTATTTTTCCTATTACTTCCGCTGCATGCTTTGATGATGTTTACTTGTTTTCTATAATTGTTATGATTAGTAAAACTCAACAGTGGCATCACGAGCCGTTAATATGTTGTAATTAATTACCGAAACACATAAAAATTGAATCTTTGTGATTATTACATGCTTTTATTGGTTTCTAGGGTTTTGAAATTGAAACCCTAAATTTTTTTAATATGGGTCGATTCCCCTTTTAATTATTAATTAGGTTTTATTTTTTGTAAAACTTGTAGAAACCTTAGGATTGCATGTATATTTTATGTGGTTTTAATGAATAATTGTTATGTGTCATGTATTATGCGTATCTTGGGATTATAATTGTTATAAGGAATCCATGGTGGAACATGCATGTTTTGCCATGGATTATTGTTTTGATTAATTGTTAAGTGATATACACATGTTAAATAGTTTGATAAATATTAAATTGGGGAAGACCTCAATATATCTAATAAAAATTCGTTATGTGCAATATGGTATATTATTAACTTTGGCTTACGCAATCGACTTGTCGATGTATGTGGCTCACTTACCTTGTAGGTGAAAGCCCTAGTTGATATATGCATCGTTTTACGCCTAGAATTGTTTATTAGGTTTTATCGAAATAATTATGCATGCGGCTAATTGTTTATAAATATGTTAATTGTTAAGTTATATGTATATTATTTGAATTTGTTTTAATTTTTATTAAAGTGCTTTTTGCTTATATTGTATGACATGTTAGTAAGCAAAAAGGGTTTTTTTACGAATAGAAAATTAAATGGACTAAATAATGGCGAAATTGATTTGTTTTTCTAAGTATTAAATCTTGAACTTTTAATCGACTGATGCGACTGTACTAAATGGTTAGAACGGCTCACCCATTATAACAAACTATGTGGGTGGTTTAAGGAGGGTTCGACATTAAATTGCGACTCTAAATAAGAAGGGTTATTCATAATATGCTTCGCGCTGACCAGCTTCTCTGACTATTATATGTATGAAGCATCTTAGTGCAAAGTTGTAAGTTTCTCAACGCATCGATTAAAACTTTGTAGAATTTGATCTTATCAATTAAAATATAAGTAAGTTTTTTATAAAATTTTATGTTATAGAGATGTATGCATGCTTCTTTATACATAAGTTTTGATTACACGCCAAAAATTATCCCTTTAAATTTAAGTTTATGCCATCTAATGATATGAAACACTTGAAGTTGTAATCTAGTTATGTGAGACCTTGAGCTAGATTATGATAACAAGGTGAATCTTTATGTTGTGTGAGACCTCAGCTTAAATAATTTACAGTTTCTAAATTAGACTACTTAATTAAGTTAGTTAGTGAGACCTATAACTTAAGGCATAAGATGGGATAAAACATGCTTACGTTTTGCATAATTGTTTGGCAAAATTGTAAATCCCATATTTTCTAGGAATTGAAAACTTGTTTGTCAATTATTGTTTTTCGACAATTACCTATTCTATACTTTCACCACTAGCAGATCAACTGATGTGGTGAAACTATGATAATGAGGGTCCTAGTTTCAATGAAAATTCTATAGTCAATATGAATATTGACCAAAGAGTATTTTATTTTCTTGAATGGTTGAATTATCGAAAGTACTAACTTTTGAAATTTTATTTTCTGTAGAAATGGCTCAAGCTGAATCTACTGCACTAGCCTCGTCGTTCAAATCCATGTTTGATAAAGAGAAATTGACTGGCAGTGCAAATTTCAATGATTGGCATGGGCAACTCAGAATTGTCTTGAGGGTTGCCAAAAGACTAGATTATTTGATCACGCCTTGTCCTCCTCGAACTGCGGTGATGCTATCGTGAAGCACGAGCTGCATTGCAAACAAAGTATGATAAACATAATGACGTAGCCTGCATTATGCTTGGAAGTATGGCTCCAAACTTGCAAAAACAGTTTGAGAATTACTTCCCTCACAACATGCTCGCCGAACTTATTCGGTTGTTTGAGAAGCCTGTTACTGTAGAGCTGTATGATTTGATAGATGCCCTACACAGTTGCAAGCACGGGGACGAGAAACCTGTGAGCACCCACTGTCCGGAAATGATGAGTTACATGGACCAGCTCGGGAGACTCAATTACGTCTACCCAAATGACATACTAATTGGCCTTATCAACAGATTCCTTAACAAGGAGTTTGATGGTTTCGTGCGCAACTATAATATGCATTGAACGGAGAAGACAGTTAGTGAGGTACATGCAATGCTCATTGACTACGAAAAAGGTTTTCCCAAGAAGGCTCCTACACCTACGGTACTTTCTATTCAAAAGGGTAGGATTTCTAAGCCTAATAAGCCGCTAGCGAACAAGAAAGGGAAAGGTGAGGGTAAAGTTGATAAGGGAATACAAGTTATGGCTTATCAACAAGAACCCAAGAATTACCCCCCTAAAAAGCGTGAGAATCCTAAAAAGGACCAGGCTTGTCATCGTGACCGAGGTAGGACACCGGAAGAGGAACCGCCCACTCTACCGGATGAGTTGCGTACTAAGAGGTATAAAATGATGGCACTTGTTGCTAGCACTTGGTGTACTCTTTTGATGATAGAATTATATGCTTTTCCTCATAAAATAAATTCCTGGGTATATGATACTGGATGTGGTATTCACATTTGTAATACACTGCAGGGACTTAGAGGTGCAAGGAAGATCGCCTACGGACAACAATACATGCACGTGGGTAATGGAGCACATTCAATTGTTGAAGCTATAGGAACGTTTGATTTAGTTTTACCTTCGGGTTTAGTACTCTCTTTGAACGATTGTTATTACACGCCTTCTATAATTAGGGGTGTCGTTTCTGTTTCCTTGTTGAAAGATATTGGTTTTATTCATACATTTACTGATTATGGAATTTCGGTTTCTTTAAATGGTGTTTTTTACTTTAATGTTATTCCAGTAAATGGTGTGTTTGAAATTGATTTGCATGATAATGTGATTGATAAAAATAATTCTGTTTTTAGCATCAATAATAAAAGAATCAAAAGTGATTTGGATTCTTCATATCTTCGGCATTGTAGACTTGCTTACATAGGCAAGAAACGCATGCAAAAGCTGCAACACGATGGGCTTTTGTAAGATATCAATGATGAATCATTTGATAAATGTGAATCTTGCATATCTGGGAAGATTACCAAGAAACCTTTTACAAATAGTTTAGAAAGGGCTTCTGATCTTCTTGGTATGATACATACTGACGTATGTGGACCACTAAGACATGTGTCAAGGAAGGGTGCTAGCTGCTTCTTAACCTTTACGGATGATTTCAGTCGTTATGGTTATGTTTATTTACTTAAACATAAACATAAAGTCTTTGAAACATTTAAGGTTTTCAAAAGTGAAGTAGAATTGCAACTAGGAAATAAGATTAAAGTTCTTCAATCCGATAGAGGTGGTGAATATTTAAGCCAAGAGTTTAAAGATTATCTTGATGTGTGTGGGATTGTCCAGCAGCTCACTTCTCCATATACTCCACAACAAAATGGTGTATGTGAGAGAAGAAATCATACATTGTTGGACATGGTGTGATCAATGTTTAATCTTACAACTCTTCCCTTATCCTTTTGGGATTATGCTTTAGAAACTGTTGTTCGCATTTTGAATATGGTTCCAACTAATAAGGTTGATAAGACTCCTTATGAAGTGTGGTATGGGAAAGCTCCCTTACTTAAAGGTCTGGGGTTGTGAGGCGTTTGTTAAACGTGACTCAGCTGATAAGCTACAACAAAGATATGTTAAATGTATCTTCGTAGGATACCCAAAGGAAACTATGGGTTACTACTTTTCCTTTCCACCAACAAAGTAATCGTTGCTAGGTATGCAGACTTCCTTGAAAGGGATCTCATATCTCATGAATTCAGTATGAGAGATTATGATCTGGAATATGATCAAGAAGATACATCACCTTACGAAAACACTAGCCAACCTCAAGTAGAACACGAAAGTCCGAGTGTTCCACCCGAGTTGAAGTAGTTCCCATTCGTAGATCCATGAGGGCTACGCGTGCACCTGAGCGTCTATATCTTAACGTAGAAGCTGGGGAAAATACGTTAGGGGATCTTGGTGAACCTGCTAACTATAAGGCTGCTATGATAAGTCCTGAAAAGGAAAAATGGCAAGTCGCAATGAATGGGGAAATGCAATCCATGAGAGATAACGAAGTCTAGATAGAGGTTGACTTACCTCCAAATGCTAAGTTAGTTGGAAGTAAGTGGCTCTATAAGATAAAGACTGACATGGATGGCAATGTACACACCTATAAAGCTCGTCTTGTAGCTCAAGGGTTTACTCAAACTTTTGGGATAGACTACGAGGAGACATTTAACTCAGAAAGGACATTAGAGCTATTAGGATTCTTATAGCCATAAATTGCGTACTATGACTATGAGATATGGCAATGGATGTCCAAACCGCCTTCTTAAGCGGTCGCCTAGATGAGGACATCTATATGGCGCAACCTGAAGGGTTTGTGAATCAAAATTTCCAAAGCGTGTATGCAAACTTCAAAGATCCATTTATGGATTGAAGCAAGCATCAAGGCAATGGAACAAGAAGTTTGATGAAGAAATCAAGAAATTTGGTTTCACTCAAAATCTTGATGAGCCATGTGTATATCACAAAGCCAGTGGGAGTAATGTTATTTTCCTTATCTTATATGTCGATGACATATTGATCATGGGAAAAGACATTCCGGGTTTGCAAGATGTAAAGTCTTATCTTGGAAAGTGCTTTTCTATGAAAGATTTAGGGGAAGCAGCATATATTCTGGGAATCAAGATCTACCGAGATAGATCAACGCAGTTGATTGTACTAAGTCAACGTACTTACATCGATAAAATATTGAAGAGATTCAATATGAATAATTCCAAGAAGGGATATTTGCCGATGCAAGTTGAACATGGCTTATGTAGTGAACTATGCGTGTCAACACCTGAAGAGGTGGCACACACAACAAGAAATTCTCAAGGTGCACGATTTTTGAGAGATTCGTGCATGTCGTGAGCCTCGATCTAAAAAAATCCCAAAGACTATAGCCTCGTGCGACTTAGCGCCTAGGCGCGCCTTAAGCGCGATTTTTAAAACTCTGGGGCTGACAAGATGTTTGTGTGACCACACCCAAGATCTCCCATGAATATGTTCAGACGATTTGGTAATCTTGCTCAATCACAAACAACAAGAAATAGAATAGTTGAATAAAAAATGACTTATCTCCATATCTTTATTTAACATGGTATTACAAACAAAGGGATAATAGTAATGATGAATCATTAAAAGGTTTTTCCAGGAGACGTTACTCGAGTTGTGCTAGAGGCATCAAAGTTTTGTTAGACGCTAACCGATGTGATCACACTATTAAGATACGTTCAAGTGGTAACTGTTAGTTTAATGGACATAAAATAATAGATGCGTGTTAGGATCGAACTCGAGACCACGGGATTGTACACTTTACGTATGAGAATTAAAGTTTTAATAATTAAATATAAAATGTTGTATTTAGTTATTTATTAAACGAAACGAATAACGAACGTGAAGTAATTAAATGTAATAGACTAAAGGTCATTAAATGATAAATTAAAGTACTGTAGATGAAAATAGAGAACAAGAAAGTTCTAGAATCCCTATGGGATTATGAATGATCGGCCAAGGGGTTGGGGAAACTCAATCTAAGTCCAACTTGCTCTCCAAGTTTTGCATACTATATATACAAAGGCTAGGTTCATTGTTATTCATCTCTTATACACATAACCGAAACCTAAACCTTGTGTTCTTGTTCTTTTATCTATAAACGATTGGCATAACCCTTTGTTAGGGTCGATTACTTTGTTTTTTCTTAAACAAATTGTTTTGTGTTCCTAAACTAGCATTTACTTTAATTCGTTATACTACGTGTGTACAAGAACGTGTACTTACACATTATTGTAAGTATCTTGGATTGAATTGCAAATACGGTAAGGGGCAATTCTTATAATCCTTATAAACCCTAACTAGGGTTCATCTCAATTGCTAGCTTGGAATTGATTCTTGTTTAGCAAGAATCAAAGGTACGCATACTTTTATGTTTTAGTTAATTACTTATACATTATATGTTCCTATACGCTACCACATGTGTACTTGATGTTTATTGTGTTTAATTATGATTGTCATGCTATTAAAACTCCAACAGTTTCTACTGTTGTTACTGTTTCATGGTGGTGGTGGTGGTGGTTAAGCCTTTGGTGTTGTTGGTTTTGTTGTTGTAATTGGAGTTGTTGTTGTTGTTGTTGTTGTTGTTGGAGGTGAGACCAGTGTTGGTGCAGGTTTTTTTGTTGTTGTTGGTGTTGGTTCTAGTGTTGGTGTTATTGGTTGATGGGTAATCGGTATCGAACCGGAGTCACATAGAGTGTCCGTTTTTGAACTACTTTTTGTTTCAACAAATGGTACAGAAGATGTCCGACCTACGTAGAGTGTCGTGATGTTAACACTGGTAGAATTTCAGAATGATCCTCCTAAAGATTTTTTTGAGAATCCACTAAATTCGTTCTGAAAACCACTTCAAGGTTTTGCTCAGGAGTATCATTGATGAACTGGGAGAAGTCCATATAAGATGACCTAAGGGACCTACTGGTGGACTCTATTTTCATCTTTGTCCTAGTCCCCTTACTAAGTGTTTCACCACCACCATCATTACCTTTATCATCATTGTCATTCTAACGGTCCGATGTAGTCCTAGTCTCTTCACTATCCTTATCCTCCTTAGAAGGTTCACGTTTCTCCTTTTCCTCCCCCTTATTCTTCTTAAAGGCTTCATGTTCTTCTCCTCCGATTGTTTACTCATGTTGTTTTCTGTCAACAACCATCTCATCAACATTGGTAACATTATCAATTTCCTAATACAGTTCATCCGGATCACGATCGCTTTGTTTTTCAACATTTATTGTCTGACTTCCCTTCACATCCTTTTTCATATATGTTTTTCTTAACAAGTGTTTTCTTCCTCGTCTTGCTAGATCCTAGTTTGGGACTAGACTCTTTAACCCTATGGGTTTCAAGGGTAGGTCCGCTTGGTTTTGAGCTTTCCATAGGAACGCCAACTACCCTAACAAAATCCTTATATTCCTCCGTGGTTTTGTCAGCAAGATCCAACAAGTCTTGTGGTGTATTTATTTGTAGCTTCTTAGTTGCCTTTGCATTCTGAAGAGTATGCATGATCTTTTCTACAAGTTTTGGTTTGTCAGGTCTTACTGAGATGTGTTAGTTATACATCAAGCCTTGTATAATGAGCTTGATGTACCTCACGAATGGTATATATGGCCCTTCCTTCTTCTTTCTTATTTCCAACTTTACTAGCTCATTCTAGATGAGTTGAGTAAAGTCGAAATGGCAGTGGTTCAGAATTCCATACATGATCTTTAGGAGTGTGTTACGGCCATTATCTAACCAGGATTCTTTGCCCGTTAAGCAACGGTTCAGAATTGAGAAGATCATAGTCCATCTCGTGGGTAGAAACTTCCTTTTGAAATTGGAAAGACGCTTGAGTTTTCCTTCTTCAGTATCATAGCCAAGTTGTTAGAGAAAGTTCATCGGCTACTGAGAACTTGGAGTTCAAATCCTCTCTAAATATTTTCAGGAGCAGTTAGTGTTGGTTTTATGGATATAAATTAGTAGACGTGAGTTAGGATCGAACTCGAGACCACGGGATTGCACACTTTGCGTATGAGAATTAAAGTTAATAATTAAATATAAATGTTGTATTTATTTATTAATTAAATGAAATAACATAACGGACGTTAAGTAATTAGTTGTAATGGACTAATGGTCGTTAAATGTAATTGAAAAGGACTAGATTGTAAATATTGGAAGGTTCCGAATCCTTGTGGGATTACCAAACCGATCGCCACAAGGACCAAACCCAACCCATCTATAACTCAAACTTGTTCACTGTTAGTTTGAGTATAAATACAAAACCAAGGGTGTTTGTAATTTATCTCTTGTACTCATAAAGCTAGACCTAAAATCGCTTTTTTGTGTGTTTTGCTAAAATTGGTCGACATACACCATAGGGTGTCGATCCTTAACTTTTCGATACAAAGTTATTTGTTTGATTAAAACTAGCATTCCTTTAATCCGGTATAGTACGTGTGTACAAGAAAGTGGTACTAACACATTATTGCTAGTATACTTGGATTGAATTACAAAACGGTAAGGGGTAATTCATATAATCCTATAAACCCTAATTAGGGTTCATCCAATTGCTAGTTTTGTGGATTTGATTCTTGTTCGGCTAGAATCAAGAAAGGTACGTATATTCTTGTTTATGTTAATTAATTATTCGTTAATCTTTCCTATACGCTTCCGCATGTATACTTTGATGTTTTGTGGTTTATTTATTGAATGTCATGTTATATAATTCCAACAGTTAGAAGTCGTAGCACGGTGCGAAAGAAGTTGGCAGTTAGATCAACAATGTATTGATATATTGTGGTTCTTAGGGTTTTGGGTTTTGTGTCATCAACTAAATGGAAGTTCGTATGTAAATGATAGGAATTGATGATGTTGATTGAGAGTGAGACTGCAGAGTATATGGGGTAATTTTTTAGAATTTCCACTATGATTGGTATTTGTAATTTATCTCTTGTACTCATAAAGCTAAACCTAAAATCTTTTTGTGTGTGTTTTGCTAAAATTCGGTCGACATACACCATAGGGTGTCGATCCTTAACTTTTCCAATACAAAGTTATTTGTTTGATTCAAACTAGCATTCTTTTAATTCGGTATAGTACGTGTGTACAAGAAAGTGGTACTAACACATTATTGTTAGTATTCTTGGATTGAATTACAAAACGGTAAGGGGTAATTCATATAATCCTATAAACCCTAATTAGGGTTCATCCAATTGCTAGTTTTGTGGATTTGATTCTTGTTAGGCTAGAATCAAGAAAGGTATGCATATTCTTATTTATCTTAATTAATTATTCGTTAATCTTTCCTATACGCTTCCGCATGTATACTTTGATGTTTTGTGGTTTATTTATTGAATGTCATGTTATATAATTCCAACAGTGGCATCACGAGTCATTGGTTTTAATGAGTAATTAATTACTAAACACGTAAAAACGAATAATTGTATGTTTTTGATATGGTTAATCTAGGGTTTTGGTTTTTCTTTTGGGTCGATTTAATTTTTTGGGGTTGTATCCCTTTAATTTTTAGTCGACACATTAAATTTTTTTTAGGGTTTTAAAATTGTTTGTTAACCTTATTGAAACCTAGAATTAATATATTTGTTACATGATTAATTCATGAATAATATGTTATGTGACATGGAATTATTAATATGCGATCTTGTGACTATTTGAATAATTGTTATGATATATCCATGATGATACATGCATATTTTTCATGGATAGTTGCTTGAATATAGTTTAATTGTTAAGATATTTTATCACATGTTTATTTACGATAAATCTTGAATTGGGGAAGACTCCAATTATATATATTAATGAATCAATTATGTGCAATGTGGTATATTATTAATTAAGGGTTTACGCAATCAATATATACATTAATATATACATTATCTAACCTAGAAATTAAGAAAGTGAAAGCCCTAATTAATATATATACATTATCTAACCTAGAAATTGATTATTAATAGGTTTTATCGAATAAGTTGCATGTGGCTACTTGTTTACACGTATTAAATTGTTTATTATATGCGCATTGTTTTTTAGTTGTTTAATTTTTATTAATTTACTTGTTTGTTTATTATGTGCGACAGTTTTAAGCAAAGGGTAATTTTGAATAGAAAAATAATACGGACTAAACAATGGTGAAATTTGATTTGTAGACGTGAGTTAGGATCGAACTCGAGACCACGGGATTGCACACTTTGCGTATGAGAATTAAAGTTAATAATTAAATATAAATGTTGTATTTATTTATTAATTAAATGAAATAACATAACGGACGTTAAGTAATTAGTTGTAATGGACTAATGGTCGTTAAATGTAATTGGAAAAGGACTAGATTGTAAATATTGGGAAGGTTCCGGAATCCCTTGTGGGATTACCAAACTGATCGGCCACAAGGACCAAACCCAACCCATCTATAACTCAAACTTGTTCACCAAGTTAGTTTGAGTATAAATACAAAACCAAGGGTGTTTGTAATTTATCTCTTGTACTCATAAAGCTAGACCTAAAATCGTTTTTTGTGTGTGTTTTGCTAAAATTCGGTCGACATACACCATAGGGTGTCGATCCTTAACTTTTCTGATACAAAGTTATTTGTTTGATTAAAACTAGCATTCCTTTAATCCGGTATAGTACGTGTGTACAAGAAAGTGGTACTAACACATTATTGCTAGTATACTTGGATTGAATTACAAAACGGTAAGGGGTAATTCATATAATCCTATAAACCCTAATTAGGGTTCATCCAATTGCTAGTTTTGTGGATTTGATTCTTGTTCGGCTAGAATCAAGAAAATGCGATATATTCTTGTTTATGTTAATTAATTATTCGTTAATCTTTCCTATACGCTTCGCATGTATACTTTGATGTTTTGTGGTTTATTTATTGAATGTCATGTTATATAATTCCAACGATTAGAAGTCGTAGCAGTGCGAAAAGAAGTTGGCGATTAGATCAACAATGTATTGATATATTGTGGTTCTTAGGGTTTTGGGTTTTGTGTCATCAACTAAATGGAAGTTCGTATGTAAATGATAGGAATTGATGATGTTGATTGAGAGTGAGACTGCGGAGTATATGGGGTAATTTTTTAGAATTTCCACTATGATTGGTATTTGTAATTTATCTCTTGTACTCATAAAGCTAAACCTAAAATCTTTTTGTGTGTGTTTTGCTAAAATTCGGTCGACATACACCATAGGGTGTCGATCCTTAACTTTTCAATACAAAGTTATTTGTTTGATTCAAACTAGCATTCTTTTAATTCGGTATAATGCGTGTGTACAAGAAAGTGGTACTAACACATTATTGTTAGTATTCTTGGATTGAATTACAAAGCAGTGAGGGTAATTCATATAATCCTATAAACCCTAATTAGGGTTCATCCAATTGCTAGTTTTGTGGATTTGATTCTTGTTAGGCTAGAATCAAGAAAGGTATGCATATTCTTATTTATCTTAATTAATTATTCGTTAATCTTTCCTATACGCTTCCGCATGTATACTTTGATGTTTTGTGGTTTATTTATTGAATGTCATGTTATATAATTCCAACAGTGGCATCACGAGTCATTGGTTTTAATGAGTAATTAATTACTAAACACGTAAAAAACGAATAATTGTATGTTTTTTGATATGGTTAATCTAGGGTTTTGGTTTTTTTCTTTTGGGTCGATTTAATTTTTTTGGGGTTGTATCCCTTTAATTTTTTTAGTCGACACATTAAATTTTTTTTAGGGTTTTAAAATTGTTTGTTAACCTTATTGAAACCTAGAATTAATATATTTGTTACATGATTAATTCATGAATAATATGTTATGTGACATGGAATTATTAATATGCGATCTTGTGACTATTTGAATAATTGTTATGATATATCCATGATGATACATGCATATTTTTCATGGATAGTTGCTTGAATATAGTTTAATTGTTAAGATATTTTATCACATGTTTATTCGATAAATCTTGAATTGGGAAGACTCCAATTATATATATTAATGAATCAATTATGTGCAATGTGGTATATTATTAATTAAGGGTTTACGCAATCAATATATACATTAATATATACATTATCTAACCTAGAAATTAAGAAAGTGAAAGCCCTAATTAATATATATACATTATCTAACCTAGAAATTGATTATTAATAGGTTTTATCGAATAAGTTGCATGTGGCTACTTGTTTACACGTATTAAATTGTTTATTATATGCGCATTGTTTTTTAGTTGTTTAATTTTTATTAATTTACTTGTTTGTTTATTATGTGCGACAGTTTTAAGCAAAGGGTAATTTTGAATAGAAAAATAATACGGACTAAACAATGGTGAAATTTGATTTGTTTTTGTAGAGTTAAGTTTTTAATAGTTTAATTGATTGATGATTTGGTACAAATGGTCTGAACGGCTCACCCAATTTGACGGACTGTGTGAGAAGTATTAGGAGGGGCGCATTAATATTGTGACCCTAAAGAGGGAGGTTATTGCTTCAGCGCTGACCAAACTCTCCGCTTGCTTGCGAGTCAAATTGGAGCTACTAAGTAAGCCATAAATGTACAAACTCATCTTAAGGGCGAATTAGTTTTAATTCCATGCGCCACTTCGGTGGTAATTACCCGAAACACTAAGTGTTTACACTTATGCAAAAGTACGGTATAATGGACGATAATTAACGCTAAATTCCTTGATTGGTGAACCCAATACCTCAATCAAAACTTTGTTAATTTGATCTTTATGAATTGGTAATTAAAAGTTTTTTATTAAATTTATGCTACAAGATGAATGCATGACATCTTTGTACATATTTGATTTGACCACATAAAATCAAAACTATTACCCTTTATAAATTAAGTTATATTCCATCTAGTTAAAAGGAACACTTGAAGTTGCAATTTACGTCATGTCAGAATGTAAGATATAACTTTTCACATACACATCAAACCATAACACAAAGTAGCATATAGATGGAATTCTAGAGAGAGAAAGTTAGAGGTTTAGGGAACTTAGTGAGAGAAAGTGAAAGATATTATTATGAGCTCAACTCTACCTTGGAAGGTAGAGAGTATTTATAGTCTTACATAAATCGCACACATCGGGTGTGGATCGGGCATACAGGTGGGTAAAGACCGTCCGTCCTCCACGGTGTTACTTAACTAAATACTACTTAACTTAAAAGAACTACGACTACGAGCTTTCTAACGATTACATATACTTGAGGTGACCGACTCTTTAACACGGAATTTCTAATTCCTAACAATCTCCCCTAAGGAGGTTACCTCAATCATGTACCAAAATTACATTGAATACAAAAAGATTTTACATTAAGAATTGTTCTTGCATTCTTGGCGTAGTCCTTTGCTTCTAAGCTCGTAGTCATTGATTCTTCACATTGCATGTTTGGTTACTTCAAGTGGAGGTCTTTTCTTGATCCACGTGATGATAAATTTGAGCCATCTTTTGATATCATCACTATCAAAATCTCGAGACATCCTTTGTGGTGTTGGTATTATGTGATGTTGTGACTTTAGGACCGACATGCTCACATTACGGATCATGATATCATCTCATCGAGTAGCGGAAGCTTTTGTTGAATCATGATATTAGCGAGTAGCGAAGCATGGAGTGAAAATATCGAGTCATTGATGCACTAATCATGATTTCTTTCGAGATGAATGTGTTAAGTGAGCATGCGGCTATGGATTGACCGCTTCATTACGATCACCAAAGCGTCGGGCGTACTACATACAACGATTTAAAATAAATCGCACGAAAGTGTCTTTGATCACTTCGTTGAATTGAGGTACACGCCCACGGTTCCCCATTGATCGATACATGTCTTGCTGTGATCGGTATAATTCGAAGAATTTCCTTGACGGGGTTTCGCATTGCTCTAGATTGTTCTCAAACCGAACGTCTCAAAGAAGACAACACGGAGTGAGTGAACCGGTAATTTAAGTCCACCGATTGATGAAAAGATATTTGAAAAACAATCGTGTATTGCTCAATAGAAATTGTTTTGCAATACAACGAAGGTTTTAATGAAAATCAATTATCAATCATAAAACACCTTTTGATTTGAAATATCCGTACACGGTCGATGTGCTAAAGAAAAGAGTTGTTAAGCACAAAGACCGGTTTTCAAAGGTATCCGTCAATCCATAACTGAACCGAGATTGATTCAAGAGATTGAATCGCCCATTGTTTTCATTCGGTTGTCACATGGTTGATCTATATAATAGATCTCACATGCCACCTACCAGGAGCTTGTTTGATGTTGGCTCTAGAAGGCTTTCCATCTTCATAGTGAATATGTATACACATCACTCGGATGTTCGGCAATACCACAAGGATAATCGTGGGACTCAAGATATAATCTCTCTTTCCACATTGTGTGAAGCAGAGAGTCTTCATTGAAAGTGTCCTAATGAGATTTATTGATGATCTCGTGGCTCTAGACTCAATTTGTGCATATTTGGATCTGTCTTGGGAGACTAGGGAGAGGGTCTCCTTTTTCAATATCAACAATCTCTAAGAGAAAGTCGATAGATAATGTCGGTTCCCGTGAGAATGAAACAAGTCCTTTTAAGAGGAACTGAGTGGTTTGGAAAGTTGAAGTGCGGTCGTCCTTTGGGTCCATGACGTCTTGTCTTCAATACCGATGTTACCATTAGTAGCATATGAAGTGAACCCGGTTTACGCCCTAAGGTTGAATAAATGGAGGCTATTTGTTTTCACCCTTTCTCATTCAATTCTTTTTAATTCTTCAACCCCTTGATTGCTTACCGAGACTTCATAGCTAGAACCTTGTTGGGTTTATTCGATTACTAGCTCTGTCTCGATTCGCACACTTCCCATATCTCACTTTTCTCCTTTTATCATTATACCTAAGGACTTCTACACTAACTAGTGGATTGTCCACTGGTAGATCCCTCCGATTACGGCGGATCATGGGAACCAATACCTAACCTTATCATCCTTATATCACCGTACATAAAGTAAAGTTGGTCGGTCTATTTGGTATTGTTCATCTGCCATTGGAACCAATTGAAAACCATTTGAAAATCAATCCAGATACTTGTGATATATTATCAAAACATTTTGTACCTGAATTGTTTTTGATAATTTTAGAATAAGTGCTCCCCCTCAACATGTGGATCAAATGTTTGAAATCGTTTTGCACACGGAGGCAAGAGGAAGAATTTACTTCTTTGATTACCATTTAAAAAAAAATCACCATCACTTCCTTGATCAAATCAAGTCGATAAAGCATTTCCAGGAAGGATGAGGTTTCCATAAATTTGCTCCCCCTCAATATGTGCCTCGAGGTTAGAAAAGAGTTTTGCACATACTAGAGGGAACCTGCACATTGAGATAAATGATCCCGTTTCAAATCATAGGTTTAAGATAGATGCTCCCCCTCAACATGTGCATTGAAAATTTGAAATCGTTTGTCACATGTGGGAAGGACAGCATGTACATCCTTATAAGACCATTTACCGAATTATCAATTTAAATCCAATTTAAATCACACATTCTCCCCCGATCACAATTATCAAATCATTTGAGATTTATGATCTCTTATAGATTTAAATTGATTTTGAAAGCTTTTAAGGAGAATTGTGACTTGATTATGAAAGCGTTTTAACTGATAAGGATCGGATTTTAAGACTTTAAACTCCATTGATAAAAACATGCATGTACATCTTTTGAAAACAATTTAATGCCAAATAACTTTTTATTTTAATTGAAATCATTCTCCCCCTCAATCAATGACATGGGTTGTTGATTGAGAGATAGAGATTTTGACATATACGTCCTGATGATTATCAAAAATAGAGACCGAGTTATTTTTCAAAGCATTTGGTTTTCAGAAGATAAATGTTTATAGAATCAGAGCATGGAATTTTGAAAGCATGATAAAACATAGCTCTGTTCTTTCTTTTAAAACCGGGTTATTGCCTGAAAAAGACAATAAACCATCGTTTCTCTTTCTCCCAAAATTTTATTTTATTTTATTTTTTTTTTAAGAATTCGAACAACATCTAAAGTCCGTATCATTCTTTGAATGACATCACAAAGACCGTAGATATTATCGAACAGGAAAAAACATGACAAATTGACAATTTTTTTTTTTTTGAAGATTTTTTTTTTTTTTTTTTTTTTTTTTTTTTTGAAGATTTTGAATTTTCATATTTTTATGGATTTTGAGAGTTTTATAATTTTCTATTTGATTTTCGAATAAATATTTACAAGAGATAGATGAAGATAGACCTTTACTCCTCGTCTTCCTCACGAAGGCGTTTGAGAGTTTACGGTTGAAGGCTTTTCAAACCAAGGCGTGGAAGAATAAACTCAAAGCGTTCTCTTGGAAGAGCTTTGGTGAAGATGTCCGCTAGCGATATTCGGACCTCACAAAATATAGTTCCACCACACCTTTTTCCACTTGTTCCTGATGAAATGATGTCGAATGTCGATATGCTTTGCTCTTGAGTGTTGAGCGTTGTTGCATGAGAGAGCAATAGCACTTTTATTATCACGATGCGAGAGGATTTTGTTGAATACAAAGCCATAGTCGATAATTGAGATCTCATCCATAAGATTTGAGCACAACAGGATGACATGGCTATGTATTCACCTCTGTAGAGAAATAGAAGTGCTCATTTGCTTCTTTGAAGACCCACTCACAAGCTTATCACCCAAAAGCGAGCACCTCGGGCGTGCTTGACGTGTATCTTGACGACTGCATGATCGGCATCTGCATAGGCCGTTAGTGACATACCGGTGTCCTTGGTGCAAAGACCCATATTGATGGTTCCTTGGAGATACCGAAAGACCCGTTTAAGCGCTTTAAGGTGCTTTTAGTAGGCAGCACGGTATCTAACACACATGTATCTGACGAACAAGATGTGCGGTCTACTAGCGGTGAGGTACATCGGGGACCCAATCATACTATGATATTTCGTTTGGTCAATCATGATCCACGAGTGGTCCTCATCTAGTTTGGTTCGGTCAATCATGGGGGTGTCAGCAGGTCACTAGAATCAAATCCAAATTTCTTTAAAATCTCATTGCATATTTAGATTGATTTATGAAAATGCCTCGGGACTTTGTGAAATTTGTAATCCCAAGAAAAATGACATTTGTCCCATCATTGACATTTGAAACTTTAAACTCATTTCATTTGAAAAACGATCACATTCCATTGGGTGCATCGAGGCAAAATAATATCATCAACATAAATTTGAACATGAGTTAAATGTTTGCGACTTCACGGTGAATAAGGTAGGATCAATTGCTCCTTTGATGAATCCGGTTGATAGAAGAAACTTTGTGATGTATCATACCATGCCCTTGGAGCTTGCTTTAAACCGTAAAGAGCCTTCTTCAAGCGATAAGCGTGAGTAGGATGCTCTTGATTCACAAATCCTTGAGGTTGGGCGGCGTGAGCGACTTCTTTAAGATCTCCGTTCGAAATGCCGTCTTTACATCCATCGATATACTACCATGTTCTTACTAGCGGCATTAGCCAAAAGATTACGATTGCCTCGATTCGAGCAAGCGGAGCAAAAGATTCTTCAAAGTCTATACCCTCCTCTTGGCGATATCCTTTAGCAACTAATCGAGCCTTGTTCTTCAACACATCACCATGCTCATCAAGTTTTACTTTGAAGATCCATTTGAGAGCTATAATCATAGCACGATCTGGGCGGTACTAACTCCCATACATCAAGGCGATCAAACTCATGAATTTCATCTTGCATGGCATTGAACCGACTATCTTCATTCATGGTAGTTTTAACATCTTTGGTTCGATCTTAGATAGTACGGAGTTGAAGAAGCACCATAAGGCATCGGTTGCGAGTTGTTTCGGGTTGATACGGAGACGAGAGGATTTCCAATGATGTTGTCTAAGGGGTGATCGTGAGTCCATTTTACGAGGTGTTCATGTGGAAGTTGTTGAGGAACCGAGGTAGGTGAGTCGATGTCTCTGAAGAAGATGGTTACGATGATGATTCGGGAGTAGCAAATATGTTTTCAAATGGAGCATCTTGAGAGTCATAGGGATTAACTTCATCATTGATGCGAAACATTTCCATGATGTACATTTGAAGAATGATGATTTGTTGATGAGGCGAAGGATCGCAGCAGTGCTTCTTGACTTAAAGATATTGAGGCCGAGGATTGACTTCATTCTTTGGAATATGATCATCCTCTGTTGTAGGAATCAACACCTCATTAGTAATTGAATCATCTGATTCATCAAACATAGGATCAAACAATTTCTTAACATCATCTTGGATGGAGGTACATATGGAGGTTCTTGAGAGGAGTTTGGAACAAGGATGAACCAATGGGACTATTTTGAAGTGCGGGTCACGAGTGGAGTGTCCGAGGAGCCATTTGACCGGACGACTCATCAAACATAACGTGAATTGTTTCCATGATATTTCGGGTTCTTTTGTTGTAGATTCGGTATCCCTTTTTGTTTGGTGCATATCCTACAAATACTCCAATGTCGACTTTAGCCCTAAGTTTGCCCAAGTCTTGACCTCATTAGTTGGATAGCACAATGCACCAAACACACGAAGGAAAGATAGATTAGGTTTTCTGTTGTGGACAAGTTCATATGGAGTTTTCCATGAATAGTGTGAATCGGGAGCGATTTTGTGTGTAGCATGCGGTGGCAATTGCTTGACCCGGAGAAACATTGGAACCTTTGAGTAGATCGGCATTGTTCTAGTGGCTTCAACAAGAGTACGATTTCGTCTTTCAACTACACCGTTACATTGAGGGGTTCGTGGAACACTTCTTTGATGGTGATTCCAACGCTTTCATAGAATTCACTAAGTTGTTTGTTGACAAACTCGGTTCCATTATGCATTACGATAATTACGGCGGTTTTGTTTAGTCGAACACCTGAATTGTTTAATGAGTTTGATGATGATATCGGGAGTTTCATCCTTTGTCCTTAAGAACTTGACCCGGTGAATCTAGAGTAATCATCAACTACAACTAACACATATTTCTTCCCAAAGATATTACTGCACCTCATTGGTCCACATAAATCCATATGAATCATATGAAGAACTTGATGTGAGTTAGTAGGTTTGGGTTTATGGGCATACTTCTTGCTTTTCCCAATTGACATCTTGAACAAAGATGATCCTTTTCATACTTTAGTCTAGGTAAACCTACAACTAAGTCCTTTACGGAAAGATCGTTGATGGTGCGAAGTTCAAGTGATTAAGGCAGCGATGCCATAACCATGACTTTGTTTTGAAGCCTTTGATAGCAAGCAGTTGGAGAAGCCCTCATCATGTCATCGATAGAGATGGTGTAAAGATTTGACCCACGAGTTCCTTTTTACAGTTCCTTACCATTAAGATCTCTAACAAAGCGGTATGTTTTACGAAGGCAACTTCTAGATCGGAATCACGAATTGACCAGCGAGAGAACAAATTATGACCCAAACCTTCTACATAGTAAACTCTAGAGATGACACTATTACCAACAACATAATCTCCATAACCCATAATAGCACCGAAATGATCATTACCAAATCTAACGGTCCGATGAATTTGCTCACGAAGTTCATGAGCGACCGGTCTCGGTCATATGCTTGGAGCGACGAGTCCGGTACCACGAGCGATTTGAGCGATCTGCGGTTGAACACGAGACAAGAATGGATAAGCTGGATAATTGGGATCCCATGCAAGAATGGGTTCCATTTGGTTAGTAACAATGTTTGGAACACCCGCATCGAAATAGAAGCATTCATATCGAGAAAGTGAGGCAATGGAATCGTTGTGAATAGATGCGATACTAGTGTTAGTATTAGCCCTGTTCATATTGTGATCACTTCTTAAGGAATAGTTCTACCGGTAGGCATCCATTTTCTAGTGGGCATTGTCGATTAGTCTTAAGACCAACGGTGTCCAATAAAAGCCTATTTCTTGAATGTTCTTCTGTGGGTTTCCTTTGTTTTCTAACTTTCTTTCGTTTTGCCTTTTAGCCTTCTTAGCATGAATTTTAGCATTAACAATATTAGCTGGACAATTAACATCATTAGGCGAGCGGTAACACCACATTCATGATTAGAAGCGAATTCAAGCGGACATCGGTACAAGGTTTGCAAATAGTATCGAATTGAATTAATTCTGATGCGCCTATGGCTAATACTAGAATCAACACGATTCGTTTTATTCAATTCAAGCTTAAAGTTCCTAGATTGTTCTTCTACTCTTCCAAAGTGCACATTCTTAGCTTAAGAGGTCCTATCATTCCTTGTATTGTCTTGAGACTTTGACTGCTCCGTTTAATGTCATGATTACTCTGTAGAGGAATGGGAACATTAGTTGGTTTAACTACTCTTTGCATCACTGTTTAGATGTCTTGAGTGCGAACTACATGCGGTGCACTAAGGTTCACTTTCATAAAACTAGAGTCTTGTGATTTGTACTCCTAGAAGGCACACTTGAGTTCTTTTCTTAGCATTGACGGATCTGGAATCGAACTACTTAAAGGCACACTACGGTTCACATTCAAAACATTGGGAATCGAATGCATATCATACTTAGCGTTAGGCATTGAGCATGGAATCAAAGGATTAACTCTCTCACCTAATGACTTTGGGCATATTGTGATCAAGCATTCTAAGATTTCTTGAGATCGTTTGGCATATAAGCATGCATGTCCAATTGCATTATCATGAGGTTTCTCTAGCTTATCCTCTTCAACAATCTCACATGAGACATTCTAGGCAATCCTTAAAGGATGAGAAGTATGTTTGAATGGCAAGTTTGTTGTTCCTTAGATGAGGGGACATATGTCACGAGATAAAGCATATTTATTACAAGAGTGAACCTTTGATACAACATTCTCCCCATTGGTCATTGGCATTTTCCCTTTACCTAACTCTTGATTCTCAATTTCCTTTTGCAATGAAGCTATTTGTTCGTTGTTTTGTTTCTGAGTGACTTTAATTGATTCAAATAACTCATTGAAATGACGTTTAACCTTTTCATTTTCTTCTAGAAAACTTTCGTTTTCCTTTTGTAAAGCATTTACTAGGTTTTGAAGATGAAACGTTTGAGAATTCCGCGAATCTAAAGGAGGAGGCATTTGGGAGCTGTCATATTGTTTGTTTGACCCTTTAATTGAGAGATTTGGGCTTTCAACTTTACGATCGTGTTGCATTGAGCTTGAATATGTTCATCACGTTTGTTAATTTGAAAAGCGCATCAAACTCGGAGCATCGAAGATGTCTTGACATTTGAAGTTTTGACATTTTTTTAAGATGTTGATATTTTAGTTGTAAATTAAAATGCTCAACTTCTAGTTTAGAAAAATGTTTAACGAAATTGTCGTGATCATCGATTCAATTTTCTCGTTTAGTTTAGAATTAGTTTTTCAAGCTCAATGACACGATCATGGGAGACTTTCGGGGCCACAGATAGTTCATGAAATTTGGAAGCATTAATAGAGCAATTTGAAGCGTTGAAAAACACATCTTGAGCAAAACATTCGATAATAAGATTCTCATTTAATGTATGCAAGTTCTTTCTCTCAATCTCATTATATTTGAGGCACGCTCATAGTCACTAACTTCAACAACCATTGCATCAAATTCCTTTTCCATTCCCTTAATATCGGTTTCTATCTCCTTTTAAGACTCTCAAAGTGGTCTTTTAGAAGTTTAAAGAAGGGCATGACCTCGATTAAATAAAATTCTTTCATTTGTTCAAAACCCTTTCTCCTTGATTATACGGTGGGTGTGATCCTTTTCTTGCAAGTTTTCTCAAAATCAACAAATAGTTGTAATATAACGTATTGGCTAATTAATGTCTTGCTTTTAGTGGCAATTGTTCTAGGAACAAGATGCATTGGTGTATTAGGAGGATACAGTCGCTCTAGGCATTTTCCATAAAGGGGTTTGTTTCAACAA
The DNA here is from genome assembly GCA_022545495.1 of Chrysanthemum lavandulifolium. Classification (NCBI taxonomy): domain Eukaryota; kingdom Viridiplantae; phylum Streptophyta; class Magnoliopsida; order Asterales; family Asteraceae; genus Chrysanthemum; species Chrysanthemum lavandulifolium. The sequence continues at coordinate 38,763,424 of CM040241.1, read as the reverse complement.
TATTTTCGACTTTACCTTATCTAAATCCTTTTCGAGAAAACTTGTTGGGAGTCAACAATGTCGAGGCTTAAACATGTTCAAGGAAATCAGTTTTCCTTCTTGTAGTCATGGGGAGTGATATTTATTTTTTTCTTTGCATTTAGGGTCATCTAATTTTTGTTCATCCTTTCCTAGTGACTTCATCGATTTCTTATCTTCCTCGATGCACACAACACAACTAGGTTTACGCCTAGGCTTAAGGATTTCATTACCATCATAAAGCACCTTATGAGCATTTCTAGCCTTTTAATTACCTCTGGATTTGGTTCCTCAACAAGGGAATGCTATGCTTATCGCTTAAGACTCGATGTTTAGTGACCATGTGAGCGATCGAATGGTGTTTCCTTGTATGTACAACTTGTTCTCAAGTTTGTTTTCAAAGTTTTGATTAGAAAAATCTCTCAAGAGTTTTGATTCCTTTGCATTAAATTCTTGCTTAAGCATTTTAACATTTTCTTGAAGTTCTTGTTTTTGTTTATTTGTTTTAGAAAGTTTTTCTTGCAAGGAATTTAATTCTTGTTTCAATACTTCTCTAAACTTACTTTTCTAATTCTTGTACTCACTTGGTCATCCATTTCCTGCTCACGGTGGTCAACTCAAACTTAGCACGTTGTTCATAAATAGCAACACGTTCTTTATAGGCATTTAGTTCGAAATTACGGAATCATCGAGGCGCATGCGGTGTATTCATCAAAAGCATAGTCATTGTTGATGCGGAAGATGCATCACTTGGTACAACTTCACTTTCACTTTGTTTCACATATTGATCATATGGGACAATATCGATATTACCCATATTTTCTATATTTGATTCAATAGTTTCGATTGATTGTACTTTGTCATGCATCTGTTGCACATCGACATCATCGTATAGTTTTAATACCTTTGAGATGAGCTTGTCATGGGATGGCCCGACTAGTGGTGAAGAAGAGACCTTGGGAGAAACCATTGGAGAAATGCTAGCCATAAAATTGTGTGTGCCGTAGGTCCATCATCCACATCAGTCGTATGCATCACGGTCGGCGACTTGAAAGGCATTATGATGATTGTGACCTATCTCTGAATAAATTGCTCATCCACATCTCGCATCATAGGTCTTGGCATTGCCCTCGGCAAGAAACAACAATTCCTCTTCATTCAAAGCGGCACCATTGTCACGAGCTTGTGCGGTGACATTTTATCTCTCAAGTAATCGGCATTCTTTGGGCGCTTTGGAGATGTGCGGTTCCTTGCAATGTGTCCTCACCACCATAGTTATAACATTTGATGGGCTTAGCTTGACCTTGGTTACCATTCCTTCCTCGATTACGGTTGCCAACATAACCTTTCCAGCTCCACCTCGTCCACGATCATCTTGTCTTTCTGAGCTGGTTGCACCACGATCCTTCCATCTTTAACGGTGGCTTGATTGTGTGGGTTAGATGCGATTCGAGGTTGTTGTTGGTTTGTGGGAGAGTATTCATGTTTTGACTAATGAGAAGAGCTAGTTGATTAATGAAGCTACCAGCGTGAGCATCGGCATCGACTTGTTTGTACATAGGATCGGGAATGAGTTTGTGATTACCATTACCCAAGGTATGACTTGTGATGCTTTGGTTGTGATTCGATGTTTGAGTAGAAAGTTGTAGAGTCATTAGGCGAGCTTGTCTCTCCTGGTTGGTTTTGAACCGATTGAGAATTAATTTTTCAAACATAGCATGTCTCTCATTACGAAGGAGGAAGGCATAGAGTTGCTCATAGTTTGTATTCCTCAATCCTTTAGTGAGCTTCACAGCGGTAACAAACTTGTGCCATTCGGGATTCATGTTGTTCACAAATTTTGAGTTCAAGCGAATGTTAGGCATAGTCATTCGATGTTCCTCATGTCATTAACTAACTTATGAAATCTCACATAGTACTCATAGACATTCTCATCGGTTTCATCTTGAAGTGCTCAAATTCGTCATAGAGTTGGGATTCTCTGTCTTCCATAGTTAATTACGAACACGAGAGAAGCATCTTAACATTGTCCCAAAGCGCCTTAGCATCGGTGTTATGATTGATCGACTTGTAGATGTCTTTAGGAAGACCTTGAAGAACAATGTTTGAAGCCACGATATCGCATCAAATCTCTTTTATCCTTATCATCAAGCTCATCATACATCTTAGGTCATCCATTCCGTAAAAGGAGTACCATCTTCATTAGTATCAAGTATATCTCTAGTCGTCTCAACTCGATATGGTCCTTCATCAATGGATTTGAGAATGTTGACACCATTTTCCTTTCCAAGGCAATACGATCGATTCGTTGAGCCCAAGAATCATAGTCGATTCTGTCGAGCATGGGTGGGCGAGTATCCGAGCCGGTTGCTTGAACATCCTCGGCAATAGTGGAGATGGCGGAGGAGCGTTGGTAGACATGTTAACAGTTATACGGATTTTATAACTCTATGATTAAACCGGAAATAGATTCTTTCACGGATTTTACTAAATCAAGAGAAAACCGTAAGCGATCACTCAAGTCGCTAGAAGATAATGCACTAAGTCGCTAGAAGATAATGCACTAAGTCGCTAGAAGATAATGCACTAAGTCGCTAACACTTAATTCGCTACACCACTAAGTCGCTAGAGTCCCAAGTCGCTAGACAAGTGCAAGTCGCTAATTAGTAACTCGCTAAGCCTCAAGTCGCTAGCAAAATTTTGGCAGCAATTCGCTACTCAAGTCGCAAAGGATACAAGTCGCTAAAGAGTAACTCGCTACAGACCAAGTCGCTACTCGTAGTAGAGAGTCCACTACTTGTACTTTAACTCGCTAGATCTAACTCGCTAGGTCTAAAACTGTAACTCGCTACAAATTTGTGAAGCAAGTCGCTAAGAAGAAAATAATCCGTGAGCTAAGTCGCTAGCATGAAAAACCATATAAACATCACTTTTCAATCCAAAAACAACCCAACCAAGATGATTCAAGCTTACCAAATGAAAACCTAAACACTTGTGATGATTCTAAACATAAAAGTACTAACAAAATTCAAACTTTAACACAAGAAATCAACCAAATGATGCAAAAACCACTAAACTTTTCAAACTCAAAACCACCTAAAAACCACTAGAAATCCAAAGATGTGCAAGATATGATCTAACCATGGCTCTTGATACCATTTGTAAGATATAACTTTTCACATACACATCAAACCATAACACAAAGTAGCATATAGATGGAATTCTAGAGAGAAAGTTAGAGGTTTAGGGAACTTAGTGAGAGAAAGTGAAAGATATTATTATGAGCTCCAACTCTACCTTGGAAGGTAGAGAGTATTTATAGTCTTACATAAATCGCCACACATCGGGTGTGGATCGGGCATCGGTGGGTAAAGACCGTCCGTCCTCCACGGTGTTACTTAACTAAATACTACTTAACTTAAAAGAACTACGACTACGAGCTTTCTAACGATTACATATACTTGAGGTGACCGACTCTTTAACACCTAGAATTTCTAATTCCTAACACAGAACTTGGCGAGATTGTGATGGACAAGTAAATCTTTATGCAATGTCAGACCTTACATGAACGTATTTGCAGTTCTTTAAGTTAGACACTTAAGTTGAGTAGGAAGTGAGACCTGGACTCAAGGCATAAGATGGGATGAAACATGTTTATATTTGCAATAGCATTGGAAAATATAAATCCCATAATGATCTAGGAATTGGAAATAGTTTGCCAATTATTGTTTGATGATTACCTTATTATATGCTTTCGTTACTATCGGATCAAGCTGATGTAATGAACCTATGATAATTTGGATCCTAGTTTTCGAGAAAATTATATGGTTATATGTTTATATTACCTTGGGTATATTTTATTTTCTTGAAAAGTTGTATTATCTAAAATACTAATACTTGAACTGTTTTACGTAGAAATGGCTCAAAACAACGATAACACTAACATCGCACTCAGTTCTGCGCTCAAAAGTGTTTTGATCGAGAAAAGTTGGTAGCTCTAAGAATTTCAATGATTGGCACCTCTTTGAGAATTGTCTGTAGAGTTCTTGACGGTTGAATTATCTCAGACACGCCTTGTCCTGCTTGAACCGAACCCGACGCTCCTCAGCGGAAAAGGATGCTTGGAAAATTGAGTATAAGCATCATAACGATGTGGCTTGCCTAATCTTTGGGAACAAAGGAACCTTCTCTCCAAAAGCGGTTCAAAATTACTTCCCATTTAACATGCTCAATGAACTTCAAGTATGTTCGAGAAACGATTCTTTGTCAAAATTTATGATTTGATCGATGCATTACAGTACCGCAAGTAAGGAGAGGTAAACCCGTAAGTGCTCATGTCTTTGAAATGAAAAGTTACATGGACCAATTAAGGGCACTTGGCAAAACTTATGAAGATGATATGGCCGTGAACTTGATCAACGGATCCTTAACAAGGATTATAATGGTTTTGTTCGAACTTCAATATGCACCTGCGTGGGAAAGGCGATTCTTGACCTACACGCATTGCAAATTGATTATGAAAAAGGGTTACCTCGTAAGGCTCCTACTCCCGGTACTTGCTATTCGTGGTGGAAGGATTAAAAGCCAAAACCGCAAAGATGCGAACAACAAGAAGGTAAAGGGCAAATGGAAAGTTGATAAAGGTAAAAGGTTATGGCCTATCAACCGAACCCAAAAGTACCCTACTCCTAGGAAGGAAAATCCTAAAAGGATCAAGCATGCCACCAATGCAAGGTCGTTGGGCATATGAAGAGAAACGTGTCTCTATCTTGATGAATTGCGGGCAAAAAGATGAAATCTGACAGTCCTCGGGCGCCGGTCCTTCGTGTAATTTATTTGTCGTTGAATTATCTACTCTAAATCATAAAAATTCCTTGGTATATGATCTTGGATGTGGTATTCACATTTTAATATCTGCAGGGTTTAGAGTGGAGAGGAAGCTAGCCTATGGGGAGCAATACCGCACGTGGGAAATGGTGCACATGCATTTGTTGAAGCCATAGGAACGTTTAGTTTAGTATTGCCTTCGGCTTAATCTCGTTATTGAACAATTGTCATTACGCACCTTCTATAATTAGAGGTGTTGTTTCCTTTTCAGTTTTATTGGATGATGGTTTTACTCATACTATTTCACGTAATGGAATTTCTGTTTATTTAAATGGTGTATTTTATTTTAATGCGATTACTGTGAATGGTGTGTTTGAAATTGATGTGATTGGAAATAGATCTAACAAATATAATAATTCGATGTTTAGTATCAATAAGAAAATAAAGTTGGACTTGAATTATTCTTATCTTTGGCATTGTAGACTTGCTCATATAGGCAAGGCTCGCATGCATAAGTTGCAACAAGATGGGCTTTGCAAAATATCAATGATGAATAATTTGATAAATGTGAGTCATGCATATCCAGAAGATGACGAAGAAACCTTTTCATAGCAATATGGAGAGGCGTCGATCTACTTGGTCTTATTCATACTCATGTGTGTGGACCACTTAGACATGTGTCAAAGAGAGGTGCTAGCTACTTCTTAACCTTCTTGATGATTTCGGCCGTTATGGTTATGTTTATTTACTTAAGCATAAACATGAGGTGTTTGAAACATTTAAGGTTTTCAAAGCGTAGTAGAGCGCAATTGGGAAAGAAGATTAAAGCTCTTCGATCCGATAGAGGAGGCAGTATCTAAGCCATGAGTTTAAAGATTACTTAGCGAGAATGGAATTGTCAAGAATCTCACTTCTCCATATACTCCACAACAAAATGGTGTATCGAGAGAAGAAATCGATATTGTTGGACATGATACGATCTATGTTTAATCTTACTACTCTGCCTTTATCCTTTTGGGATTATGCTTTAGAATCAGCTATTCGCATTCTAAATATGGTTCCCACAAAGAAGGTTGATAAGACACCATATGAAATATGGCATGGTAAAGCACCTAACCTGTCTTATTTAAAGGTCTGGGGTTGCGAGGCATATGTTAGACGTGACTCAGCAGATAAACTCCAACAAAGATCTGTAAAGTGTATCTTCGTAGGATACCCTAAGGAAACTATGGGTTACTACTTATACTATCCAACTGAAAAGTTGCTAGCTATGGAGATTTTCTTGAAAATGATCTCGTATCTCAAGAATTCGGTGGGAGAGTTTATGATCGGAAGATTATCATGAAGATGCATTACCTTACGAAAACACTAACGTACTTTCGGTAGAACACGAAAGTCGGGTCCTCCACCGAAGTTCAAGTGATTCCGTTAGTAGATCCGTAAGGTCTCGCGTGCACCTGAACGTCTATGTCTTAACGTATAAGTTGAGGAAACTATGTTAGGAGATCTTGGAGAGCCTACTAGTTATAAAGATGCCATGGCAAGTCCTGAAAAGGACAAATGGCAAGTTGCAATGAATGGGGAAATGCAATCCGTGAGAGAAAATGAAGTCTGGGAAGAGGTTGACTTACCTCCAAACGCCACAGTGGTTGGAAGTAAGTGGCTCTATAAAATTAAGACTGACATGGATGGCAATATACACGTCTATAAAGCCCTTCTAGTTGCGCAAGGTTTTACTCAAACTTATGGCATAGATTACGAGTAGACCTTTTCTCCTGTAGCGGACATTAGAGCTATTAGAATTCTCATAGCTTGTTGGGATCAGTCCCAGATAGATCTTATGAGCCTAGAAAGTTTATAGATGTCTTGTGTAATCACAAAACAACTAAGGAGAACCTTTGCAAGAATTGTACTCACGCGGAAAATAAATACAAGACTAAAGAAGATGATAAACACAATAACTTGATCCTCTATGGATCTATATTGAATCACTATTGATATTGTTAAAGACGTGCATAAAACCCTAGCCACATGTTTCTTTTATAGCACAAGAAACCCTAATGTAGGTTGCTAAGCACTCAAAAGATATGCTCTATCTATTCCTATTTTAACTCAAGCATATCACAACTAATATACTAAGAAAACAGAAACTACATATCCGTAGAAACATAAACTATCATAGGAAACTGCACACTATCAGCAGATGCCTTTCTATCAGTGGAAACAAAATAACTATCAGTGGGAACTCTATCGGTGGGAACCAGCTGTTTACATAATTCCTAACAATCTCTCCTAAACTTGAATTTGACTTCGTTAACTTCAAGTTTCTAGATAGATCTTTAGCAAACAAGAGGATGGAGCAAAACAAAGAACCGAACCGAGAATAAACACCGGTAGAACACCTAGAACCACCGAGCAACAATGAAGTCCAAGATTCCATTTGCCACCTCAAGAAGCAAGAGATCAAGAATCTCCACAAGATCAATAACTCGAGTAGATTGGATGAGCCTTTACCAAGTAGCTACTCACTCTTAGGCTAGCTAGTTCTTGAGTGGAATCATAGCATCACCCTGGTGAATTAGGAACCAGTCCAACACTTAGAACGTGAATCAATGGTGTGTTGAAATACCCTAATGATTTTTGGCAAACCATCACAGCCATCAATGGATTTGAGTTGTCTTTACCTGGAGCCGTTTAACTCAGGACTAGTCATGGAGTTCCATTGCCTTTACCACAAGCCATGAACTTGTGGGCTAGCCAACTCTTCATCTATGAGGACATGGTGAGTTGAGCACCATACAAATTATTGGCAAGTTGTCAACCTTCCAACGGATTTGACATCTCTTTACCAGAGCCGTTTGCTCATGGAGTAGCCAATGTTTGGTGTATGAGACCAGGGTACATTGATAACCCTCTGATTTTGAGCAAATCAGCAGCTATCAACAGATTTGAGAATACTTACCAGAGCTGTACCCCCATAGTAAGTTAACTCTTTGTCCCAAGAGACATGGTGAGTTAAAACCATATCTAACCAAAATATACAACATGATCCTCAATGAAAGTTTAAGAAACAAACAATATATGGTCAAAGTTTTTTTTTTTTTTTTTTTTTTTTTTTTTTTTTTTTAAACATAAAATTAAACAAATATAAATAAATATACAAAGAACATCATACCACTCATGAATGTAAAGACTCAACAGAAACAGCAAGAAACTTATTCTTCAACATGGTAATCAGCTATTCTGCATGAGTCTGATCATTTGCAACCGGAGCAGTAGAGAATGTCAACTTGGTCCTCAACATTTGTTCCAACAACGATGCAGATAAAGGGTAATCATAATCTGAAAACATATAAAGATAGACTCGGACCAAGTCTCGCACCACATGCACACCGGAAAGTGGATAAAAATCCAACTAAAACCTTCCACTCAGATTGACCTTCCCAAACCTTAAAACCAAGACCACGAATTGGTAGAATCAAATAACACTTGAAGATCCCTAATAAAACCAAACCACCCCGAGGGGATGAGATTCAAAGTGTTTTGTTACCATACCATAAAGAGTAATCAAATCCTCTATCTAGAAAATCGAGAACCTCGATAGAAAAGTGAAATGTCTAACAGACTCATCTTTGCGATAAACAGAATTGCAATCGCTTAATCCACCAAGACCTGTAGGAGTGAGTGTCCAATTCACCAATGGAGACCATTAAACCAACTCCTCATCTGAATCATGTTCCTCAAAATCCTTTATAAAAGAACTCTCAGAAGCATGAAGATCAATACGTACAGTGTCAACGGATGTATCATTAGAAATAGACACAGTCTTGGTCTTATCAGCAGAAAGAGTCTCCTCCTTATGAGGTGTATCTGACATAACAAGAGTCTCAGAAGAAACAAGTGTCTCATCAAATGTATCAATAATCTTCAATCTCTTAGGAGATGGTCCTTCCAAAATAGAGTGAAAGTGTTTATTCCTAGTATAAGGATTAAGACCATCCTTTTCTAATCTTGAGTAAATGATATTATACTCTTTGACTAGTCTATCATCAGAGAAAGATCGCACATACCTCATAGACCAACCAAGAGAGTAAACAATTTGTACTCATGTTCTTGACAAATTCTATCATATGTCTCCTTTGTTTAGCTTGAGATAAAGGCTTTTCCTTCTTGCTTGAGACTTGACTCTGCGGTGACCTTCTTTCTTTGATCCACCAATGACTTGATGTCATGAACAAAATTATCAGTGAATGCACCTCTAATATGGATTGAGCAAGATTGGGATTTCTAGCTACATCATCACCAAGTCGAGTCCAACCTCATCCGAAAGTCCCATAGCCAAATCATTCAATTCCGCATCCTTGCGGTGTAATATCGCATACCTTGTTCACCAAGAATTTCGCATTAAAGGTGGCTCGAACTTGTTGAAACTACTTTATCCTGCATGGATATCTCATGTAGTTTAAACAATCTTGCCTCCTCAGCCTTATCTACACCCAAACCCACTACTTCTTCTGCAATCAGCTTCCCTTTTCCTTTATCCTCAGAAGAAGTAGGTACTATCTCATCGGTAGCAATAGCATCAGGCTTATCTGAAGAAACAGTCTTAGAAGCATCAGAAACAACTGTAGCTGAAGGAACAGACTTCTCAGGAGCAATGGATACACTTTCAGTAGGAACTGAAGACTTATCAGCAGAAAGGTCAACTTCCTTATTCATCTCTTGCTCTGCATTAATCTCCATATCAGGAGCAACAACCTCCTCATCATTTGCATTAGATGCCTCACCAGCATCCCCTAATCCAGTCTGTAAAGTCATCTTACTCAGATAATGTCGCTTCCTCTTTGGTCTCCTCTTAAACACTTGTGGAGCAATAGAAGGTTGAGTCTCACCAAGAGAGACAGATGCAAGAACATGAAGCTTATCCAAATCTATAGTAACTCTCTCAGGTTCCTGTTCCTCCTCATCATCAGATACTACAAGTCTAGTCCTTCTCTTGACCAATCTTTCCTCCAAATCAGTTACCTTCTTTAATAACTTCATCATTTCACCACCCAAAGTATGTTTAGTTTCCTTGAGCTCTTCCCTAGTGTCCTTTAGCTCTGACTCCAAGTCATCAACTTTTGAACATACATTAAGCAAACTAGACATATTCATCAAGATAATTGATCCTCGGCTCCACCAATGGGAATATACGTGGTGTGAGGAGCTTCATTGGACCTAGGAGGAGACACAATTAAGTCATCACCAAAAGCGGTGTCATCCTCAAAAGGTTGTCTAGGTGGACTATGTGGTTGGTCACTAGAAGGAGTAGGATGAGCCTCGGCCTCAACAGGAGTTTGGTCTGTGAGGTTGTTGGGAATTATGCAAGTAGGATTTCTACCGTCAATTACGCCAAAGGATTCTGCTGAGTAGAAGCGTAATCATCAAGAAGAGATTCTCATGAAGTATAAAAGTCGTCTTGTGTTTCTCGTGAAGGGTGGAAGTTGACTAGGATCTGCATGCGCTTTATTAATAACATGCTAACCCATCATTATTCTTGAACCGCCTGAGGTTAGGATGGGTATTATTGTAACCGCTCAATATTGTTTAATGTTTTCCATTAAATGCATGCTTGCATGCTTAGTCGATCGAGTAGAAATAGTTTAGGGTTCCTTGTCTATAAAAGGAACTTCATAGTATGTAACATGATTGCATGACATATTGTCTATTTATAAATTCACTACTCCATATCTATCATAAGTATATTTTACATATACTTACACATATGCGTCTTGTCACAGACCATGCCTTCCCTCACGAAGGCTGGATGCGATGGCTGTGAAGGTTTGTCACTGTTGAGCATCCAGCCCTTCTCAACTCCTCACGACCTTTGGAAACCCGTGCACAGGGTAGTGTATCAAGTTCACCAGGGAGGGTACTACCCACTCCACCTTTCACTTCCAAATCATCACTCTGTCGATTACTATACCTACCAATTCCACCTCTACCTCTCTTCCAAGACACCAAAGAGATCCACTCCCGGTTGGGAGATACACGCTAGCAAGAGAATCTGTCTCTGCATCATCACCATCATCTTCTAACGCATCACCCCTAGTTCGTTCGAAATTGGGAGACTTGAGAGCGACCAACTAGACCACCAACCCTCGACACGGTTATGGCACGCTAACACGCCATGAAGAACAAATAGAAGAAATGTCGGATCATTTGGGGACTACGGAAGAAAGGATTGGAGGATCGAAAGTGGTAGGAGAACTACAAGCACTTGGCGAAACACTCAAGGAATGCTACAACGATGTTGGGAATGACAATAGAAGGAACTCGTGAGAAGTTAAGCAAGTAATTGCCCGTCTCGAAGACCACATTGAAAGGTGTGCTCTGCAAACTCGGGAGACACCGAGACGTCTCACGAGAGATTGAAAGTAGGCTAACGCGGTTGGAGACCGTTATTACAATAGCATTAAGCGGGGCAGGATACCGGAGGGTGCCGTAGAATTTCAAAGACTATGGAGTAGGGCAAATGAAATCAACAACAAATTTGCGAATGGAGACCCACTCGTGGAGTTAGAAGAATGGAAGCAACTCAACAAAGCCAACCGGGACAACATCGAAATGCTTATTTCACTTTACAATTGTGTTACGTTGTGATGAGTGGTTCAATAAAAGCGCTTGTAGTAGTTTTGTTGTATGACAAACTAGAGCGAGTCAATAAGCGCATACTATGTATCGGCCCTATGAGCCATGTATCTTCTTAGAATGAATTCGAGTTTATTATGATGAACAACTATGCATAATAAACAACGACATGTGCTATATAACCCCTGTTAAACTTGCTTCAACCGTCTCCGCTTTCGTAATGTTATCTTAATAGACTAAGACTACGTGATATTCAATACAACACGGAAAATACTTGATTAAAGTAATATCGTTGTAACTTTATGATTCTTCACCATGGTCCTCACACTCATAGAAAACTCACTGTGTCATCTATGGTTGAAGGAAAATGTTTCGATGGTGAGAACGTGAAAACAACCACCGAAATCACATTAGCGAGCGGGTTCTTTAAAGAATTGCTAACTATCAAATCAATCACAACATCAACAACCTTATCCAAGGAAATAGGAAGAAGAGGTTGGTAGGCAGCTCACATCACGAAATTTATCTTTCCAAGAATTGAGGTGTAACCCTGACATTTGGGGGCCAGAGGCTGGAACCTTGGCAAAATGGCTAGAAAGAATAGAGACAATCTTATCATGCGACAATTGTAAAGTCAAGTATGCTACTGCACTTTCGACACCAAGCCCTCACATGGTGGGACATTTATGTTCGATTAGTGGAATAGGCGCCTCACTTGATTGGGACACTCGAAGAAAATGATGATTCGAGAATGTTCAATAAATGCTGCGGACGATGGAAAGAGAACTCTGGGCTAACTATGATAGGGAATGACCTCGGGGGTACAAATCGCTTTCGAATTAGCTCAAGTATGTCCTAAAATGATAGGACACGAGGAAAGAGACTCGAGACATACTCTTGGGATGTCCTCCCGCTCGAAAAACGTTGTTGCATCACGCCCACCGTCACTCAAAGCTCTTGGTGCGACCCTTGGATTGACAAGGTCCTGCCTCAAGACAAGACAATGGTCTTGTGGTAACAAGAGGCGGAATTATGATGGTGAGGAAGATCAAATGCAACAATCAAGCAAGCGTCAAGGGGCGGTGAGGCTAAGGGTACTAAACACAAGCGGGAAGTAAGGTATGCCGGGACAAAACCCAAGTGTAATATATGCCCATATTACCACAATGGAAAATGCCCCATACCTTGTGGGATTTGTAAAAGAGTTGGACATGAGATAGAAGATTGTAAGCAACTCTATAGGGAAACAATGACATGTCATGGATGTAGAAAGAAAGACCACATCAAAAGCATGTGCCGGATAGGAAGGGTCGAAGCATGCGACAGCGCAAAACACGTTCTCGAAGAAAATGTGAAGAATGGTTCGAGACTCCCAAAGGACACCACGGAAGAAACTATTTTAGCTAGAGATGCTAGTTGTAATAAAGCTTAGTTTAACTTCCAAGTTACGATCTACTTTAAAAGTACTTCAGGAAATCATAATGTCTGAAACCTTTAGTAGTGTATCATTGTTGTTATCGTGTTATCTTGATATGTCCTCTCCATAACCGTTTCACCATATCATTAAAGACTTCAACTATCTTGTCTCAATGAAAGGTTCCTCCGGATACAAAGAACATCATCTTGGATGTTCGACAAGTCTCGATGCCAAATTAGTATCACCCAACGGGTTGTTTTAGAATAATCCATATTCCGGAGAAATTAGGTATTATTACCAATACCGATAAGACCAACTCAAAATATTACCTGCCAAAATCACGAATCCAACATTCCATTTCTAACCAAGTTGTCATTTTCACACATCTTGGTCAAACGAACTATAGGCCACCGGCGACATTTGGTCGGTCTAGCAAATCTTATAAACTACCTTACGAAACTTCGCACATGAACTTGTACCACATTTCCATGACCAAAGAATAAGTACACCAAGATTTGGATTATCCCGAACAACACGTCACTAGTCCCAATTATACATAGCCGATCACCTATGTATAATTCGGAGAGTAACGATGCACAGGACTAAATTCTTGAAAATTCTTACCGGTCATGGTAAAAGTGTTTAACTCTCTATCACGAAATAGAAATATTCATGTCTATATCTTATGTCATACTTCACTTAAAAAGCCATACTTTTCACATTACACGGGAAAGAATAAACCGTGCCACCGAGAGAAGAAATTTTCTATTAAGGAAAAGCGAATGTGCGTTTGCACCTCCGACAATGAATTAACACCCTATAGAACACTAGACCTTGATGGCCCGGATATACCGGTTCATACATAGTATTTTACCACCAACCAAGAAAGGAATAGATCATCATACACACTAGATCAACCCAACAAGCACCTACTCACACACAAAGGAAATCGTGTGGTGCATCATTTTAGACATACACAGTATGAAAGAGACTATACCATATATGGAGGCGCTTTACACGGTGGCTACTACGATTCAAAGAGGAAATAATGAGAATACTCGACATCCAAAAATCCACATGGAGCTGTACGACAAATTAGAATCGAAATCTAACGGGACCACACTAGGAAAACCGAAATATTATCTCCACTACACAAGAAGTGCAGTGTACACCGACCACGATGTCTTACGGGTGTCACGGGAACAAAAGGCCGATATGACACTAACAATTGTAGTCGCGTGAGTTCAATTACAACGTTAAATACTCGCGCAAGGCAAGACCATAACCACACATATTCAAGCAACACCTAGCAAACAAAACCTTTTAAAGCGGATCATTTCAAGTAGTATCACTCAACGAAAGAACCGACAAAATAAAACCCTTACGACATAAAGGTGAAATGGAACTTGTAAAAGGCGAAGGAATCTTATCCCCAAGGGCCATGATGAGACCACGTCATGAAAGGATTGTAATCTCCTCATGTGGGCACCTCATTAAGGCGAGGTTTTACCCATTTAGTGTCCGGAAGGATGCACCACAGACGACCATAATGAGTATCGAACAAGAAGGTCGGTAATTGACCTAAGTCAAACACTACTTAGCATGTTTGAGAGGAAGAATCCAAAACAATCGAATCGTCAAACCTACCCGTAGCCGAAAATTTCGGATAAACATGGGATGCATAACAATAAATTCTAGTCCGAAGACACCAAGAATCCTAACGATTTTGGCTCTATGTGGGTACAAATTGACCATCCCTCAAATTCACCTATTCCTACCAAACAAAGAAAACAACAACATGAACAAACTTGCAAGGATTGCTCAAAGCAAAGCGCTACAAGTCCTGATGTTTCAATTCTATCCATCCCAATTAGCGACAACCATCATCAGACCGAAGACCACTCCAAAAGTTCTTGAGAGGTTATCTCGAAATAAGTACCACCTACCGTCTTTCGACCGCTAGGCGGAATGAAAGTACCATTCAATCTATAGAAACTATACTTGGACATGAGTAACTTGTTGAGAAATGAATGGGCAGGAAAATTTCCTTAACCAATCCGCAGACCAAACCATAAAGACACCGTAGGGTCTAGGCGCAATTCAATCGTGTTCGGGATTGAGAATAGCAAGGAACCGGTCAATGGCTCAAGCTTCTATCAAGGACCATTGATAATAGTATCGTGTCGAGAGGTTAAATGCAGTGGCTCCGATCAAAAGTCAATAAAAATAGGACTAAATGACACATAAGGTTTGAGTCGACGAAAAGGATTGAGGTGTCGACTCGGAGAAAGCGTAAACCATTTTAACCAAGCAAGGGCTATACCTTGTTTCGTAAAATTATCGGATCCTCTCCAAGACCAAGGTAGTTACCAACTCGGATCCTCATTAGGACTACGTTATGCCCACACATTCTAGTCGCACAACTTGACCAACTCTGGCCCGAACTAATTCAAAAACTACTGAAAATTGTGCTAACCCGAAACCGTGCTAACAACATGTAATCATTAAAGAGATACAGACGGAAAGGCGGCAGAGTTCAGTGGGTGATAGAGTCATGATAAGATTTTGCCACGAAAGGCAAAGTCCGTTTGGAAAAAGGTGGATAGTTGAATCTTTGTTACATTGGACCTTTCAAAATTCTTCTGGAATCGGACGGTGTGTCACTTGAATTACCACAAGAACTCACTCACATGCTGGCGTGTTTCACGTGTGCAACAAAAAGTCTTTCGGCGAAACTCTTGCTATTCCTTTGGAAGAAATCCAAGTCGACGAAAGATTGAATTTTGTCGAGGAACCCATTGAAATCATGGATAGGAAATCAAGCGGCTTAAGCAAAGCCGCATCCCGATCGTCAAAGTCCGTTGGAACTCTCAAAGAGGTCCGGGATACCGTGGAACGCGAAGACCAATTCAAGCAAGTACCCACCTTTTCTCTACTTCACAATCCTAACTCGAAAACCGAGACGGTTTTCTCTTCCAACAGGGAGGATGTGACACGGTAAATTTTCACAAAAATTTAAGCGATGGTTAGTAATTCATTTACTAAGCCAAATTTATTAAGCATGCATAAGCTTTGCGATCATTTGAGTAGCTAACTTCATCACGATGAGTAACGCACTACTTTTGCATTCATATCATTTTATGAATATTTTATTTTGTCTTATGATTTAAATTGTAGGCGAGAGGTTATCTCGTTTTCCTCGGCGACCGACCTTTGCCGCGTCACGACACTATGATAAGGACTCGATAAAACAAATGTCAAAGGTCCGTGATATGGAATATTAAAAGATAAAAATAACTCGAGGCGTAACAATAAATACTACGGCGTAAAGAATTATCAAATAACGATACCCTTGTCACAATGTAATATCACGAGGCATAAAGTATATAACATACTTACACTAAACATGAACTTCTATAAGACTCTAATACAAAAGAACACAAGTACATGTGCACAAAATACATAATAAGTCTACATTACAAATACCCTCACTTTTACTTACATTACTTTATTTTATCTTTATATTTATACTATTAATACATTTACAAGAAAAGGAAAAGACTTTATAAAATGTAATGTACACTCTTTGTCTTCCTCTCACTCACAAACAAGACCGGGAAGGAGAAAAGATACCAAATCCATCTTCAACCTCCTATGCCTCGCCTCACTAGGCCGAATCTCCCAAAAGTAAAACCCAACATGATATCACACCATATCCTTCTCTTTCTTACCCAAAACCATGTAAATTTGTAGTCTCTCCAAATCTTTCCTTTTGATGCGCCGACTACAGTTCGAATAAGCCAAGATGGACCAAGATAAGACCACCCAAAAGAATCATATCTTGCTTAAATCTACCTTTAGCAAATTCAAGATTCACCTAAGGGTTGGAAGTTAGCCAAATTGAAGCCAAACAAGGCCCAAGGAGAGAAAGGTGACCAAGCATCTTCCAAAATACTTCTATATCTCTAGTAGAGATACAGCCTATCTCGGTTTTCCAACAAGTTCACCCAAAAACTAGGGTTTGTAAAGTTGGGGTTTTCTAAAATTGAATTGGGGTTTTGCAATTGGAGGTATTTTGGTACTAATTCAAGTCTCATTTGGTCCGAATCGAAGCAATTTTCGTTCATTACTCTTCTATTCCGAGTTGAGGTTATCAATCTTTCTTGTTGTAATATTCTTTTGTTGTTGTTTTGATGTTAAGATTGGAATCTTGTATCAAGAAACTATGTTATACTTGCCACGTTAATAATATATACTTAGTTGTTATATGGAGTTTGTGTTAAGCCATTTCTTGTTAAAATGAGTTATGTCGAAAAACATGGTGTCATTGGTTGGGTGTTCGAGTTTCACGAGAAGCAAGAACCAAGAAAAACAAGAGTAAATTTTATAAAGGTCTTACTAGTGTCACTTAACACTAAAAGCGAAAACTAGTCTAGTTATACTTGCCGTGTCCATAACTCAAAACTTGTATAAGAATTTGGTTAAACATTTAGTCATGATAAGAGTCTCCTTCTTGTTGTACTACGACGCTTGTCGCATTGGGAACCACTCGGTACTCAAGAAATTAGTTAGTCAATATCATCTCGTGGTTCCATGTAGATAGATACTTTAAGCTAAGGGTCATCATTGTCTCTATAAGTGGCTTTGAAATCTAGTAAAGAGTTGGTCGTTTTAATACTTGTGAGCAACATGAGTTATGTTATGTTTGGGTGAGCCAAAACTCACAATGGTCATATTTGGTTGAGCCTTTAAGCCGAATAGATTTCATTGGAGTATGATGTCGTGTATCGTTGAGCAACCATGAGTTGGGGTCCATGATTTGAAGCGTTTGTGTCTATCCAAAATATGTAGTTTCCTTTCCTAGTGTCAAAATTGATACCTTAGTACTAAATCTTGGATAGTGTAATGTGTTACCCAAAATAAAAGCCTTTCCCATATTAACTTGGGCATGACCCAACTTAACACTTCAAAAAAAAGAGAATTCTCTACACCATCCTTGGGCCCAAAACCCATTCCTTGCATGATTTTCACTTGGGCCTAGGCCCGATTCGACTCCTTGATGTCAACAAGGCCCTCGACTATGAGAGTTCGGGTGCGTTTGATAGTTTAATCAAGTCAACGAAAATAAAATGGGTAACATAATGAAATACATTATGAATATAAAATCACCTACTATATACTCGAGTTTTCTAACTTGGACATGCAGCATCGTCAAATGAACAAAAGTGAATGTGTTAGTGCAAAACGACAAATGCTTTCCAATATGATCTACATAATAAAGTTTACATCAAAGTCTTAATCCAACAAAATAAAAAAAATGGTGTAAAGGAATGAGTGACAAGTAAACTTCTCATCTGAACTGTATATATTAAGAACAAGTTTTGATGAAAAACTAAAGACCACTATGTCATTTCATCATATAATTTGGAAAGTCTTAAAATTTAACTTGAATGTTTTCCTAAACACAATTAGAAAATAAGTCAATTATATATGTATATGCTTTTGACAAAACCACTTGTGTCAACTTAAGCAGTATATACACATTTGTATACTTACAAAGGAACATTTTAATTATTTGTTTTAAATCAAACTGGATTTTAAAACCATACTAGTGTCAATATGAAAAGAGTATATATACATTCATATACTTACTAGTAGACCTCTAAAATTATTTTACAAACTAAAGGTTGATTTTAAAACCATTATATAAGAATAATACTAATTGCACCATTTTAAGTAAGCTATACTTAAAAGCGATGGACTAAAACATTTCCTCCTTATCTAGGTCGGCGTGTAGGTCGCTCCACAACCATCACTAATCCCATTTGGATTGCACATTTGCTAAGGTGAGTTTCATAGCCACTTTTTTGATAAATTGTTTTATACATTTTGGGGTGAAATATGCATTTTATGGACCAAAACTATTACATGATTACTATTACGTGGTTTAGCCTAAGCCTTTATGTCCCTAGAGAATGCCCTTTCTCATGAACCGTCAATTCCATTGGGAAGCATAAATGTTATAAATAGATCTATTGAGGTGACTCCTCCGTTCGGTTGGCCATGCTTAGGCCAAGGCGAAACGTATACCATGTCGGAATCAAGTGTTGAGGACAAAACACTTGCTATGGGCTATATTGTATGACATCTTTTAGCATCTGACGTCGTAGTATCGGTTGCATGAACTTAGAGCTAACGTAATAGACTTTCATCCATATATCATTATATTCTTGATAATGATTATATGCATTGCTTATGGTCCAAACTTATTATTTTAATCTAAACCTATGAACTCACCGACTTATAGTGACCTTTTAGCATATTTTCGGTGCTTAGTTGTGAACATGGGTGCAAGGCAAGAGTGGATAAATGGTCGTAGAAATTTCTAAAGAGGCCTTTACAAATAAATGATGTTTTATATTGGGACCACAAAAATTATGGGATATGCCCATCCATCTAAATAATGTTGTGAATCTTGTTTTAAATATTTATGAAATTAAGAGTATGTATTCCATTCTGTATTACTTGTGTTATGATTCACCAATTTAATAGCGCTCCCAAATAACCATGTTCCCGCTAAACCAAATTTGGGGTGTTACAAAGTTTCACCCTCCTCGAATGAGGTTGAGGAATCAAGTCTTGGCGAGGATATACATGAAGACTACGATGATGAAGTGAATGATCCAACTTACGAGACCTCAATCTCGGATCCGCAGTTGCTCTCTTTGCATGCTACCACCAAGTGCTCCAGTTCAGACCCCAACCCTCCACATCCAATCCCATCGGAAGAACCCTGTGATGGGTTTCTTTGCGCCCTTGTGTAGGAATGGATGGATAGGAGGGTAGAAAATCACAAAATGCCAGGTGGGGACATAAAAACTAGTGAGGAGGCCTTGAAGAGAAAAGCTTTGATGCGAAGAGGATGAAGAGATATAGAGTCTTTGTCTTGTTAGTCATGTTTAGTTATGCATAATGTCCCTGCATCTGTGAATGCAGTTTGTTTAAATGAATAAAAGCTTGTTCCTCGACTTACACACAGATCCCCATGATAATGTGTTTGAACTTGAGCGCAAGATGGTTAGTAGAACACAAAGTATGCAAAACAATATATATCTGAGATAAAATTATATATAGAAATATACAAGTACTATACATCAAAGAGACCTCCCTTAAACCAAAATCTTCCCTTAGGCCACAATCCTCCTCAAACACAACAATCAAGGGTTGATCATGCCTATAATAACAATCAAATATTGAAATCGGGTCCTTCAAAGCTTTTGTTAATAAATCAGCAACATTTTCATCTATATGAATTTTAACCACTTGAATAAGGTGTTTTTCATTAGCATCTCTGATAAAGTGGTGTCTAATTTCAATGTGCTTAGTTCTTTGATGAAAAACAGGATTTTTGACAATACAAATTGTACTTTGGTTACCTATAAAGATTTTAGTATTCATGAAATTGAACCCATAGTCCAATAACTGATTTTGAATCCAAAGTACCTGACCACAACAACTAGCGTGACAGAACATATTCGACTTGTGAAGAGTAGCCACTATGGTTCGCTTCTTACATTGCCAAGAAATCAATCTCCGGAAGGCGAAAACCCCGGTAGTAGACTTGCGATCAAAATTGGCACCAGCATAGTCACTATCACTGTATGCTTCCAACTGAAATGGAGATTCTCTAGGATACCAAAGATCCAATTTGGGTTGGCCCTTTAGATACTTGAAAATCTTGTTGACTGCAGTGAAATGGGAAGTCAAAGGTGTGACTTGATACCTAGAACAAGCACTGACTACAAACATGATGTGAGGCCTAGAGGCAGTCAAATACATGAGAGACCCAATCATTGATCTGTAAAGATGCACATTAACAGCAGGATCTGGATCATTGTTGGACTTAGCCTTAGGAGCCTCAAATGGTGTAGAAGCAGTCCTAACGAGTTCCATATCAAACTTCTTGAGGATATCATGCACATATTTCTCTTGATGAATAAAAATGCCATCTAATTTACATTGCACTTGTAAACCCATAAAGTAAGCTCACCCATGACACTCATCTCAAACTCACTTTTCATCAATCTTCAAATTCTCGCACGAGCTTCTTTGGTAGAACCAAAGATAATATCATCCACATATACTTGCACAAGAATGATATCCTTGATGCTCTTCTTGATAAAGAGAGTTTTATCAATAACCGTCTTCTATAACCATGTTTGATGGGAAAGAAAGCCTAGCATACCAAGCCCTAGGTGCCTGATGTAATCCATATAATGCCTTGACCACCTTATAGACCATATCTGGATGATGTGGATCCACAAATCCTTTAGGCTGAGTGACATATACTTCTTCCTCAATCTCACGATACAAAAATGCACTCTTTACATCCATCTAATAGACCATAAAACCCATGTAGGAGGCAAAAGCCAAGAAGAGTCTTATGGCTTCTACTCTTGCAACAGGAGCAAAAACCTCATCATAATCAATACCCTCCTCTTGCCTATGTCCCTGAGCAATCAACCTAGCCTTGTTTCGAACCACTATACCCCTTGCATCACGTTTACATTTGAGAATCCAATTAGTACCAATCGCATATTTACCAGGAGGCAAATCAACAAGTTCCCACACATTTTGATTCAAAAATTGTTGCATTTCCTCCTGCATAGCAGCCACCCAATCCTCATCACCTAATGCCTGTGAAATACTGGTAGGTTCAACCTGAGATAAGAAACAAGCAAATAGACAATGTTGATAGTCTATATGATTAGTCCTATGCTGAACCCTTATGTAGCTGAGAAAAGCAGATTCACCAAATGATTTCTTCTTGACCATGCTTCTAGTTTGAACAGTTGAAGTAGGATCACCAATAATAAGTGATTGTGGGTGAACTGTGTTAATCCTATGTGTGACATTAGGACTAACATCCACTGATGTGGCCAAATTATTAACTGTTGCTCCAAAATCATCATCATAAGAAGAAGAATCAAAATGCCCGTTTTGGACTGATGATGAATGCCATCCAATTCAGAGGTAGAGTGATGAGAATTTGCTAAATTAGATGGAGTGGCAAATCTTGTGGGAGTTTCAGTGGCAATTGCATCAGCAGCAACGCTTCCATTATCAGCAGGAGCAGTAACACTTTCAGGAGAAATAGATACATTGCCAGTAGCATCAAAATCCCTGCGGGCCTCATCAGTTTCCTGTTTTAAAAGTTCCACTGTTTCCTTTGAGAATTCATAACCAAACTTTTCAGCATCTTCAGCAGCTGCATGTTCTTGACGTTGGAGCTTTACAAGCTCTTTTGCATACTGATGAGTGTGTAAATACTCATCATTTTTAGTCAAATCTGAACTGCAAAACGTTTAAAATGCTCAGAAATGCATCAAAATCTTGAAAATATTCCAAAATTGCATTTTATACGTTTCGGATGCCAAAATCGGATGAAAAATGAGCAAAGTTTGCATAATTGGCGTTTAGGTCCCCAGTTTCTAAAATTGTCAAAAATAGTCCCTGAGTCAAAATTTCAAAAGAAAAGTCACCAAAGGTCCTTTTTAAATCATAACTTGTCAAAATTAGTCCTTTGGTGAAAAATATCAAAAGTTTAAGAAAATTACAAGTTTGGTCCTCCAACTTTGAAAATTGGCAAAAATGGTCCCTGGAAAAATTGAAAATGGCAACTTTGGTCCTTGTACTATTGATACTTGTCAAATTCAGCCCTTGGATCAACTTTGAGATATTGGCAGCCTAGGTCCCTCTGTTTGATTACAAATCAAGTCCTATGATTTTAAACCCTACACCACTGGACTTGTCACAAACCTATTTTGGACCCCACTAACCCATTTGACCCTGCCAATTGCATTTGGACCCTTCCCAATATTTAATACCGTCAAACATATTTGATTGCCCATTTCCTCCTCCTTCACGAGATACCCATTCACCATCATCACCCCCGCAACCTACACTCGCCACCACCATCATCCTCTACACCCTCAAACACAACAAGCAAAGGTGCATTTAATGCATCCTTTGTACCTAACTTCTCCCTCAATTGTTAAAACCAAAATTGGCGCCAAAAATACTTTAAAGGCCAAGATTGAATTGAGCCATCAATGGCCATTATTTATCTTTGGGATTTGTCCGGAGGAGAGAGACAAGTACTTTGGGTGTATAAAAGACCAAGAGAAGCAACAAGGAGGGTTAGTTTTATTTTTAAACAATGTATGTCGTTTTACTTATTATCATGTCTTAACTAGTTTGTAGTTGTATTTTCAAGTTTATTTGTATCAAATAACAGTATCTAAGTGTGTTTCAACTTTCTTTAAGTATCAATTTTAGTTCAAGTCAATTTCCATATTATGTGTCCACTGTTGAAATTTTAAGTTTCAAACTCATTTGTTAAAGCTTTTAGCAGCTCAATCTTAATCTCAAACAAGCTCATAAAAGCTTATAATAGCTTTCTTTAAGCTTGTAATCAAGTTACAAGCAGTTTAGAACTTTGGTCAAAATAAGTCAAGCATGGGTAAAAAAATGAAGCAGAATGGCAATGGGTGATTCAGACATTGATTTGGGTTGATTTGGAAGCAATGGGTTGGTTAGAATAGGTAGTGGTTCTTGGGTTTACAGTTTGCAAGCCATAGTGGCTTTGGACAATTTGTAAGTCATTTTAAGTTCTTATTGCATAATCTGTCTTTGTAGAATTAACAAGTTCAAACCTGTTTAATTAGATGTGTTTAGGTCTGACTCACTTAGTTTGATCATTGAAATTAGATAAATAGGAAGTTAGATCAGTTTTACTTGTTAATCAATATAATAAGGGTGTGTTTGGATTAACTGTCATACTGCCCTTAAGGCTTGTTCAGTAGATACTTATTGTTAGTTCATGTTTCTTAAGCTCATTTGAACACATTTCAGTCAATAGTTGGTGCACCTAGTTCAAAGTCAAACATCATTGAAATCATCTCAATGCTTCATCATTTGTGATTTAGGATTTGCAATTTCTTGATTTGTGTTTAGAATCATTAAACATTGCTTGCGATAGTTTTAGTTTAACATATTACATCAATCTCGA
Source organism: Chrysanthemum lavandulifolium (assembly GCA_022545495.1). Classification (NCBI taxonomy): domain Eukaryota; kingdom Viridiplantae; phylum Streptophyta; class Magnoliopsida; order Asterales; family Asteraceae; genus Chrysanthemum; species Chrysanthemum lavandulifolium. Next base: position 38,739,455 of record CM040241.1, on the reverse strand, counting down.
TCACAAAATGGAATCAAAGTTCACTTAAGTCAAAGTTTCAATTGCTTTCAAAAGTCAAAAATGCAAAAAGTGGATTTGAGCTCAACTGCAAGGATTTTTCCTTGACTCATTTTTAGGTCAAATTAGGTGAAATTTGTTGTTTCAAAAACTTCAGTTGGTGTTCTTCCTTATTGCCATTTTAGTATAATTTTGCAATTTATCTAAAAGCTCCAAACAGGCTCCTCTTTTAGGTCATAAGTGCCCTGCTCACAGGGGTCCTTATACACTGAGTTTTCTCAGATCTTGTGCAAGGTTGCACAGGGCTCATAAGAGCTAGTCATGGTCTGATTTTTGGTGAACTTGGTCTCACCCAGGTCTAGTCTAGGTCCCAATTGTCTGTTTTCATTTTTAGATTAAATTGTAGCTTGTGCTTGCTTCCAAAGTAGCCACCTGAAATCTGTTTTTTAGCTTATAGCCCCACTCATCAAATTTGTGTTCATTGTGATTCTGTAGTTTATGCTTGTTGATATTAGTTGCATTTCAGTTCTTATAGCATATTTGAACTTCTGTAATCAGTTGGTGCTTGTTGTGTCACTTTAGCTTAATCAAGTGCTTATTTCAATAAGCACTTGTAAAGCAGTTTCAAATTCCTCCACATAAGTGCCTGTTTTTCCATTTTTCCTAGCTTCCTAACATTATTTTAGAGTTTCCCTAAAATTTTCAGATTTTCTAAGTTGATTTGCTATTTTCTTAATTTAAAGTAGTTTTAAGCATTTTAATTAGCTTTTAATACAAAAATTGAGAAAAGGTTCAAAAAATAAGTTTTCATTTTCTTAGGTTTAGATAAATATAAAAAGTAAAAAAGTAATTTTCCAGATTTTCATAGTTTAATTTGTAATTTTAGTAATTTAATTAGCTTTTAATAGTTTAAAATTCATAAAAATAGAAAAATAATCAGAAAAATACAAAAATAGTTTTGAAAATTCTATTTTGATATTTTAGACTTTTCCAACTCATAATTTTATTTTTCTAGCTTTATTTCCTAATTTCTTGTATTTTAGGTTATTATTAAATACTTAAAAATAGTTTTTAATTAATAATAATTAGATAATTAGTTATAAAAATAATTTTCTTTTTCTTAATATTTTCTTTTATCATTAGGATTGTAAAATATCATTTCATATTTTTAGGGTTAATATTGCTTTAGTTTCACTTTTTAATTTATGCGTGGCGTAGATTTTAATTTCGGTTTGTAAAAACATAAAAACAAAAACATCATTTTAAATATAGTGATAGCGTTTATTTAATAGATTTTATCTTTTAATTTCCTTTAATTTGCATTTAAGCCGTTGTAATTTGTTGGCTTTTACGTAGTTATAATAATTGAGAATCCTTTTCCGTTCAAATTCTCGATCACTTTCGTTTGATAATTCATCGCATAGCTCATTTGGGACATAACGACCGGGAGACTCTATACTCCTCGGATCTTCATTGAGTTCGTTCTGAGCCGTTTTAAGCATTACGGTGCGCCATTCACAAGTGGCGGGTTTGAGTGATAAAGCTTGGTTGTGAGGGCGCATCAAATTTTGGCGCCCTTCGGGAGGCTGTGTTAATTGTCTTCGTTTAGCGATTAGTTGTTTGAATACTCACTCATTTGTTCATATCATCCATATCATCTATATATATATATATCCATATTTTCTTATAAAAATCCAATGTTGAGGACAAAACACTTGCTATGGGCCCCTATATTGTATGACATCTTTTAGCATACAGAAACTGTCGTAGTATCGGTTGTATGAACTTAGAGCTAATGTAATAGACTTTCATCCATATATCATTATATTCTTGATAATGATTATATGCATTTGCTTATGGTCCAAACTTATTATTTTAATCTAAACCTATGAACTCACCAGCTTATAGCTGACCTTTTTAGCATATTTTCTCAGGTGCTTAGTTGTGAACATGGGTGCAAGGCAAGAGGTGGATAAATGGTCGTAGAAATTTCTAAAGAAAGGCCTTTACAAATAAATGATGTTTTTATATTGGGACCACAAAAATTATGGGATATGCCCATCCATCTAAATAATGTTGTAAGATATTGTTTTAAAATATTTATGAAATTAAACGGAGTATGTATTCCATTCTGTATTACTTGTGTTATGATTCACCAATTTCGTAACGCTCCCAAATAACACGTATGCTTCCGCTAAACCAAATTTGGGGGTGTTACAGATTGGCATCAGAGCCTAAGTTATAGAGAACTAGGTACATATAAACCCTAAACTATAACTACTTTTACAAAACATCACTCTCGACCTTGATTATCGCTTGTCTTACTTGCCATATTACTCGAGTCAATTTAGACATGACGCATGACATAATGCCTATTACATGATTGCATGACATATTGTCTATTTATAAATTCACTACTCCATATCTATCATAAGTATATTTTACATATACTTACACATATGCACCGTCTTGTCAGACCATGCCTTCCCTCACTCTGAAGGCTGGATGCGATGGCACTGTGAAGGTTTGTCACTGTTGAACGCATCCGGCCCCTTCTCAACTCACTCGACTTTGGAAACCCGTGCAGGGTAGTGTATCAAGTTCACCGGGAGGGTACTACCCACACTCCACCGCTCACTTCCAAATCATCACTACATCGATTACTATACCTACCAATTCCACTACTCCTACACTCTCACCAAGACACCAAAGAGATCCACTCCCGGTTGGGAGATACACGCTAGCAAGAGAATCATCTCTGCATCATCACCATCATCTTCTAACGCATCACCCCTAGTTCGTTCGAAATTGGGAGACTTGAGAGCGACCAACTGCTAGACCACCAACCCTCGACACAGTTATGGCACGCCTAACACGCCATGAAGAACAAATAGAAGAAATGTCGGATCATTTGGGGATACTACGGAAGAAAGGATTGGAGGGATCGAAGAAGTGGTAGGAGAACTACAAGCACTTGGCGAAACACTCGAGGAATGCTACAACGATGTTGGGACTGACAATAGAAGGAACTCGTGAGAAGTTAAGCGAAGTAATTGCCCGTCTCAAGACCACATTGAAAGGTGTGCTCTGCAAACTCCAGGAGACACCCAGGGACGTCTCACAGAGATTGAAAGTAGGCTAACGCGGTTGGAGACCGTTATTACAATAGCATTAACTGAGACAGGATACCTGGAGGGTGCCGTAGAATTTCAAAGACGTACTATGGAGAGTAGGGCAAATGAAATCAACAACAAATTTGCCAGAATGGAGACCCAACTCAGGGAGTTAGAAGAATGGAAGGCAACTCAACAAAGCCAACCCGGGACAACATCGAGAAATGCTTAAATTTCACTTTACAATTGTGTTAGACGTTGTGATGAGTGGTTCAATAAAAACGCTTGTAGTAGTTTTGTTGTATGACAAACTAGAGCGAGTCAATAAACGCATACTATGTATCGGCCCTATGAGCCATGTATCTTCTTAGAATGAAATCGAGTTTATTATGATGAACAACTATGCATAATAAACAACGACATGTGCACTATAACCCCCTGTTAAACTTGCTTCAACCAGTCTCCGCTTTCGTAATGTTATCTTAATAGACTAAGACTACGTGATATTCAGTCAATACAACCTGGAAAATACTTGATTGAGAAGTAATATACGTTGTAACTTTATGATTCTTCACCATGGTCCTCACACTCATAGAAAACTCCTTTGTTGTCATTTCTTATGGTTGAAGGAAAATGTTTCGAAGGCGTAACGTGAAAACAACCACCATTGAGAAATCTGTTAGCGAACGGGTTGCTGCAAGAATTGCTAACTATCAAATCAATCACAACATCAACAACCTTATCCAAGGAAATAGGGAAGAAGAGGTTGGTAAGACGCTCACATCACGAAATTTATCTTTCCAAGAATTCAGAAGCTGTAACCCACCAGCATTTGAGGGGACTGAAGGAGCTGGAACCTTGGCAAAATGGCTAGAAAGAATAGAGACAATCTTCCGCGAACAGAGATGCGCGGACAATTGTAAAGTCAAGTATGCTACTTGCACCTTTCGACACCAAGCCCTCACATGGTGGGACATTTATGTTCGATTAGTGGGAATAGACGCTGCTTACTCACTTCAGTGGGACACTCTGAAGAAAATGATGATTGCAGAATACTGTTCAATAAATGAACTGCGGACGATGGAAAGAGAACTCTATGGGCTAACTATGATAGGGAATGACCTCGAGGGGTACACAAATCGCTTTCGCGAATTAGCTCAAGTATGTCCTAAAATGATAGGACCTGAGGAAAAGAGACTCGAGACATACTCTTGGGGATGTCCTCCCGAAACTCGAAAGAACGTTGTTGCATCTGCGCCCACCGTCACTCGAGAAGCTCTTGGTGCGACCTTGGATTGACAAGGTCACCGCCTCAAGACAAGACAATGGGGTCTTGTGGTAACAAGAGGCGGAATTATGATGGTGAGGAAGATCAAATGCAACAATCAAGCAAACGTCAAGGGACAGCTGAGGCTAAGGGTACTAAACACAAGCGGGAAGTAAGGTATGCCGGGACAAAACCCAAGTGTAATATATGCCCATATTACCACAATGGAAAATGCCCCATACCTTGTGGGATTTGTAAAAGAGTTGGACATGAGATAGAAGATTGTAAGCAACTCTATAGGGAAACAATGACATGTCATGGATGTAGAAAGAAAGACCACATCAAAAGCATGTGCCCGGATAGGAAGGGTCAGCATGCAGGCAGCAACTGCCAAAACACGTTCTCGAAGAAAATGTGAAGAATGGTTCAGACTCCCAAAGGACACCACGGAAGAAACTATTTTAGCTAGAGATGCTAGTTGTAATAAAGCTTAGTTTAACTTCCAAGTTACAGTCTACTTTAAAAGTACTTCTCTAGGAAATCATAATGTACTGAAACCTTTCCCCTAGTAGTGTATCTGTTGTTGTTATCGTGTTATCTTGATATGTGTCCTCTCCATAACCGTTTTCACCATATCATTAAAGACTTCAACTATCTTGTCTCAATGAAAGGTTCCTCCAGATACAAGAGAACATCATCTTGGATGTTCGACAAGTCTCGGTGCCAAATTAGTATCACCCAACGGGTTGTTTTAGAATAATCCATATTCCAGAGAAATTGCGAGGGTATTATTACCAATACCGATAAGACCAACTCAAAATATTACCTCGCCAAAAATCACGAATCCAACATTCCATTTCTAACCAAGTTGTCATTTTTCACACATCTTGGTCAAACGAACTATAGGCCACACTGACGACATTTGGTCGGTCTAGCAAATCTTATAAACTACCTTACCGAAACTTCGCACATGAACTTGTACCACATTTCCACCGACCAAAGAATAAGTACACCAAGATTTGGATTATCCCGAACAACACGTCACTAGTCCCCAATTATACATAGCCCCGATCACCTATGTATAATTCGGGAGGGGTAACGTGCACAGGACATGGCTAAATTCTTGAAAATTCTTACCCGGTCATGGTAAAGGAAGTGTTTAACTCTCTATCACGAAATAGAAATATTCATGTCTATATCTTATGTCGCCACCCTACCTTAAAAGCCATACTTTTCACATTACACGGGGAAAGAATAAACCGTGCCACCCGAGAGAAGAAATTTTCTATTAAGGAAAACGAATGTGAAACGTTTGCACCTTCGACAATGAATTAACACCCTATAGAACACTAGACGCAGAGACTGACGCCCCGGATATACCGGTTCATACATAGTATTTTACCACCAACCAAGAAAGGAATAGATCATCATACACACTAGATCAACCCAACAAGCACCTACTCACACCACGCAAGGAAATCGTGTGGTGCATCATTTTAGACATACCGAGTATGAAAGAGACTATACCATATATAGAGGCGCTTTACACGGTGAAAGCTACCCCGATTCAAAGAGGAAATAATGATACGAATACTCGACATCCCAAAATCCACATGGAGCACAACGCGTACAAATTAGAATCGAAATCTAACAGACCACACTAGGAAAACCCGAAATATTATCTCCACTACACAAGAAGTGCAGTGTACACCGACCACGATGTCTTACGGGTGTACGGAACAAAAAGGAAGGCGACCATGTGGCGACACTAACAATTGTAGTCATAGCGTGAGTTCAATTACAACGTTCGTACTCGCGCAAGGCAAGACCATCGTAACCACACATATTCCAAGCAACACCTAGCAAACAAAACCTTTTAAAGCCAGATCATTTCAAGTAGTATCACTCAACGAAAGAACCGACAAAATAAAACCCTTACGACATAACTGAAGGTGAAATGGAACTTGTAAAAGACGAAGGAATCTTATCCCCAAGGGCCAACGATGAGACCCACGTCATGAAAGGATTGTAATCTCCTCATGTGGGCACCTCATTAAGGCCAGGAGTTTTACCCATTTAGTGTCCGGAAAGGATGCACCCTGAACCAGAAAGCCATAATGAGTATCGAACAAGAAGGCTGGTAATTGACCTAAGTCAAACACTACTTAGCATGTTTGAGAGGAAGAATCCAAAAACAATCAGGAATCGTCAAACCTACCTGTACAAGCGGAAAATTTCAGATAAACATGGGAATGCATAACAATAAATTCTAGTCCGAAGACACCAAGAATCCTTAACGATTTTGGCTCTATGTGGGTACAAATTGACCATCCCCTCAAATTCACCTATTCCTACCAAACAAAGAAAACAACAACATGAACAAACTTGCAAGGATTGCTCAAAGCAAAGCGCTACAAGTCACAGTATTTCAATTCTATCCATCCCAATTAGCGACAACCAGTCACATCGAACCTTCGAAGACCACTCCAAAAGTTCTTGAGAGGTTATCTCGAAATAAGTACCACCTACCGTCTTTCGACCGCTAGGCGGAATGAAAGTACCATTCAATCTATAGAAACTATACTTCGGACATGAGTAACTTGTTGAGAAATGAATGGAGCAGGAAAATTTCCTTAACCAAATCCCTTGCAACGAAAGACCACCTCATAAGACACCGTAGGGTCTAGAGCGCAATTCAATCGTGTTCAGGATTGAGAATAGCAAGGAACCAGTCCAATGGCTCCAAGCTTCTATCAAGGACCATTGATAATAGTATGCGTATCAGAGGTTAAGTACGGGCGGCTCTGATCGTCAAAGTCAATAAAAATAGGACTAAATGACACATAAGGTTTGAGTCGACGAAAAGGATTGAGGTGTCGACTCAGAAGAGCGTAAACCATTTTAACCAAACGCAAAAGGGCTATACCTTGTTTCGTAAGAATTATCGGATCCTCTCCAAGACCAAGCTGGTAGTTACCAACTCGGATCCTCATTAGGACTACACGTTATGCCCACACATTCTAGTACGCACAACTTCGAGAAAGCCAACTCACTGGCCCAGAACTAATTCAAGAAACCATCGAGAAAATTGTGCTAACCGGCAACCGTCGCTAACAACATGTAATCATTAAAGAGATACACAGATGTATGCGAAAGCCACTTGAGTTCAGTGGGTGATAGAGTCATGATAAGATTTTGCCACGAAAGGCAAAGTCCGTTTTGGAAAAAGGTGGATAGTTGAATCTTTGTTACATTGGACCTTTCAAAATTCTTCTTTGGAATCGGACGGTGGCGCATCGCCTTGAATTACCACAAGAACTCAGCTCTGTGCTGGCGTGTTTCACGTGTGCAACTTAAAGAAAAGTCTTTCCGGCGAAACTCTTGCTATTCCTTTGGAAGAAATCCAAGTCGACGAAAGATTGAATTTTGTCGAGGAACCCATTGAAATCATGGATAGGAAATCAAGCGGCTTAAGCAAAGCCGCATCCCGATCGTCAAAGTCCGTTGGAACTCTCAAAGAGGTCCAGGATACACGTGGGAGCGAAGACCAATTCAAGCGCAAGTACCCACACCTTTCTCTACTTCACAAAGCAATCCTAGCGAAAACCGAGGACGGTTTCTCTTCCAAACGGGAGGATGTGACACGGTAAATTTTCACAAAAATTTAAGCGATGGTTAGTAATTCATTTACTAAGCCAAATTTATTAAGCATGCATAAGCTTTGCACGATCATTTGAGTAGCTAACTCGCATACGATGAGTAATCGCACTACTTTTGCATTCATATCATTTTATGAATATTTTATTTTGTCTTATGATTTAAATTGTAAGACGAGAGGTTATCTCGTTTTCCTCGTGACCGACCTTTGCACGCTGCGTCGACACTATGATAAGGACTCGATAAAACAAATGTCAAAGGTCCGTGATATGGAATATTAAAAAGATAAAAATAACTCAGAGGCGTAACAATAAATACTACGCGTAAAGAATTATCAAATAACGATACCCTTGTCACAATGTAATATCACGAGGCATAAAGTATATAACATACTTACACTTAAACATGAACTTCTATAAGACTCTAATACAAAAAGAACACAAGTACATGTGCACAAAATACATAATAAGTCTACATTACAAATACCCTCACTTTTACTTACATTACTTTATTTTATCTTTATATTTATACTATTAATACATTTACAAGAAAAGGAAAAGACTTTATAAAATGTAATGTACACTCTTTGTCTTCCTCTCTCACTCACGACAAACAAGACCAGGAAGGAGAAAAGATACCAAATCCATCTTCAACCTCCTATGCCTACGCCTCACTAGGCCGAATCTCCCAAAGAAGTAAAACCCAACATGATATCACACCATATCCTTCTCTTTCTTACCCAAAACCATGTAAATTTGTAGTCTCTCCAAATCTTTCCTTTTGATGCGCCGACTACAGTTCGAATAAGCCAAGATGGACCAAGATAAGACCACCCAAAAGAATCATATCTTGCTTAAATCTACCTTTAGCAAATTCAAGATTCACCTAAGGGTTGGAAGTTAGCCAAATTCGGCTTCAAACCAAGGCCCAAGGAGAGAAAGGTGACCAAGCATCTTCCCAAAATACTTCTATATCTCTAGTAGAGATACAAACGCCCCTATCTCAGTTTTCCAACAAGTTCACCCAAAAACTAGGGTTTGTAAAAGTTGGGGTTTTCTAAAATTGAATTGGGGGTTTTGCAATTGGAGGTATTTTGGTACTAATTCAAGTCTCATTTGGTCCGAATCCAAGAAGCAATTTTCGTTCATTACCCATCTTCTATTCCGAGTTGAGGTTATCAATCTTTCTTGTTGTAATATTCTTTTGTTGTTGTTTTGATGTTAAGATTGGAATCTTGTATCAAGAAACTATGTTATACTTGCCACGTTAATAATATATACTTAGTTGTTATATGGAGTTTGTGTTAAGCCATTTCTTGTTAAAATGAGTTATGTCGAAAAACATGGTGTCATTGGTTGGGTGTTCGAGTTTCTGTCGAGAAGCAAGAACCAAGAAAAACAAGAGAGTAAATTTTATAAAGGTCTTACTAGTGTCACTTAACACTAAAACTGAAAACTAGTCTAGTTATGCGCACCGTGTCCATAACTCAAAACTTGTATATCGAGAATTTGGTTAAACATTTAGTCATGATAAGAGTCTCCCTTCTTGTTGTACTACGGGCCTTGTCGCGACTGGGAACCACTCGGGTACTCAAGAAATTCGTTAGTCAATATCATCTCGTGGTTCCATGTAGATAGATATACTTTAAGCTAAGGGTCATCACCTTGTCTCTATAAGTGGCTTTGAAATCTAGTAAAGAGTTGGTCGTTTTAATACTTGCGTGAGCAACATGAGTTATGTTATGTTTTGGAGTGAGCCGAAAACTCACAATGGTCATATTTGGTTGAGCCTTTAAGCCGAATAGATTTCATTGGAGTATGATGTCGTGTAACTGTTGAGCAACCATGAGTTCGGGGTCCATGATTTGAGCCACGTTTGTGTCTATCCAAAAATATGTAGTTTCCTTTCCTAGTGTCAAAATTGATACCTTAGTACTAAATCTTGGATAGTGTAATGTGTTACCCAAAATCTGTAACAAAAGCCTTTCCCATATTAACTTGGGCCGCAGCCCAACTTAACACTTCAAAAAAAAAAGAGAATTCTCTACACCATCCTTGGGCCCAAAAACCCATTCCTTGCATGATTTTCACTTCGGGCCTAGGCCCAATTCTGACTCCTTGTTGATGTCAACACCGGGCCTCAGCCTATGAGAGTTCGGGGTGCGTTTGATAGTTTAATCAAGTCAACGAAAATAAAATGGGTAACATAAACTGGAAATACATTATGAATATAAAATCACCTACTATATACTCGAGTTTTCTAACTTGGACATGCACGCATAGGCATCGTCAAATGAACAAAAGTGAATGTGTTAGTGCAAAACGACAAATGCTTTCCAATATGATCTACATAATAAAGTTTACATCAAAGTCTTAATCCAACAAAATAAAAAAAATGGTGTAAAGGAATGAGTGACAAGTAAACTTCTCATCTGAACTGTATATATTAAGAACAAGTTTTGATGAAAAACTAAAGACCACTATGTCATTTCATCATATAATTTGGAAAGTCTTAAAATTTAACTTGAATGTTTTCCTAAACACAATTAGAAAATAAGTCAATTATATATGTATATGCTTTTGACAAAACCACTTGTGTCAACTTAAACGAGTATATACACATTTGTATACTTACAAAGGGAACATTTTAATTATTTGTTTTAAATCAAACTCGGATTTTAAAACCATACTAGTGTCAATATGAAAAGAGTATATATACATTCATATACTTACTAGTAGACCTCTAAAATTATTTTACAAACTAAAGGTTGATTTTAAAACCATTATATAAGAATAATACTAATTGCACCATTTTAAGTAAGCTATACTTAAAAACGATGGACTAAAACATTTCCCTCCTTATCTAGGTCGCGTGTAGGTGCCGCTCCACAACCATCACTAATCCCACATTTGGATTGCACATTTGCTAAGGTGAGTTTCATAGCCCCACTTTTACTTGATAAATTGTTTTATACATTTTGGGGTGAGAAATATGCAAAACATTTTATGGACCAAAACTATTACATGATTACTATTACGTGGTTTAGCCTAAGCCTTTATGTCCCTAGAGAATGCCCTTTCTCATGAACCGTCAATTCCCATTGGGAAACGCAAATGTTATAAATAGATCTATTGAGGGTGACTCCTCCGTTCGGTTGGCCATGCTTAGGCCAAGGCGAAACGTATACCATGTCGGAATCAAGTGTTGAGGACAAAACACTTGCTATGGGCCCTATATTGTATGACATCTTTTAGCATACTGAAGCGTCGTAGTATCGGTTGCATGAACTTAGAGCTAACGTAATAGACTTTCATCCATATATCATTATATTCTTGATAATGATTATATGCATTTGCTTATGGTCCAAACTTATTATTTTAATCTAAACCTATGAACTCACCGACTTATAGTGACCTTTTAGCATATTTTCTCGGGTGCTTAGTTGTGAACATGGGTGCAAGGCAAGAGGTGGATAAATGGTCGTAGAAATTTCTAAAGAAAGGCCTTTACAAATAAATGATGTTTTTATATTGGGACCACAAAAATTATGGGATATGCCCATCCATCTAAATAATGTTGTAAGATACTGTTTTAAAATATTTATGAAATTAAACGGAGTATGTATTCCATTCTGTATTACTTGTGTTATGATTCACCAATTTCGTAACGCTCCCAAATAACACGTATGCTTCCGCTAAACCAAATTTGGGGGTGTTACAAAGTTTCACACCCTCCTCAGAATGAGGTTGAGGAATCAAGTGCTGAGCGCAGGGATATACATGAAGACTCTGATGATGAAGTGAATGATCCAACTTACAGACCTCGCAATCTCAGATCCATGACAGTTGCTCCTCTTGCTGTGCTACCACCAAGTGCTCCAGTTCCAGACCCCCAACCCTCCACATCCAATCCCATCAGAAGAACCACTGTGATGGGTTTTGCTGCACGCCCAGTGTAGGAATGGATGGATAGGAGGGGTAGAGAGCATCACAAAATGCCACAGTGGGGACATAAAAAACTAGTGAGGAGGCCTTGAAGAGAAAAGCTTTGGTCTGAAGAGGATGAAGAGATATAGAGTCTTTGTCTTGTTAGTCATGTTTAGTGTCTGTTATAATGTCCCTGCATCTGTGAATGCAGTTTGTTTAAATGAATAAAAGCTTGTTCCTCCTGACTTATACACCTGATCCCCATGATAATGTGTTTGAACTTGAACTGCAAGATGGTTAGTAGAACACAAAGTATGCAAAACAATATATATACAGATAAAAATTATATATACAGAAATATACAAGTACTATACATCAAAGAGACCTCCCCTTAAACCAAAATCTTCCCCTTAGGCCACAATCCTCCCCTCAAACACAACAATCAAGGGTTGATCATGCCTATAATAACAATCAAATATTGAAATCTGGGTCCTTCAAAAGCTTTTGTTAATAAATCAGCAACATTTTCATCTGTATGAATTTTAACCACTTGAATAAGGTGTTTTTCATTAGCATCTCTGATAAAGTGGTGTCTAATTTCAATGTGCTTAGTTCTTTGATGAAAAACAGGATTTTTGACAATACAAATTGTACTTTGGTTACCTATAAAGATTTTAGTATTCATGAAATTGAACCCATAGTCCAATAACTGATTTTGAATCCAAAGTACCTGACCACAACAACTAGCAGCAGCAACATATTCAGCTTCAGTAGAAGAGGTAGCCACTATGGTCTGCTTCTTACATTGCCAAGAAATCAATCTCCGGCCCAAGAACTGAAAACCCCCAGTAGTAGACTTGCGATCAAAATTGGCACCAGCATAGTCACTATCACTGTATGCTTCCAACTGAAATGGAGATTCTCTAGGATACCAAAGATCCAATTTGGGTTGGCCCTTTAGATACTTGAAAATCTTGTTGACTGCAGTGAAATGGGAAGTCAAAGGTGTGACTTGATACCTAGAACAAGCACTGACTACAAACATGATGTGAGGCCTAGAGGCAGTCAAATACATGAGAGACCCAATCATTGATCTGTAAAGATGCACATTAACAGCAGGATCTGGATCATTGTTGGACTTAGCCTTAGGAGCCTCAAATGGTGTAGAAGCAGTCCTAACGAGTTCCATATCAAACTTCTTGAGGATATCATGCACATATTTCTCTTGATGAATAAAAATGCCATCTAATTTCTGTTGCACTTGTAAACCCATAAAGAAAGTAAGCTCACCCATGACACTCATCTCAAACTCACTTTTCATCAAATCTTCAAATTCTCTGCACCAGGCTTCTTTGGTAGAACCAAAGATAATATCATCCACATATACTTGCACAAGAATGATATCCTTGATGCTCTTCTTGATAAAGAGAGTTTTATCAATAGCACGTCTTCTATAACCATGTTTCAGTAGGAAAGAAGAAAGCCTAGCATACCAAGCCCTAGGTGCCTGATGTAATCCATATAATGCCTTGACCACCTTATAGACCATATCTGGATGATGTGGATCCACAAATCCTTTAGGCTGAGTGACATATACTTCTTCCTCAATCTCACGATACAAAATGCACTCTTTACATCCAAGCGTTTAAAAATGCTCGAAATGCATCAAAATCTTGAAAATATTCCAAAATTGCATTTTATATGTTTCGGATGCAAAATGTTCAAAATCGGATGAAAAATGAGCAAAGTTTGCATAATTGGCGGTTTCAGTCCCCAGTTTCTAAAATTGTCAAAAATAGTCCACGAGTCAAAATTTCAAAGAAAAGTCACCAAAGGTCCTTTTAAAATCATAACTTGTCAAATTTAGTCCTTTGGTGAAAAATATCAAAAGTTTGAGAAAATTACAAGAATGGTCCTTGACTTTGAAAATTGGCAAAAATGGTCCTGGAAAATGTGAAAATGGCAACTTTGGTCCTTGTAATATTAACACTTGTCAATTTCAGCCCTTGGAACAACTTTGATAATTGGCGACCTAGGTCCCTCCATTTGAAATTACAAACAAGTCCCTATGTTATTTAAACCCTTTACACCTTTTGGACTTGTCACAAACCTATTTTGGACCCTGCCTAACCTTTTTGGACCCTGCCAATAACCATTTGGACCCCTCCATTATTTAATATCCCGGTCAAAACATATTTGACTCGCCCATTTCCTCCCTCCTCACGAGTTACCCATCCACCATCATCATCTGCACCGCAACCTCTCTCGCTCACTCCACTCCACCATCATCATCCCTACCCCCCTCCAAACACAACACTCCAAAGGTGCATTTAATGCATCCTTTGTACCTAACACTCTCCCCCCAATTTGTTAAAACCAATTTTGGCGCCAAAAATACTTTAAGCGGCCAAGATTGAATTGAGCCATCAATGGTCATTATTTATCTTTGGGATTTGTCCGGAGAGAGAGAGAGAAGTACTTTGGGTGTATAAAAGACCAAGAGAAGCAACAAGCAAGGAGTTAGTTTTATTTTTAAACAATGTATGTCGTTTACTTATTATCATGTCTTAACTAGTTTGTAGTTGTATTTTCAAGTTTATTTGTATCAAATAAAAGTATCTAAGTGTATTTCAACTTTGTTTAAGTATCAATTCAAGTTCATGTTCAATTTCCATATTATGTGTCCCTTTGTTGAAATTTTAAGTTTCAAACTCATTTGTTAAAGCTTTTAGCGACTCAATCTTAATCTCAAACAAGCTCATATAAGCTTATAATAGCTTTTGTAAGCTTGTAATCAAGTTTCAAGCATTTTAGAACTTTGGTCAACAAAAGTCAAACATGGAGCAAAAATGATGCGAGGAATGGAAATGGGTTGATTCGGACATGGATTTGGGTTGATTTATAGTTATATGGGTTGGTTACGATAGGTTAGTGGTTCTTGGGTTGGTTTGGTTTGCAAGCCATAGTGGCTTTGGACAATTTGTAAGTCAATTTTCAAGTTCTTATTGCATAATCTGTCTTTGTAGTTTTAAGTAGTTAAAATCTGTTCTAATAGTAGTATTTAGGTTATATTAAGTTAGTTTGATCATAAAATAGATTGGTAGGGTCATTGATTTGTTTTGTTGCAAATCGGTGTAATAAGGGTGTTTGGATTAATGATCTTCATACGCCCTTAAGGCTTGTTCGATGGATACTTATTGTTAGTTCATGTTTCTTAAGCTCATTTGAACTCATTTGGTCAATAGTTTGGTGCTGCTAGTTCAAAAGTCAAAATCATTGAAATCATCTCAATGCTTCATCTGTTGTGATTTTGGATTTGCAAATTCTTGATTTGTGTTTAGAATCATTAAACATTGCTTGCATTAGGTTCATTACATCATATTACATCAACATCGGTCATAAAATTGGAATCAAAGTTCATTTAAGTCAAAGTTCATCAATTCTTTCAAAAGTCAAAGTGTGAAAAAGTGGTTTTGAGCTCAGTTGCAAGGAATTTTCATGACTCATTTTTGGTCCAATCAAGTGAAATTTGGCATTTCAAAACTTCAGTTGGTGTTCTTACTTATTAGCATTTTAGTATAATTTTGCAATTTTTTAAAAGCTTCAAACAAGCTTCTCTTTTAGGCATAAGTGCCCTGCTCCACACTCTCCTTATGATCTTGAGTTTTCTCGGATTTTGTGCAAGGTTGCACAGGGCTCATAAGAGCTAGTCATGGTCGATTTTGGTACACTTGGTCTCACCAGGTCTAGTTTAGGTTCCAATCATAGTTTTCGGTTTGAGCTTATTTTTAAGCTTGTGCTTGTGTTCAAAGTTGCCACCGAGAATCTGTTTTAGCTTATTAGCTCAAATCATCAAATCTGATGTAACTTGTGATTCAGAGGTTTGTAGCTTGTTGATATTAGTTGCATTTTAGTTCTTTTAGCATATTAGAACTTACTGTAATCGGTTGGTGCTTGTTGTGTTCATTTGGCTTATTTCAGTGCTTATTTAATAAGCACTTGTACATCGATTCAAATTCCTCCACATAAGCACCTGTTTTCCAATTTTCCTAGATTCCTAATATAATTTTAGAGTTTTCCTGAAATTTTCAGATTTTTCTAAGTTGATTTGCTATTTTCTTAATTTAAATTAGTTTTAAGCATTTTAATTAGCTTTTAATACAAAAATTCGAGAAAAGGTTCAAAAAATAATTTTCAATTTTCTTAGGTTTAGATAAATATAAAAAGTAAAAAAGTAATTTTCCAGATTTTTCATAGTTTATTTTGTAATTTTAGTAATTTAATTAGTTTTAATAGTTTAAAATTCATAAAAATAGAAAAATAATCGAGAAAAATACAAAAATAGTTTTGAAAATTCTATTTTGATATTTTAGACTTTTCCAATTCATAATTTTATTTTTCTAGCTTTATTTCCTAATTTCTTGTATTTTAGGTAATTATTAAATAGTTAAAAATAGTTTTAATTAATAATAATTAGATAATTAGTTATAAAAATAATTTTCTTTTTCTAAATATTTTCTTTTATCATTAGGATTGTAAAATATCATTTTCATATTTTTAGGGTTAATATTGCTTTAGTTTCACTTTTTTATTTATGCGTCGCGTAGATTTTAATTTCGGTTTTATAAAACATAAAAACAAAAACATCATTTTAAATATAGTGATAGCGTTTATTTAATAGATTTTATCTTTTAATTTCCTTTAATTTGCATTTAAGCCGTTGTAATTTGTTGGCTTTTACGTAGTTATAATATATTCAGAATCCTTTTTCCGTTCAAATCCTCGATCACTTTCGTTTGATAATTCATTGCATAGCTCATTTGGGACATAACGACCGGGAAACTCTATACTCCTCGGATCTTCATTGAGTTCGTTCTGAGCCGTTTTAAGCTTGTTACGATGCGCCATTCACAAGTGGCGGGCTTGTGTGATAAAGCTTGATTGTTTGGGGGCGCATCAAATTTTGGCGCCATGCTTGCGGGGTGTGCTAATTGTCTTCGTCTAGCAGATTAGTTGTTTGAATACTCACTCATTTGTTTATATCATCCATATCTATATATATATATATATCCATATTTTCTTATAAAAATCCAAAACCCAAAACATCCAAAAGCGTATAAAACACAAAAATATTTTTCTTTTGTTTCTATATATGTATCAAAAATAAAAATACAAAAGATTAAATCGTTTTCTTTAATAATAACAACTTAAAAGATTACCACAAACCAAGGCGGTGCACTACCTAGCGGGGTGCGACCATAATAAGTTCGAACTAAAGATTTAAAACTTGCCTTTGTGTCCTTGTGATTGGTGTACCTTTTCAAAAAGCCATTCATATTGTGATTATTGGTTAAGTTCTTTGTTGTTTTGCCTCGATTTTGTGTTAATTGATTTTGTTGTGATATCGACGTTTGAACCGAGAAAACCCATAAAGATTCTTCTCACCCCATTTTTATAAAGCGTCTTCATAATTCTCATTCTCATCGAAAGATTTTCATAATTCCATTTCTCTCCTTAACTCGAGTTTCCTTAGAGTTAACTCTAGTGTATCTTTTCGCTCTTCTAGATCTGTGAGCCCATTTCGTGAGCTTGTCAAGATTCCAGAAGGCGTGTTCGTAGACTTCTGCTCCATCGATCGGATCGAGATCCGGTTGCTCACACTACTTCCGTTATCATGGCGGAAGAAGCGCCTATGTGTGAGCTTCTCCGGGCACCCATCGGCGGGTATGGAGATGCTATCGTTATACCGACCATCGTGGTGAAAATTTTGAACTCAAGACCGGGTTCTTGAATCTTGTAACCTCAAATCGGTTCTACGGTTTTGGCGGGATGATCCTCATGCTCATATTCGATGGTTTAACAAGATTGCATCTACCATCAAGTATAAGAATGTCCCTCGATCTTTGTTAAGCTTCTTACATTCCCATTTTCTCTTGAGGGCAAGCCGGTTTGGCTTGAAAAACAACCCCTCGGTCTATTGAGACATGGGAAGATCGGTGAAGAAATTTGTGAATGAATTCTATCCACCTTCCAAAACCACGAGTCTTAAAAATGAAATCATCAAGTTCACTCGAAGTTTGATGAATCCTTGATGAATCGTGGGATCGTTTCAAGGAATTGCGCAAATGTCCTCACCACGGTTTCTCGAGTTGATGCAACTCGATACTTTCTACAATGGGTGAGTCAATCGATCAAGATTCTCTCAATTCCTCCGCGGAGGAAATTTCCTAAACAAAGCTGTCAAAGAAGCTTTAGCGATAATCGAAAACAAGTCTAAAGTCCGCCTTGCGCGAAGCAAGCGGTTGTTTCCCAAGTCGGTGTTGGTCCTTCTTCTTCTTCATCGCCGTGAGTCAATCTAGCACCGATGCTAAGATTGATAAACTCACGGAAGCTATTCAAGCTTTGGTTCTCTCCAACGGAAGAAAGTCTCTTTTCCACAAACTTCACCTCTGCTGAAGTTAAGAAAGTGGAAGTCGTGTTACTGTGGTGGCCCCATGCTTATTATAAGCTGTATGGCCACCGATGGTAACCCTTTGAAAGCCAATCTTTGTGGGCGGGATGTCTAATCAAGGAGGCAATCAATATCGTGCTCTATAGACCCGAACCACCGTCTAACCACTACTACTGGACCTCCGGTTTCAATCAAAACCGTAATCGAATCAAAATAGACCAAACCAAGGTTTTCAAAACCAAGGTAATTTCAATCAAACAACGGTTTTCAAAATCGAATCAAAATTTCCAACATCAAGGAAATTACAATAGAAACCAGTCGGAAATTTCAACAAGGGTATTTTCATGCAAACAATCAAGGAAATTTTCAAAATCAAGGCCTAATCCTAACAATAGAGGCGAATTTTCTGTGCAAACTCAAGCCATTGTTCCAACTGGACCATCATCGATGAGTTGTTGAAACAATTCATGAAATCGAGAGGAAATGAATCGGTTGTTGGTCGGCCGATTTCGACATCAAGAAGTCTTTAAATGATCGACCCTCGGGCTCGGTACTTTACCTAGCAACACGATCGCTAATCAGAGGCGATGCAAAGCGATCACAACCAGTGGTGCTTCTTATCTTTGGACCGCTATTCCTACTACCTCTTCTTCTTCTCTCCCGAAGGTAGTGGAAAGCGAACACGAGGCGACAAAGGACAAGGAACTTCCTACTAATAACGGAAGTACCGGTAATGTCCATCCTCGGGTTGTCCCAAACCCAACACCAAACACAGGTTGTTTTGAACCTCCGGTTGTTGACCTAAATCAAAACTTCTATTCCTTACCCTCACGTTTACATGAGCAAAAGCTCATGAGAAAGCTAGTCATCGGATGGAAAAATTCTTTCAAATTTTCCAAGAGCTTCACTTTGACATAAGCCGCGGATGCCATCATGTTGATGCCCAAGTTTGCATCTACTACGAAACACATGTTGAGCAACAAAGAAAATTTATTTGAAATGGCTAAGACTCCTTTGAATGAGAATTGCTCGTGATCTTGTTAAAAAGCTTCAGAAGCTAGGAGATCCGGAAAATTTCTTCTTCCTTGTGTTTTCTGGGATGATTGAATGCTTTGCCCTTGCCGATCTTGGTGCAAGCATCAATCGATGCCTTATTCGATGTGGAAGAAACTTTCTCTTAGGAACTTATTCCTACGCATGACTCTTGAGCTTGCGGATCGTTCTATCTCGCGTCCTCTTGGCATCGCCGAGGATGTATTCGTGAAAGTAGGAAAGTTCCATTTTCGGTGACTTTGTGGTTGTTGATTTCGATGCCGATCCTCGAGTTCCTCTCATTGTTGGGCGAGGATTCACGAGGACGGGCGTGCTCTTATAGATGTATTTGAGCAAGAAATCACTACGTGTGGGTAATGAAGTGTTACCTTTAACCTCGATCGGACTTGAGGTACTCCTCAAATTATGATCTTGAATCAATTAATCGAGTCGATTTAATTGATATTGCTTGAGGAGTACTCTCAAGAGTTTCTTGGTTATCTTCATAATTACGTGGTGGGAATTCCAATTCCACCACATCTTCTCAACCTATCATTGCCGACTCTTCCCTCTCTCACTCCGTTTGAGGAGGTGACTTCCTACGGAAGAGATCGATGAATTTCAGCTCTTGATGAATCAATTCCGCTGGAATTGATGGTGTTTATGATTCGGAGGGATATTCTTTATCTTGAGCAATTGCTTAATGAAGATCCATTACCTTCACTCCTCAGAAAGAAATCACAATTGAGGAAATCAAATCGGTACAAACATCTCTTGATGAATTTCGAGGTTGAACTTAAGGACCTACCTCCTCATCTCGAGTATGCATTCTTGGAGGTGATGATAAATTACCGTCATAATTGCTAAAGACTTAGCGAGGAGGAGAAAAGCGCTCTCATAAAGGTCTTGAAGTCACACAAGCAAGCAATTGCTTGGAAACTCTCCGATATTAAGGGTATCAACCACGAGTTTTGTACTCACAAAATCTTAATGGAGGATGACTTCAAACCGGCGATCCAACATCGAGAAGGGTGAATCCTAAGATTCACGAGGTTATCAAACAAGAGGTTCTCAAACTTCTTGATGCGGTTTGATTTACCCGATCTCGATAGTCCTTGGGTTAGCCCAATTCATTGCGTTCAAAAAGGGTGGCATTCTTGTTGTCACGAATGAAGAAAGCGAGTTAATTCCAACTCGATTGGTTACGGGATGGCGTGTGTGTATTGACTATCGTAAGTTAAGCGAAGCCACCGTAAAGACCATTTTCCTCTACCCTTCATGGACGGATGCTTGAGAGATTAGCGGGGCAGTACTATTGTTTCCTTGATGGTTTCTCGGGTTACTTCAGATCCCCATTGATCCATTGGATCAAGAAAAACCACATTCACACGCCCATACGGGACGTTTGCCTATAGGCGTATGCCTTTTGGCTTATGTAATGCTCACAGCACGTTCAAAGATGTATGATGGCAATTTTCCACGACATGATCGGAAACTATGGAGGTGTTTATGGATGACTTCTCGGTCATTGGGGACTCATTTCATACATGTCTCTCCCACTTAGACAAAATGCTAAAAAGGTGTGAAGACACCAATCTATGTCTAAACTGGGAGAAGAGCCACTTTATGGTCAAAGAAGGCATAGTCCTTGGCCATAAGATTTCCAAGAATGGGATTGAGGTAGATAGAGCAAAAGTTGATGTTATTGCTAAACTACCTCATCCTACTACCGTCAAAGGTATTAGGAGTTTTCTAGGTCATGCGGGTTTTATCGTAGATTCATTCAAGATTTCTCTAAAATCGCTCGACCTATGACCCATCTTCTCGAAAAGATGCTCCTTTTATCTTTTCTCACGAGTGCATCGAAGCTTTTGAAACACTGAAGAAAAAGCTACGGAAGCACCCATTCTAGTTGCCCCGGTGGGATTTACCCTTGAGCTCATGTGCGATGCAAGTGATTTTGCTATCGGTGCGGTCTTGGGGCAGCATAAAACCAAGCATTTTCGGCCAATCCACTCATAAGCAAAACTATGGTGAAGCTCGGACCCATTACACCACTACGAGAAAAAGAATTATTAGTTGTGGTGTATGCGTTTGAGAAGTTTCGACCATACCTTATCTTGACCAAATCGTGGTGTATACGGATCACTCGGCACTCAAATATCTCTTTGCAAAACAAGATGCAAAGCGAGATTGCTCCGTTGGGTTCTCCTCCTACAAGAATTTGATATCATTATTCGTGATAAAAAGGAGGCGAGAACACAGGCTGCGATCATCTGTCGATTAGAGAACCCTCACCAAAATGTGTTCGAGAAAAGGAAATAAATGAAACATTTCCTCTCGAAACACTCAATGTGGTTTCTTTTCGTGGAGACTCTTCTACCCCATGGTTTCTTGACTTTGCAAATTACCATGCGGGTAACTTTGTGGTGAAAGGGATGTCGTCCCAACGGAAAAATAAATTCTTTAAAGATGTGAAACATTATTTACGGGACGACCCTACTTGTTTAAAATTTGTGCGGATCAAGTCATCCGGCGATGTGTGTATGGTCGGGAAGCTATTGACATTCTCAAGGCTTGCCATTACGGACCTCTTGGGGACATCATAGCCCCAACTACACCGCCAAGAAGGTGTTTGATTCCGGATTCTATTGGCCCACGATCTACAAGGATGCCCATGAATTCGTCAAAACACGTGGCGCTTGTCAGCGTCACGGGAATATCTCACAAAGGAATGAAATGCCATAAGCGCCATTCAAGTGTGTGAGATTTTTGACATATGGGGCATTGACTTTATGGGGCCATTTCCTTCTTCCGTGGTAACAAATACATACTCGTGGCGTTGACTACTTGTCAAAATGGGTTGAAGCTAAGGCTTTACCCACCAGCGATGCCGAGTTGTGGTGAAATTCTTGAAATCTCTATTTGCTAGGTTTGGAACTCCACGAGCCATAATCGGTGATCGTAGTGCGCATTTCTGCAATGACCAATTTGAAAGAGTCATGCAAAAGTATGGTGTAACTCACCGTCTATCTCTGCGTACCACCCCGAACAAGTGGGCAAGTGGAAGTTTCTAACAGGGATAAAAGAATTCTTGAGAGGGCGGTTGGTGAAAACCGTGCCTCTTGGTCGGATAAGCTAGATGGCGCACTCACGGGCCTTCCGTCGACTTACAAAACACCCATCGGGTGCACTCCATACAAGGTGGTGTGCGGAAGGCATGTCATCTACCGGTTGAGCTCGAGCACAAGGCATCTTGGGCCTTGAAGCATGCTAATTTGATATTCGAGACGGTGGTGATCATCGGAAAGTTCAAATGAATGAATTAAATGAACTCCGTGATCAAGCTTACGAGAACTCTTTGATCTATAAACAAAAGACAAAGAAGATTCATGACTCAAAATCAAAACCGCGTTTTCAACGTTGGTGATCGAGTCCTTCTTTTCAACTCAAGATTGAAGATTTTCTCGGGAAAGCTCAAGTCCGTTAGTGCGGTCCATTTACTATCGCTAAGGTTTATCCTTATGGTACCATTGAGTTATCTCAACCCGATGGTCCTAATTTTAAAGTGAATGGTCATCGGTGAAGCATTACTTTGGAGAGGACATTCCATCCATGGTTGTCCGGTTTACAAACTTTCCCCATGAACCAATGAATGCGGGGATCGAGTCAAGCTAGCGACTCGGTAATCAAAAACGATAGCATGCCATATGGGTTGTCACCCATATTTACGGTATCTTAAGTTTGTTACGGTTAGTCATTCACAAGTGGCTAGCTTGTGTGATAAAACAATGATTCGACTTCTTCTTTCTACTTTCTACCACCCTAGTGTGGGGGGTTGCCCCATGTTTTGTATATAAGTCTTATAAAAAAAAAAAAAAAAAAAAAAAAAAAAAAATCATCTTTCTAAATAATGGCGTAGTATTTCCCTTTTCGTTCTTTGTTTCGGCATAACCGCGGTACTTTGAATATTGAGGGCAATATTCATTTCTAAGTGTGGGGGAATTCTCACGAATTTTATCATGTAATTATACCTAATTCCCGTTTTGGCCAAATTTTTTTTTGGAGTAAGTGTTTTACACTTACTCATTTGGTT
Organism: Chrysanthemum lavandulifolium; assembly: GCA_022545495.1. Classification (NCBI taxonomy): domain Eukaryota; kingdom Viridiplantae; phylum Streptophyta; class Magnoliopsida; order Asterales; family Asteraceae; genus Chrysanthemum; species Chrysanthemum lavandulifolium. The sequence goes on along the minus strand of CM040241.1, from coordinate 38,715,916 downwards.
ATCGATCCGCCATGTACGTAAGACAAAAGGATTGGCTAATCCGAGAGCAAGCGGCTCTTGGTAAAGATATCTCAAATCCGTTTGACTTGCAATTTGCCCAAAATTGTATGGTATTACTCACCATATCCTAAAAAGTGAAGAGTTGGCTAGCCCGCAAGTTTATGGCTTGTGGTAAAGCGATGGAAAAACCATAATTGGTAATCGACTCACCAAAGATAATATTGATAATTTATCTAAGAGTTGGCTAGTCCGAGCAAGCGACACGGTAAAGACAAATCAAATCCGTTGGAAGGCGGTGGTTTGCTCAAAATCACATGGTTATCGGTGTACCATGGTTCTTACTTGAGCTGAAACATTTGGCTACTCGAGTAATGGCTTTTGGTAAAGAGATTCAAATCCATTAAGTTTTCTCAAAAGATTGCTAGGGACTAGCAATAGTTTAGTGTGGGGATTGATGAGTGTGTAAATACTCATCATTTTTAGTCAATCTGAGCGCAAAAGCGTCTTAAAATGCTCGAAATGCATCAAAAATGAAAATATTCCAAAATTGCATTTTATATGTTTCGGATGCAAAATGTTCAAAATCGGATGAAAAATGAGCAAAGTTTGCATAATTGGCGGTTTCAGTCCCCAGTTTCTAAAATTGTCAAAAATAGTCCACGAGTCAAAATTTCAAAGAAAAGTCACCAAAGGTCCTTTTAAAATCATAACTTGTCAAATTTAGTCCTTTGGTGAAAAATATCAAAAGTTTGAGAAAATTACAAGTTTGGTCCTTGACTTTGAAAATTGGCAAAAATGGTCCTGGAAAATGTGAAAATGGCAACTTTGGTCCTTGTAATATTAACACTTGTCAATTTCAGCCCTTGGAACAACTTTGCATAATTGGCGAGTTTAGGTCCCTCCATTTGAAATTACAAACAAGTCCTATGATTATTTTAACCCTTTAAACACCTTTTGGACTTGTCACAAACCATTTTGGACCCTGCCTAACCCTTTTGGACCCTTGCCAATAACCATTTGGACCCCTGTTATTTAATATCCCAAGTCAAACAACTTTGACTCACTCCCCTTTCTCTCCTCTCCTCACGAGATACCATTTCCATCATCACCATCATCCTGCACCGCAACACCTTCTAACACACACTCCACCATCATCATCTCTACACCCCTCCAAACACAACAAGCCAAAGGTGCATTTAATGCATCCTTTGTACCTAACACTCCTCCCAATTTGTTAAAACCAATTTTGGCGCCAAAAATACTTTAAGCGGCCAAGATTGATTTGAGCCATCCAATGGTCGATTTTATCTTTGGGATTTGTCCGAGAGAGAGAGAGAAGTACTTTGGGTGTATAAAAGACCAAGAGAAGCAACAAGGAAGGAGTTAGTTTTATTTTTAAACAATGTATGTCGTTTTACTTATTATCATGTCTTAACTAGTTTGTAGTTGTATTTTCAAGTTTATTTGTATCAAAGTAAGTATCTAAGTGTATTTCAACTTATTTTAAGTATCAATTCAAGTTCATGTTCAATTTCCATATTATGTGTCCCTTGTTGAAATTTTAAGTTTCAAACTCATTTGTTAAAGCTTTTAGCGACTCAATCTTAATCTCAAACAAGCTTATATAAGCTTATAATAGCTTTTTGTAAGCTTGTAATCAAGTTTCAAGCACTTTTGAAATTTGGTCAACAAAAGTCAAACATGGGCAAAAATGATGCGAGAATGGAAATGGGTTGATTCGAGACATGGATTTGGGTTGATTTATAGCATTTGGGTTGGTTTGGATAGGTTAGTGGTTCTTGGTTTCTTGGTTTGCAAGCCATAGTGGCTTTGGACAATTTGTAAGTCATTTCAAGTTCTTATTGCATAATCTGTATTTGTAGTTAATCTAGTTAAAACTGTTCTAATAGTAGTATTTAGGTTATATTAAGTTAGTTTGATCATAATAATAAGTTGGTTCATTGTTAGATTAGTTTTGTTTTTGCAAATCGATTGTAATAAGGGGTGTTTGGATTAATTGTTATATCGCCCTTAAGGCTTGTTCGATGGATAGCTTATTGTTAGTTCATGTTTCTTAAGCTCATTTGAACTCATTTTGGTCAATAGTTTGGTGCTGCTAGTTCAAAAGTCAAACATCATTGAAATCTGTCTCAATGCTTCATTTGTTGATTTTGGATTTGCAAAATCTTGATTTGTGTTTAGAATCATTAAACATTGCTTGCATTAGGTTCATTACATCATATTACATCAACATCGGTCATAAAATTGAATCAAAGTTCATTTTAGTCAAAGTTCTCAATTTTTTTCAAAAGTCAAAGTTGAAAAAAGTGGTTTTGAGCTCGGTTGCAAGGAATTTTCATGACTTCATTTTTGGGTCTTATCAAGTGAAATTGGTTGTTTCAAAAACTTCATTTGGTCTTCTTACTTATTAGCATTTTGTGAAATTTTGCAATTTTTTAAAAGCTTCAAACAAGCTTCTCTTTTAGGTCATAAGTGCCCTGCTCACGGGGTCTCTTATAAACTTGAGTTTTCTCGATTTTGTGCAAGGTTGCACAGGGCTCATAAGAGCAAGTCATGGTCGATTTTTGGTGCACTTGGTCTCACCAGGTCCTTTCTAGGTTCCAATTATGTAGTTTTCGTTTCTAGCTTATTTTTAAGCTTGTGCTTGTGTTCAAAGTTGGTACCGAACTCTTTTTAGCTTATAAGCTCAATTCATCAAATATGTGTTCTTGTAATTCAGAGGTTATAGCTTGTTGATATTAGTTGCATTTTAGTTCTTTTAGCATATTAGAACTTTTGTAATCAGTTGGTGCTTGTTGTGTCATTTGGCTTATTTCAAGTGCTTATTTAATAAGCACTTGCACATCGATTCAAATTCCTCCACATAAGCACCTGTTTTCCAATTTTCCTAGATTCCTAATATAATTTTAGAGTTTTCCTGAAATTTTCAGATTTTTCTAAGTTGATTTGCTATTTTCTTAATTTAAATTAGTTTTTAAGCATTTTAATTAGCTTTTAATACAAAAATTCGAGAAAAGGTTCAAAAAATAATTTTCAATTTTCTTAGGTTTAGATAAATATAAAAAGTAAAAAAAGTAATTTTCCAGATTTTTCATAGTTTATTTTGTAATTTTTAGTAATTTAATTAGTTTTTAATAGTTTAAAATTCATAAAAAATAGAAAAATAATCAGAAAAATACAAAAATAGTTTTGAAAATTCTATTTTGATATTTTAGACTTTTCCAATTCATAATTTTATTTTTCTAGCTTTATTTCCTAATTTCTTGTATTTTAGGTAATTATTAAATAGTTAAAAATAGTTTTTAATTAATAATAATTAGATAATTAGTTATAAAAATAATTTTCTTTTTCTAAATATTTTCTTTTATCATTAGGATTGTAAAAATATCATTTTCATATTTTTAGGGTTAATATTGCTTAAGTTTCACTTTTTATTTATGCGTCGCGTAGATTTTAATTTCGGTTTATAAAACATAAAAACAAAAACATCATTTTAAATATAGTGATAGCGTTTATTTAATAGATTTTATCTTTTAATTTCCTTTAATTTGCATTTAAGCCGTTGTAATTTGTTGGCTTTTACGTAGTTATAATATATTCAGAATCCTTTTCCGTTCAAATTCCTCGATCACTTTCGTTTGATAATTCATTGCATAGCTCATTTGGGACATAACGACCGGGAGACTCTATACTCCTCGGATCTTCATTGAGTTCGTTCTGAGCCGTTTTAAGGTTGTTACGATGCGCCATTCACAAGTGGCGGCTTGAACAAATATAAGTGATAAAGTGTTGCTTTCCCTTGTTGCGAGCCACACGATTATGCTCATTAGTAAAGACTTTGGAAGGGTCCATTAACTAACTCAAATTTGGCAAGCTTGTTGATTGTTTTGAAGTTAACATGAGCCATCCTTCTATGCCATTTATTAGATCCATCCAAGGATGCTTTTGCCACTAAACAAGCTAAGTCACCAGCAGACTGGACATCATTGAGATTGAATGTGTAGAGATTGTTTTTCCTTGGTACCTTCAGAACAACTTGGTTGTCTGCAGGTGGTTGGAAATCTTTAGAGAGAACTAAACATTCATTATCAGTGAAGAGCACAAAGTTTTTCTTGTTACAAATTTGAGACACAGAAAATAAGTTGAAGTTTCTTAATGCCTCCACATAATATACATTCTCAAAGTCCAATTGAGCAGTTCTAATAGTACCCTTCCCTGTGATTTTGCCATCTCCTCCTCCAAAGGTAACAGTACCTCCTTGAATACCTACAAAATCATGAAGCCTGTCTCCGTTCCCTGTCATACTCCTAGAACAACCACTATCAACAATACCTAAATCTTTATTGGAAAGAGGATCATCCTACATAAAAAGAAATATACAACAACATTAGTATACATGGTGATCCAAGTCATCACTGACTTGGACCTGCCTTGTGGATCTTATTAGTTAAACCTGTAGATTGATGAGATCTGCTATTGTCCTTGGACCTTTGTATATTAAAAGGTCTTATTGGTCTCCAAGAACAACCTGCTGAGGGCTTAACAGCAGTGTCCCTCCTTGCCCCCCTTTGATATACAAAGTCAGGTTTAACAGACCTAGAATCATTTTGAAAATAAGTGCTTGTAGGTCTGTTCAAAGGTCTATTAACATTTCTTCTCCAATGAAAAGAAGATGGCCTATCAGCAGCAACTGAGTTATCAGTAGCAACTAATCTACCAGCAGAATTGAAAAGAAGATGGTCTATTAACATTTCATATATGTTCCAGGGGGAACAAATGAAGGTATGTTAGCCACATCAGTCCATACATTTTTATATCTATGTTGATTAGTGCACATATTCATCTTGTTCTCATAATAATCACAGTCTTTGATAAGATGAAAAACACTCCCACAAACAAAACATGATTTCTTCTTAAATTGCTTGTTCAAAACAGGAACAGTCTTATCACAAACAAAATTATTCAAACCATAACCAAAATCAGAATTGTTTTTAACAAAATCAACAGAACAAGAAATGTTTTTAGAAAAAGTTGTCTTTGAAAGAGATTCTTTAACTGCAACTCTTAGGGCTTGAGGAACTTGTAAAGGCTTAGGAGAGGCAGACTTTAAGGACACTTCATTTGAATCACAGCTGGCATGTTCTTTAGTTTGAGTCTCTGCAGTCCTGGAAGAACAAGAGACAAATGTGTTAGACTCACTGCCAGTGTTTGATAAGTCATTGGACTTTGAACCATAAGACATATGTGATTCATCTGAGTCAGATTCTGGGTTGGGTGGCTTAACAATACCATTAATAGAAGAAGGAACATTATGCATTTCACCTTGTATATACTTTAGTATATACTTGTTTTTACCCATTTAGTATGTACTTGTTTTTACCCATTTTAGTATACTTAGTTTAAGTATATGCTAACCCAATATGTAAACACTAGTTGTTGTACATATGTATCTAAATCATAAAATCACTTATATTTGTTTTAGTGTTTTATGTGAAAACGTAAATGTGTTAGGAAACTATTAACTCAAACTATTTGCGTATTCTATTTGTTTCGTTAAAATGATTTTACGTTTGTTATCGACAAAACATTAGAAGATCATAAAATATAAATAACGTTTTTACGGATTATTTGTATTAACAATCTCCCCCTTTTTGTTGATGACAAAACAAAAAATTATTTTAAGAAAAAATCTAAAATTCGTAAAAGTTTGAATTTGTAGTTTTTACTTTCTTCTCCCCCTTTTTGTCGAAACAAAAAGTGTTAAAAGAAACTAACACAATTTTTATAAGAAAAGATGTGTAAAAAAAATGTAAAGAGAGCAAGTGACGGGAATGGTACTCATCTCAACTCCCCCTTGACGAGTCCATCCCTTTAAAAGGGCGTCAAGGACATGACGTAAAAAAACTAATTGTGTTTGCAATTTTGTTTGCAAATGGTTCGTCTAAGTGACGAAAACATGCTCCCCCTTGAAGATTGCAAAGTTGCAATGGGGTGTCATGAAGTATAGTCCAAAAATCGGATTAAGTTGCAAATGATTTTGCAATTTCGTTTAACACAAAGCTCCCCCTAGCTTTATGGTGTCAAAATCATCATGTGTATTTTGAAAATCTACAAAATAAAGGTTAGAAAACAAGAATATAGTGCAAAATTTCCTGCAAATAAAACTCAAGTTAGTAGAAATTTGTGCTTCTGTACCACGGATCCCACGGTTCCCTTTATGGAGGGATCCGTCTAGGCGTTTTGGAGGGATCCGGCTATCTGGTGACAATTTCTTCAGCAGTGAAGAAATGTCAAGCAATGCTAATGAGGAAATGAGATATATGTACAATGTAACAAGCACAACACACAAAATGATCATAGCATATAAGTATTCATTCAATAAAACAAGAGATGATCAACCAAATCTCTAAAACTAAGAGAATGAACTATTCATACTAGTGCTACTAATGCTAATAAGTTATCCAAACTTTAGATTTCAACTAAAAGCTTAATGATGACCAAGGATGTGATGAGATTTTCTAAACATTCTAGGTTTGAGCTTGTGACTATGATGCTCATTGTAGTTTAGGCTTGTTGACCTCTTCGAAACGTTCGAGGAGGAGATAACATATGAAACGTTGCTCTTTACGTAGTTCATGTATTAACCTTTCAACATGTTTACAATGATAGCTATCCTTGTCATGGTTTTGAATTTCTTGAAGTGGAAGTTCAAGTGAAGTGGATTGAGGATCTTCAAATGAAGGAGGAATTGGTGGAGGCTCATTAAGTGATGGCTCTACAATGTTTGAGGGTGGAGGTAAAGAAGCATCAACTTCCATGTGGTCGGGTGGTTGCCTTTGATGTCTTCTCATAATCCAAAATGGACTATTGGGGGGAATGAGAGAGTTTGCTATTGGAGCAAGTGTTGATTCAACACTTTGATTTTGTTGCTCAATCTTTTCAAGTGAATTTGTTGGTAATGGTGAAAGGTGAGATGGCCAAGAAGGTAAATCTTCTACATTATGAGAATGTGGAGATGATTGTTAGGAGGCTCTAGGCACTAATGATGTTGGTTGAGTTGTGGAAGGTATGTTTGGTATAGCAGAGTTTGGTGATGAAGTCCTAGTGGGAACACTCTTCTTGGGAATTAGTTTGATTGGTTTCCTTGGTGTAGGGGAAATCCTAGCATTGGTGGACTTAACCGGAGATGATTCGGTTGAGGAAACTTCGCGTATGATTCTAGCAAGTTTCTTGGGTGGTTCTTGAGTTGATGAGTAAGTCACAACTAGATGATCTAGTATCACACAAGAAGAGAGAGAGAGAGAGAGAGAGAGAGAGAGAGAGAGAGAGAGAGAGCTTCTATTAAAACACACAATTAGAAGATACTTCCACACCTAACATTTGGAGGTTTATATATGTCTTACATGCCACTAAATGAGCTCATGGACTTGAGCACTAGGCTTAAACATATTAGATTACGTTTATAAGTTAACTAGACATTTACTAGCTTAGCCCGTACCAAAAAGCCCGATATACTAAACTAGCTAACTATTACAACGTCTACATTTCTGTAATGATAACAAAACTTGTCGAAGAGGAGGTCTAAAAGTGGTTTGCATTATTAACATAACAAATTTAAATCATTTTCATTCTATTTTCAATCGTTTACACTTGACTAAAACAACTTTTGCACCATTTATTTTACATATGCATAAAATATTCGTGTTCGAGGCGCACATTGTAGTTTTTGGCACATGTCCTCAAAAACCACAGGACCTGACAAAAAGTATCATACAAGAATATGATTACATCATTCTAAAATATGTAATGTTAGATACAGCTGTTTTGTGTAACGGGACGAATTGAACATGCAAATGAGAAATAGTATGAGACAATCTCTATGCTAATATATGATCACCTGGCATACGACATAAAAAGAAGTCTGAGTGGTAGATGTTAGTAAAATCATTGAATCAATACAAAATATAATTCTCTACTCGAAAACCTTTTATTTTTTTAACAAAGAGAACCGTTAGATTCAGGGCCGGCTTTAGGGGAATGCAAGAGGTGCGATTGCACAAGGCCACCGCTTGACGAGGGCCACCAAATTTCATGCACTTTTATTATATATATGAACACAATATGAAACTTGAGCTTAATTAATTCATGCACTACTTATACATATGTATATTATGTGTGTGTTTGAGGGCCTCTTTGTGGTAATGGCATGGGGCTACTGAAATCCACGAGACGGCCCTGGTTAGATTAGCCACCATTTGTACAGTTCATAGTGTGGAGTTAGTACCAGGCCGGTGTTGTCATTTCACTATCAGTGGCCTCAACGTCGATTTGTGTGGTCCCTTCAGGTGACAATGAGCCAATTCTTTTGTCTTCTTTCTTCTTCACATACTGTAATAAAATATATTTGAATTCCCTAGGCCAAGGTCTGCTTCGTTACTTGCTATAATCACAGCGTTTAGTCAGCCACATATTGTTATCGACATAAGGTTCAGTGATGGAGGATAAATCATAACTTTCCAGCATTATAATTCATAAGGGTTCGTCATCAAAATTGAAGTGAACTGAGTGAATTCATTACTGTTGGTTATCAGGAAAGGCCAAATCTCTAGTGTTTGGGTTTTAGTGATATTTTAGGAAACAAACTGTTTATAAAGTAGCTCGTCATTTTAGCGGCCAACAATAATCGTAAAGTTATATAATTTTACTAGGGACCATGAAAGCATTTTAACGTTTATGTACGTCATGTGATGGTCCGGGATCCAATTCTCATGCATCTAGAAATGACACACGTGACGTGCAAATAGAGGGTCTACGTAGATGTTAAACAAAAATATCGGATGCAGAAACTAACTTTTGTTTATGAACTATATGTTGTAAAAAGGAAATGTCGATTCTGATACTTAACTCATCTTTATCTTTTTAAATTTTACCTTTTGTTTCATGATCATATTTCATATATTACCTGACTGTATAATACACAATGGTCTAATAAGAGTTATGTGACACATTATACAGGCCTAAACTTCATGCTAAGGTTTCATGATCAAAAATCAACATGAGGTTACTTCAAAAAGCGGCTATTTTTAAAGCTGCAATTTGTAAAGTGGCAGCAATAATCATACTTGAGTCCTTGGAATAATTGAGAAATAATTAAAAGCCATAGAACAGTTTTATATAGTCACCCATGGATACACAGTAATTTTTAATAACTAAGTGCTCAGAAGTTTACCTTCTATGCTAGTGTCCGCACAGCTTGCAGCCAAGCAATGCTCTCTGAACAACAGTATCCTTGTCCCTAAAATGTATACTGACAATTAATTGATTAGATATGTAGATATAGTGGAGCACTGAAGTGTCTACAAAGTAAGCAATCGACAAATATGATGAGCGATAACCGCGAAAAACTGAAGTGTGTCTACGTATATTTTTTTTATTATTATTTTTTGAATGAAATCCGCCGTTCAAAAAAAAGTATCCATAAGAATGTGAAATAAAGGGGAGAATATACATATTTATGTAAATGTGAAGATATTAATCATGTTCATAGTTGTCGACTATGTTTACGTGTTTAAAACGTTAAAAAGAACCCATACGTCTTATTCCTGCTATAAGACTATTTAGGCGTTGTTCCTATTAAAAAAACGCCAAAGAAAAGTTGGCCCATGATAAAGGAAAGACGTAATAAAGCTCATAAAGTGTGTGAAAGCAACATGTCTAAAATATCCATGACGACTTTTGCCACATTCAAGGCCCGCATGATACGCTTCCTTATTTTCCTTTTCTTTTGAGAATTGCCTTTTATTAGATTATTTCCTTTTTTCGACCCACAACGTGTAAGGCAAATGAGGCATGGGGTACATTAAGATATAGAGACAAGTCAGTTTTTCAAGCCAAATATATGAAAAGCATCGGGGAGAAAGCATGAGACATGACGACATTCTACGAGCAATTTCCTAAGAGATATAGATATTTATTCTCTAATTTCCTATTACTATTTTTGTCAAAATGTAATCCAAACCCATACAAGCATTTATTAACTAATAAGCTACAAAGAAGAGATAAAATAAACCGCTTCTTCAGCAGCCACATCAGCCTATGAAGAATGACTCTGTTGGAACTCAAACTTTTCCTCGGAACTAGAAACTAGGTGAAAATCTTGGGATGACTCATCTATATTAAGAGTTTACTCACTCAGCCAAATGTTCAGAAGATGGATTAGCGAGACACATTGTCAGTTACACCTACAAATTGGTAAGTTGAACTAAGTTATTTACCTTTTCTTAGCCAAGAAAATATAAGATCTTCTGCAGGTCAAAACAATAAAGTTAACAGTCAACCTCTTAATGTATGTATAGAAGGGAATAAATTCTTGACTTGTCAATTGGATACCTGAAATTCTGAAACAAGAAAAGATAAGGCAAGCTTCCTTTCAGGTAGAAAATGCACTACAAGGACCTATCCTCCTGTAGCAACCATTATGCTTTCCGCTGCTATGCTGTGACTGATTCTTTCCTACACCATCACTATTCAGGAACTATTTACAGGATTCCCGAAATTAGAACAAAGCTTTACGGACGAAAACTAGACATAGCAAATGACAGAGCTATAGGGCTACTAATATATTATGACCCAGGCAAAGATTACACCAAGTGCAAAAATGTGGTATGTTAAATACAAAACAGTCTTGTATTGAAAAACTGAAAATCAACATATAGATGCATGCTGAAACACAACTCGTGAGTAAGGTGTGATATTTCTGTGAATATATGACAAGCCACATTCTCGGAACGATATACACTACTTGTATCATTTACTATAAATTAAATGAAAATTCTTGGGGTAACTCATCTTTATTAAGAGTTTAGATGACAAATATCTACTGTATATGTCTTCACAAATATCTAGTCAAATGGTTATTGTTTCAACTACGTGGCTATTACTCTGCCAAGAACCAGACCTTCAAAACATCTATAAATGGTCAGAAAAACTCATCAGCTTCCATAAGGTAGCTTTATTTTCTTTCTTGATTCATATTAAAGAAGTGATCACGCATTAAGCCATCTGCCCAAAACTATGAAGGTGTGCTTTTATTTGTATAAAATTTATATGTATATTAGTGCTTAAACTTTTACTCATTCTTTTCTGTTCCATTGCAGTTTCTAGGACAATTGCATAACAAGTTCAAGCAGACCGACAATGAATATCTGAAAGAGTTCGCTTCAGGTAAGTTTTACATCTTGTCCACCTTTCTTACAAAAATATTTGTCAGATTTATAACTCATTGCTGTATCATTTAATTTATGTGTCTTACAGAACGGCCATCATTCAACAACCTACTACGTTATGCTAAATCATGATATTCTGTCAACCCATCTGGCAAAGCCCAAAGAGACAATCAGCTACCAAATTCATTTACATGCATAAATGCAGCAAGTGCTGATGGTGAACTTTTTAATGTTTTTCGGAAGATACAGGCTCTCGAAACAGATCTACTTATCACTGATCTAGCAACACCAAACTTTGGCACGTATCTTGAGAAAATGATGAAAGAAGAAACTGATACAGAAGATGAACTGAAGCTTGTCAAAGAGAAGTTGGAGAAGATGCTCTTGACCTGTGCCAGAAAAAGAAGACATGTGAGTGCAACTAGGGGTGGTAGCAAGATTCTAGAAGAGGACACAAATTGATGACGTATAGTCTATATCCGGGTCATGGACCCAGCTAAAGTCCAATGTTAGCTTGGTCCGGTACGACCTGGGCTAAGCCAACTAGCGTTTGGGCTCACGTAAGCCCAAGCCCAAAGCTATTCACGGAACAGATATTCGATATCTTCTAAATAAGAGGATTATCATTCCTAACCGACTTAGGCGGGATACGCCGAAGGTTGGGGAACACGGAACCAACAAGGATTCCGTGCGTATATAAAGGGAATCACATCCCTCGTTTAAGGTACGCTCTGATAACCCTAATTCTCCTTAAACCCTAAACCGATTACTTACTCTCACGCCGGAGGATAATCGTGGGAGACAATCCCACGGTAAGCCTAACGGTGTCTTTTGTCTCTTAGTGCGCAGGCCTTAAGCAACGATTCTCAATTGGTGCGGGAACCGGAGCTCCAAACAAGGAACGTCCAACTTTTGCATCAACAAGTGGCACAATCCGTGGGACCATTCACTAAGAACCAAGAACTAGGATGACGGCGATCGCAATCGACTTTATCGAAAGAAGCATGCACAATGGGTAACTCCCAAGCAGATCCGGGACAACCGGTCTTGCTAAAAATATCGTGCCAGATTCGGCCTTCCTCCGTGGAACCGCTCTGGGACAACCTGTGCAACAACTACCACCACCAAGACGGAGATCCCGTCAAGACTCCTTTTACTCCACTCCATTCGGTGCTAGAAGCTAACTTCACAAAGCACCGACGACCCGACAAGAACAAGGCGTGTTGATAGAAACGGATACCCCTATCCTAGAGGGGGTCATTCCGGAATTAGAGCCAAGTAGTTTTGTCTCTCAAAATTACGAAGCCCTAGCTATCCTCATGCAAGAGGAAGCAAAGAAAAGACCAGGTCGGAGTCTGCATGCTCGGCTCGACTTTGGCCCGGAGTTTGGGACATCTCCACCGCGTCGTCAGAAGGAGAAACGCGGGAGGGATAACCGCCGACCCCCAGTGTTCAATCGAATCGGAAGGAGAGTCGAGGAAGATGATACATCTGACTCACAGCCTATGAATGAAAGTAAGGAAGATGAGAGGCGCACCAATGTCCACACTAGACTTGGTAGACGCAGAATACAAGATAGACTGGGGGAGCGATATTCCCCAAGTGAAAGTTCCCCAAGTACAAATTCTGAGGACAACCGGCGCAAACGCCGAAGGAGAGAAGAACTATCTTCTAGTAATTCCTCGGACAACGAGGACAAGTGAGATCGGACATTGGAAATCCGAAGAAAAACCGTGACCAAGAAGAGGAGGATATGTCTCCCATGGCGCCGCGAAAGTAGACGCGCTCACTAGACGCATCGCTGATTTTTCGAGAACAAAAGAGGCGCATGCCTACTAATGTTAAAACCTATGATGGAGCGGTGGCCCCGATAATCACCTAAAATTTTCGAATCACCGCAACCATTGAAAATCGGCCACAACCTCGATGGTGCCACATGTTCAATTCCACCTTTGGTGGAAATGCGCAAATCGGTTCAACAAGCTTCCACGCGAAGCATCAATGGCTTTGAAGAGTTGAGGAAGGCATTCGCCTAAACTTTACTCAACGAAAAAGTGCGCTAAAACCCCATTGAACTCGCTAGAGTCAAACAACGCCAAGGAATCCACAAGCGCTTTCATGGAGCGCTTCAGGATGAGTGCATGCAAGTCAAAGCATGTCCCGGTACTCAAAATCTCGTGGTTCATGAATGGGATCAAGAACCGGAACTTATTAAAAGATTGAATGACAGGATTCCCCAATCCTTCGATGAGGTTATGAAGCGTACACGGTCCTTTGTACAAGGAGAAGCCGCTGCGGTGGATAGCAAGAGAAGCTATTCAAACTACCGGTCACAGGAACAACCTGGGAGACAATCCACAGACCGGAATAGTAACCGTAACAGGAACTATCGCAACCAGGGGAATGGACGCGACAATGACAAATATACCCCGCTTACCAAATCGCCAAAGGAAATACTGGCAACAGAAGGTGCCAACTTCCCGAGAACACCACAAATGCGCACTCCAGAGGATCGGCGTGTCGGGAATGGATACTGTGATTACCACGCGCAGAAGGGCCACACCACTAACGAATGTGTCCAATTGCGCCAACTCATCGACAAGATGGTCAAAGAGGGTAGATTGGACCCTCTAGTCAAGAATATCAAGGAAGGGAAGGACAAACAGAAGAGTGGCAATAAGAAAGAAACACCTAAAGATAAGCCCGACACCATTTACATGATACAATCATGGCAGCGAGTCACAAAGCAGAAGGTAAGCCAGGATTTTTCACGAGGAAAAGAAATCTCGTTCCCCACCTTAACTGCGAATAACGCAGTGGTGGAACCACTTACTATAGAGATAAGCGCGGGGGGTCACGACATCCACCGCATGTATGTTGATGGGGGAGCTTCTGCCCAAATCATGTATGAGCACTGTTTCAAACGATTGCGTCCGGAAATACACAGTCAGTTAATCCCGGTCAGAACAGCGTTGACTGGTTTTACTGGTGAGAAGATATGGCCTATGGGGCAAATACGATTACCTATCAGTATTGGAAACGAAGAGCACCCCGCAACGGCCAGGATGGAATTCATGGTGATTAAATCTCCCTCGCCATACAATGGCATTATTGGGAGACCTGGAATATCAGCTATGCGAGCATTGCCATCAACAGCGCATGGGATGCTTAAATTCCCAGTGGAAGGTGGTATTGTTACTCTTTACAATACCACTATACCACACAGAGAATGCAATACGATTTCATGCGAGACGGCACCAACTCCAGGACAGCAGATAACCAGAGTTCCAAATCTGAAAGTAGCAATTCACCCCGAATACCCGGAACAGGAAATATCCATCGGAGGTTCATTGTCGGACAACGGCAAAACAACTGTATGTGCACTCCTGCAGAAGAATATGGATATTTCCGCATGGGAGCCTAAACACATGACAGGAGTACCACGCTCTGTCACAGAGCATAAACTGAAAATCCGACAGGGATACCAACCCATACGCCAGAAGAAGCGGGGCCAAGCCCCGGAGCGAGCGCAAGCAATCTTGGCAGAGGTACAAAAACTGGTAGAGGCAGGAATCATGCGGGAAGTTTACTACCACGACTGGCTTTCCAATCCAGTCATGGTAAAGAAGAGCGACGGTAGCTGGCGAATGTGTGTAGACTTCACCGACCTTAACAAAGCATGTCCACAAGACTGCTATCCTTTACCAGAGATAGATTGGAAAATAGAATCTCTGTGCGGATATCCATTGAAATGCTTCCTCGACGCGTACAAGGGATATCATCAAATCCAAATGGCTAAAGAGGACGAGGAAAAAACGGCCTTTCATACAAGCCAAGGTGTTTACTGCTACACAAAAATGCCCTTTGGCTTAAAAAATGCAAGCGCCACCTACCAGAGGTTAGTGGATAACGCTTTCGAAAATCAGGTGGGCCGCAACCTAGAGGTCCATGTTGATGACCTGGTCATAAAAAGCCATACCGAAGATGATCTAGTGCGTGACATCGAGGAAACGTTCAAAACTCTAAGAGAGATCAATATGAAGCTGAATCCTAGGAAGTGTACCTTCGGCGCTACTGAAGGCATGTTCCTTGGATACCTGATAGAACCCGACGGCATAAAACTATGCCCAGAAAAGACAAAGGCGGTCATTGAACTTCCCTCACCGCGCACGTTGAAGGAAGTCCAATCTCTTAACGGAAAGTTGGCCGGCTTAAACAGGTTCTTATCCAAATCAGCAGACAAATCACTACCTCTTTTCAAAACACTCAAGAAGTGTATAAAGAAAGGTGATTTCAGATGGACTATGGAGGCAGAAGAGGCCTTCACGCAGCTTAAACAACATCTAGCAACGCTCCCAACACTTGTCGTACCCCGACCAGGGGAAGAGCTAATCATGTATTTGTCTGCAACTGAAGGCGCAGTCAGTGCAGTGTTGCTAACAGATAGAGACTCAGTACAAACTCCCATCTACTTTGTAAGCAAGGCACTCAAGAAGACGGAGATGAACTATAGTGCCATGGAAAAACTAGTTCTGGTGTTGGTATTTGCTGCTAAACGGCTGCGCAAGTACTTCCAGGCGCACCCAATAGCAGTAATCACGGATCAACCGATCAAGCAGATCATCTCCAAAACTGACGCATCAGGTAGACTGCAGAAGTGGAGTGTATTGCTAGGTGAGCACAACATCTCGTACAGACCACGTACCGCAATCAAAGGACAGATTCTGGCGGACTTCATCATTGAAAAGCCAGACAGCGACGAGGTATCCACACCAACTAAGACCGAGTTGCAAGATCCATGGATCTTGTTTACAGATGGATCCTCATGCATTGATGGCTCAGGAGCGGGCCTCATCCTCACAAATCCAGAGGGAATGGAGTTCACTTACGCACTGCGTTTTGAATTCACGACAACAAATAATGAGGCAGAGTACGAAGCCCTGCTCGCTGGACTACGCATCGCAGCTCAAATGGGTGTACGTAACCTAGAGGCAAATGTGGATTCCCGCTTAGTGGCCAACCACGCGTTCGGTGAATACGTGGCCAAAGAAGATAATATGATTCAGTACCTTGCCAAGACCAAGACACTGATCAAAGGTTTTGACAGGTTCACCATCAAACAGGTTCCTAGAGGGGAAAACTGCAAGGCGGATGCACTAAGCAAGATTGCCTCGACAAGCTTTGCACATCTATCAAAGCAAGTTCTGGTAGAAACACTGAAAAGCAAGTCTATCTCAGAGATGGAAGTCTCCACAATCATAGAGGAGGACGGTCCTACATGGATGACACCGATAACGAACTTCCTGAACAAAGGAATGTTACCCCAGGAACAGAAGGAAGCTCGCATGATACGGCGCACAGCGCAGAGATTTGAAATCCGAGACAACATTCTGTACCGACGCTCCTTCGTGCAACCGTGGCTCCGCTGTGTAGGCCCATTACAGGCAAATTATGTGCTGCGAGAAATCCATGAAGGTTCATGCAGTATGCATTCGGGACCACGATCCGTTGTGGCACGCGCCATGAGATCAGGATACTACTGGCCTACCATGCACCGAGATGCGCGGGACTTAATACGGAAGTGTAACGATTGCCAAGTGCATAGGCCCGTCCCACGCCAACCACAGCATGAGCTAACGCCGATAACATCACCATGGCCATTCTACAAGTGGGGTATTGACATCGCAGGCCCTTTTCCGTCGCAATGGGATTAAAATTCCTCATAGTCGCTATAGACTACTTCACCAAGTGGATTGAAGCAAAGGCGGTGGTAACAATCACCGCAACGGTGAAGCGCTTCAGTATGGGATAATATTGTATGCCGCTTTGGTCTTCCCTGGGAAATCATCTCGATAACGGAAAACAATTGCGTGACAACCCTTCAAGGATCGGTGAGAAACTAGCATTACACAAAGACTTGCGTCGCTTAAACACCCACAAACCAACGGCCTAGTGGAACAGGCGAATCAAGCTTAGGCGAAGGAATTAAAACACGCTGGACAAGCACAAAGGGAGATGGGTGGATGAGCTATCACATGTTTTATGGGCGATCGCACCTCAATCAAAACCAAGACAGAGATACCCTTCTCTCTAGTCTCACGGATGAAGCCGTCATACCACCGAGATCGGTATGCCAACCATCCGCCTTCCGAGATAAATGTGGCAACTAATGACGAAGAACGCGCCTTGACCTAGATCCGCTAGAAGAAAGGC
This sequence comes from Chrysanthemum lavandulifolium, assembly GCA_022545495.1. Classification (NCBI taxonomy): domain Eukaryota; kingdom Viridiplantae; phylum Streptophyta; class Magnoliopsida; order Asterales; family Asteraceae; genus Chrysanthemum; species Chrysanthemum lavandulifolium. The sequence goes on along the minus strand of CM040241.1, from coordinate 38,698,457 downwards.
GTGAACGCGCAACTATACGTGAAGAAAAATCAAGTCAAGAATGAAGGGATACTATGACGCTAAGGTAAGAGGTGTCTCATTCGGACGTGTGACTTCATCTATCGCGCTAATGATGCAAGCCATGCAGAAGACACAGGTAAGCTTGGACCGAAGTGGGAGGGACCCTATGAGGTTACTGAAGCACTAGGAACAGGCGCGTACAAGCTACGGGCCTTGGATGGTCGAGAATTGCCACACACATGGAACATCTGCAACCTCAAGAGATGCTACCTATAGGAATGGCTATGGCCAAGCGCACAGACGCTCAGGCATTTTACTAAAGTACTCAATAGACAACTATGTATTTTTTTTATTTTCCTTAGTATCTAGTTTTCATTTTCTCACAAACACTTGCAAGTATTAATAAAACGTTACGGTTTCTAGCTAACTCCGTGACACATTTTAATTTGTTACTTCCATATACTGTATGTTTTAACAACCCTTTTATTTTTGCCTACATGGCGTGCATGCAATATATAAACCCACGATGGTCAAAAGGATAAGTTAATCTAATAAACAACTTGTTGAGTAAGAGGGTTGCAAACCCATCAACGCTGGATCACGTATCCTTGTTAAACACCTTGTTCTCAAGACATTGGAATAAGCTTTGTGCGCACCCCACGACGGATGCGCAACAATGCACATGTGCACGTTTAACAACTTTGGAACCAAGACACTTGATTCCTTAATTTGGTATTTACAGTACGCTGCATATCATTAACATACACGATTATGATACTTGACATTTTTTTTCTTTCTTAGGATCTTCATATATGATTAGGGATTTCTTATATTGTTCACACTTGCATATACAGGTTACAACAAATACTTCTTTCACGCAAAGACATTACAAATTGCAACAACATTCACACAAACTCGACAAGAGATATTTTCATTAGATAACCATAAGTTATTACAAAAAGTTTGTTACGTTACAAATACATAAACCTACCAGCTATTACAACGCTCAAGGGGAGAGCCACCTACGCGGTTTTTCGACTCCTTAATCTCATCCAACATCTTTAACAAATCAGAATCTTGACGGGATACTGTGGCGACATTCACAGGCACCCCGTCAGAACGAGGGAGATGCGCCGCACCAACACCACACAATATGGCTTTACCCCTGACACCCTTCTTCTTAGCGAGCCTTGTGGCATGAGCTTCCAGGACCTGCGTCAACGGGACTTCTTTTTCCAGCGCAAATGGGTTCAAGATGTCACGAGGGCGAACAAAAACAGGTACCTGCAACTGAGATTCGTCGGGCTTCAAAAAGTAATCGGGTTGCGTCTCTGCATCCTCAGAAAGGTGCTTTGCCAAAGTCAACCCCTCCATTATTACCCCAATCGGATAGTCTTGGTCACGCTCCAATTCAGAAATCATTGGAAACTCTAGAGACTTCAACCGCTCCATAGCAGACACCAATTCAGTATATGCCTGCGCATTATACCCAGGAACCTTCCCCAAAGGCACGCTTAGAAGACCTCCCTCGTGCAGTTTTTCTATTGCTTCGGCCTTACCACGCTCCAGGGCGCATTCAACAACTCCCCCAAATGTGTCTACCACTTCCTTGGATTCCAGCGTAGTAAGCGCAGCAAGGCGCAAGCCATGGCCTATGAGCCATCGGCGCTCTGCAATAGTAGACAAGAGTTGGGGATACAACTCCTCGTCGTACTCTATACTCAAATTACGCAGCTTCATCTCCTGCGCTTCAAGGGCACTTTTGACCGTGGCACCAAACTCTTCAAGTTGGGATGTCATCGCATCTTTGCCTTTCTCCAGATATTTAAGTACCCAGTGGCACGCAGACTTATACTCGGCAACATCCGCACGCTCTTGGTTTAGTTGGCACATCGCCATTTTTCTTGACTTGTTTATGAGCGCACGCTGCTCGATCTTTATCTCACCGGGCGCATTCCAAGCTGCCGTGGTGCTAATCAATGCGCCAAAGAATGCTACATCAGATGATCCTTTGCGATTCTTGACTACTCCTACCGAACTTGGTCTTTCACCACAATTAGCGGCTTCGATGGGCGAGACTTGCACCAACTCTTCGACCGGTTGCTCCATGGGCGCATCCACATCGCATGTGTCTTCATCGCTCGACCGTGCGGCTCAAGATCGCAGAGCGCATGTGACTAGCCTGGGGTGACTCGCAAGTCGCTCCGTCCCTGCACGCTTACAAAGACTTGTTAGGCTCCTATGTAACACAACTAGCGCATCAAAAAAAAAAAAAAAAAAAAAAAAAAAAACAATATATGATGAAGGCATCACTTACTGCGGTTCAGCGACAGTAGCTGAGGGGTGCGAAGACGCTTCATCAGTGGACGATTCTTCCACAGCGAGGTTCACAGGGCGTTTTTTCCTTGATGGGCCTGCGCCATCCTTTCCGATGGATCGCTTCCGCTTTAACCCAGCCTCTGACTCCTCTTCTTCTTCGTCCATTGGTGGCGCCGCGACTACAGGGGGTGGCTGCGCTGCAGCAGAAGGCACTTTGGGGCTGGGAACACTTTGCAATGGTGTCGCTTCCACTGCAACAGAGGAACTCGTACCTGTTTCCCCCATGTTCATCTCTAGGACATGACCAGCAGTGGCCGCCAGTATAGGTTCCTCCCCTTCTTTTAGGGGACGTACTCCTGTCCTTACCTCAACGGGCTTCGCCAAATGCACAACAGTAAACAGATCCATCTCTTCACACAAGGAAACAAAAAACGACATCGGTTATATAATGTGTGGACGAAGGAAGACAAAATCCTTACATTAACTTCAAAAGGGGGTGCGGAAGAGCGAGTACCCACCCTGGCCATTGGCGCCTAAAAAGATCGGGATCTCATCTTCGGGACCAAAGTAGTTACGGCTGATGCCCATATGCACTAAAAACTCCTCATGATAAGAACTGATAGGGATGCGGTTTGCATTTATCAGTTCCGCATCCTCGGATACATATGATCCAGGCAGCGGGCACTCGTCTCTTGGCAGCGTACCCCGGGTGTAAAAATTATAACGCCACGGGAAGCATGTGTCGTCCACCCAAAAGAAGGACTCTCTCCAATTCCTCAGTGCATCTAGCTTCTCAGTATAGCACTGAAGTCTGCCAGCGCGCTTCGCAAAGGAAACCCACCCATGCGCCCATGTTGTATGGTAGAATGCGCGGAATAGGTTGATTGTGGGGTTCACCGCCAGCAAACGGCAGTTCACCTCAAAATTGGTAATTTTGGCTGCACCAATACAGTGTAATTGGGATAGGTGCAGCTCGTAATAATTTAGCACATCGCACAAAAATCGGGATATAGGCACACGTTGGTTGGCAAACTCAAAGAAACGTGTATACACCCCTATTTTCCCTTCAGGGAAATCGGCAATGGAGGCCCGCGCACCTGGAACAACCGGATGCACGTCAAGTGGGATATAGTAGTCCGAGGTGAATTCTAATAGATCACTCGTGGACAGATCAGAGGTGAAATCATGCAGTTGTTTGACCATGGTGTTTGATTTACAAAGACGTACGCACGACTACCTTGCAGTGGTTTCGTTTCTGGATTACAGCTGCAAATATGTTTTAACAATGGCGGATTTTTTTTTACGGTAAGTGCCATTGTGAAAATGAAACGGTGGTTTATATCCTATTTCTCATCTACAAGATACGTGACACATGGATCCCACTAACTTCACTTGTGTGGTTGAGATTGGTTTGATGGGACACGGGACAGTAACTTTCCCCCGAATAACGAGGCGTTTACTGTCCAGTTTCATGTCTAGGTACAACGTACCGGAGGGTATATGTTTATGGCTTCTTGCATACGCTTCAAAGTTTTTTTTTAACTGGCTACGGATTATTAGTCTAGCATCCGCAGTTAGTCACTACGCATACTAGACTGGGGGGACATGATGACGTATAGTCTATATCCGGGTCATGGACCCAGCTAAAGTCCAATGTTAGCTTGGTCCGGTACGACCTGGGCTAAGCCAACTAGCGTTTGGGCTCACGTAAGTCCAAGCCCAAAGCTATTCACGGAACAGATATTCGATATCTTCTAAATAAGAGGATTATCATTCCTAACCGACTTAGGCGGGATACGCCGAAGGTTGGGGAACACGGAACCAACAAGGATTCCGTGCGTATATAAAGGGAATCACATCCCTCGTTTAAGGTACTCTCTGATAACCCTAATTCTCCTTAAACCCTAAACCGATTACTTACTCTCACGCCGGAGGATAATCGTGGAGACAATCCCACGTAAGCCTAACGGTGTCTTTTGTCTCTTGTGCGCAGGCCTTAAGCAACGATTCTCAATTGGTGCGGGAACCGAGCTCCAAACAAGGAACGTCCAACTTTTGCATCAACACAAATAATGAAAAGAAGAAATTATTGATCCACTTCAGCATGAAGTCTTGGTTCAGAAGTTGGAGGGCTAAAACAACTATCATGAAGGAGCCTAGAGAATCACTTTGGGAGCTGTTCCAGAAAACCAACACGACAGAGGAAAAAGCTGAATCTATAAGTAGCACAATAGTAGAAAAGAAGAATGAATACTCTTCTGTAGACTTACTGAAAAGATATCCAAAAAGAATGTTCCAGCATTCCTCTAAGCGCTATACATTAGCTTCAGTAGGAACTGTCAATTCGGATTTAGCAGATGAAAAACTACACAAGGTATATCTATAGTTTCTCTTCACATAACTCCTAATATATATTTTTTAAACTGGTTCTGGTAATCTAATGTTTTGTTCAGTTTTCTGAAAACAAGAAAAGCATGCGTAAATTTCAGTTTAGTACCTAATATTTATTGAAACATTTGCAGATCCTACACATGCTCCACAGGGTCTATACGGAAGCCACAGCTATTTCACAAGAATCTCAAAACCTATGGAAAGATATTGCAGACAGAAACTTTACCAAAGCAAAGGTGTCGCATCCCATATACGATGGGGGTACTGATACCAAATGTAAAAGAGAATGCTGGATAAAATCAGATGCAGAATGTAAGTATACGAAAACAAACATCTAAGGCATAACATGTGTCAAAAGCATCAGCGAGCACCAACATGGTGCTTCGTATTTTGGAGTCTATCTTGAACCATAAAATAGCTATTATATCTACATGTGACTCATTACTGCTAACTTTTTGTGTAGACCTGATACTGGAACTGTAGAAGGCAAACAATGTGGTACAGATGATGCATTTGGTTGGAAGCACGTGTAGCAAAGGAGACAGAAGAAATTTTTTTAGGGTAAAATTGTGGTGGTGGCATTTGGTGGCCGGTTTACATAAGTACGCCGTGTCATTATGAGTTTCTGTAGCAGTAGAGTATAGACGGCCTCTTCTAATTACACGACGAATGTGCTATCTTTGACATGTATCCGTGGCTTGAAAATCTTCTTTCGCAGTAACTTCGTAATATATTACCGCTAGTTAAATGTTGTCCTTATACACCTTTTATAAGCGTATGTGAGAACCATAAATAGTAAACTACTACTGTTGGGATTTTACAACTAAGTTAACCATTAACCTCTACGAGTACGCAGCGGATAAGGATCTAGTAATCGCAATTAGGTTAAACACGTAATTAATAAACAATTAATTAATACAATAATTAATTAATAAAAGGGATAAAAGAAACCCTAACCTTACTTGGCAATTGATCTTTAGTAACGGACAATAAAACCAGTACGAAACTCAGCACCTAAAATAGATGCCTCAATGAGTATCACACACAAACCCAATAACGTATACATTCGAATATGAAGCTAGTCGAGAACGTAAACAACAAATCAACTTTCGAATCAAACCCTTGAATAATTCGACCAAGAAAAACACCCAAGACACTCTTGTCTTCCTGTCCGAGAACTCCACAGAAAACAGCCAAAAGACTGCCTTTTAACTCCACCTGATATCGGACGAAGAAGGTCCGATATCAACAGCTTCTATCCAAGATATTGCCACGACCAGAAAATAAAAAACCCACTTAGTTGCTGCTGTTGTGTCGACCAGGAAACAAGAAAACAATCAACTTATTCAAACACCTAAACACTTGTAGCTTTGCAAGTTTAGGAATCGAGAAACCAAGTAAAAACTCTTATCGACTTAAAGAAGCAGTCGACTAAGAGCTTGAGCTGGAAAAGGTTGAATCAGTTTTAGGGGTTGGAGAATAATGATATGCGTGAGTTTTGGCAGAGGTTGTGTTTGTATATATACAAACTAAACCGACTCCAAGTTGGATTACAATACTTGCTCGACAAGTCTTAGCCCAAGCAAAACCTACCCATTCTTTTGCCTTGCCCGATCAGTGAACCAAGGCCCATGGCATGTCCATATTTCGACCCATGTTCAGTCCTAAAAACAGCCCATGGATCTCAACATTAATCGGGTCAAGTTTGCATGTCGGGTATGATAATTATTCAAGTCTAGAATACGTTCGACACGTATACTCGTGTTTATCGTGTGTGCCCCCATCGGCTCACACACTCTTAGTCGTTTTTTCGTGTTTAAAACTCCCACAAACCAACAGCTCCCACTTGGGAGTTGATGTGTCGAATGGCACACAATACTAACAACGGAAACGCCTAGCAAACTCTCTCACTCGCTTTTTAACTAAAAGTGTCTGAGAGAATAGTTTCGTAAAAGTTTCTCAGTAGCATGGTCATTCAATGTCTTGCTCTAATCATCCTTTGTTATAGATACCATTAAACCATGGATTATGGATCTTAAATCATTCCATATAGTTTAACCATTTAGAATCTCGTTATAGATTTTAATTCAGATATACCAAATGTAATCAAGAATCATCTTGCATTACCCTTTGGGTTTGGCCAAACAATTATCCGATTAAATGGAGAGGCGCCATAGTATCTTTCAAGACATATCAAGTGCAAGAACAAATCCTTTATTGACTACAAGTGTTGTGGATGCTTCACATCACTCGAAATATAGCTTTTATAGCTACCTTATTCGAGATAGCGTTTTTATGATACTTACAAAAAATGATATCCACACATATGAACTTGCTTGCATCTCAAGTCTAAGGACGAAGATAACAAACCATTTTCAATATTTTACTTATGACAAGTATCCAAAAGTAAATGTTTGAAGGTTGGGAATCCAATATGCATCTCTAGTGAATACATATGAGTTTGGCGGAACAATCCACATTCTCGTTAGAATATAACCAACACTCATAGTACCAGGCCGGTGTTGTCATTTCACTATCGTGGCCTCAGCGTCGATTTGTGTGGTCCCTTCAGGTGACAATGAGCCAATTCTTTTGTCTTCTTTCTTCTTCACATACTGTAATAATATATATTTGAATTCCCTAGGCCAAGGTCTGCTTCGTTACTTGCTATAATCACAGCGTTTAGTCAGCCACATATTGTTATCGACATAAGGTTGAGTGATGGAGGATAAATCATAACTTTCCAGCATTATAATTCATAAGGGTTCGTCATCAAAATTGAAGTGAACTGAGTGAATTCATTACTGTTGGTTATCAGGAAAGGCCAAATCTCTAGTGTCCGCACAGCTTGCAGCCAAGCAATGCTCTCTGAACAACAGTATCCTTGTCCCTAAAATGTATACTGACAATTAATTGATTAGATATGTAGATATAGTGGAGCACTGAAGTGTCTACAAAGTAAGCAATCGACAAATATGATGAGCGATAACCGCGAAAAACTGAAGTGTGTCTACGTATATTTTTTTTATTATTATTTTTTGAATGAAATCCTACTGCTCAAAAAAGTATCCATAAGAATGTGAAATAAGGGGGAGAATATACATATTTATGTAAATGTGAAGATACTAATCATGTTCATAGTTTTTGACTGTGTTTACGTGTTCCACAAGTTAAGAAGAACCCATACGTCTTATTCCTGCTATAAGGCTATTTTGGTGTAGTTCCTATTAAACAAAAAAACGCCAAATAAAAGTTGGCCCATGAGGCCTTGATTAAAGAAAGACGTAATAAAGCTCATAAAATGTGTGAAAGGAACATGTCCAAAATATCCATAACGCCGTTTTGCTACATTCAAGGCCCGCATGATATGCTTTTCTATTTTCCTTTTCTTTTGAGGATTGCCTTTTATCAGATTATTTCCTTTTATAGACCCTTTTAAGCACAAAGTGTACGGCATAATAGGCATGCTGTACATTAAGATATATAGAGACAAGTTGGTTTTTCAAGGCAAATATTTGAAAGGCAATGGGGAGAAAGCATGAAACTGACATTGTACGAGCAATTTTCTAAGAAATATAGATATTTATTCTCTAGTTTCCTTTTACTCTTTTCATGGAAACGTAATCCAAAGAACCCATTCAAGCCCTTATTAACTACTAGTAATAAGCTACAAAGACGAGATAAAATAAACCGCTTCTTCATCAGCCACATCAGCCTATGAGAAATGACTCTGTTGGAACTCAAACTTTTCCTTGGAACGATATACACAAGTACGTGTTACATATTAACCACAAATTTACCGACGATGTTGAAAAATCAGTACCTTAGGTCCAAAAAACTACTGCAGATATTACTGTATTTGTCTTCACAAATATCTAGTCAAATACTTATTATTTCAACTACGTACGTGGCTATTACTCTGCCAAGAACCAGACCTTCAAAACATCTATAAATAGTCAGAAAAACTCATCAGCTTCCATAAGCTAGCTAGGTAGCTTTATATTCTTTCTTGATTCATATAAAAGAAGTGATCATGCATTAAGCCTTCTGCCCAAAACTATGAAGGTGTGTTTTTATTTGTATAAAATTTGTAAGTATATTAGTATTCTAGGACAGTTGCATAACAAGTTCAAGCAGACCGACAATGAATATCTGAAAGAGTTCGATTCAGGTAAGTTTTGCACCTTGTCCACTTTTCAAATTTGTCAGATTTATACCTCATTCCTGTATCATTTAATTTATGTGTCTTACAGAACGGCCATTATCCAACAACCTACTACGCTATGCTAGATCATGCTATTCTGTCAAATCATCTAGCAAAGCCCAAAGAGACAACCAGCTCCCAAACACATTTACAGGCATAAATGCAGAAAGTGCGGATGGTGAACTTTTTGATGGATTTCGAAAGATACAGGCTCTCGAAAAAGATTTATTTATCACTGATCTAGCAACACCAAACTTTGGCATGTATGTTGAGAAAATGCTGAAAGAAGAAAGTGATACAAAAGACGAACTGATGCTTGTCAAATAAAAGTTTGAGAAGGTGCTCTTGACCTCAAATAATGAAAAAGAAGCAATCATTGATCCACTTCAGCATGAAGTCTTCGGTTCAGAAATTGGAGGGCCAAAAACAACTATCATGAAGGGGCATAGAGAATCACTTTGGGAGTTGTTCCAGAAAACTAGCACGACAGAGGGAAAAGCTGAATCTAAAAGTAAATGTAAAAGAGAATGCTGGATCAAATCAGATGCAGAATGTTATTAGTGGATAATTAGGCCCAAGCCCGATTTGTGGGTTTAGGGTATTAGGGTTTTCACCATTATAAATAATGGTCCATAATAATATTATACCTACGGGTTTTATCATTGTCTAACATGGTATCAGAGAGGGTCTGATCCTCCGACCTAGATGGCTAGGTTGAGCCGCCTTCCGCTTAAGCCGCCCGTCAAACCCTATCATACAAAACAACCGACACCCTTTATATTTGAAGACTACATATTCAGAAGATAGATGATTGTTGCTTTCTCAACATGCGTGCAAGTAAAGGATTCAATTGATTTATATTCGAAGACTACATATTCAGAGATAGATCATTGTTGCCTTCTCGACGAGCGTGCAAGCAAAGAATTCAATTGTTTTAGTTTTGGATAATACAGTAACGATATGATTTCCATTGTTTAGTTTTTGATATTTGGTTTGTTAAAAAAAAAAATTAAAAAAAAAAATACATTAGTTCCGTTTTATGTTTGTTTTTGTTTTATGTCGAATCCAGGGTATCAATTCCCGAGACGACTTTCGTTGGTGTCGAATCTAGGGTATCAATTCTCGAGACGACTTTTGTTAGTGTCGAATCTAGGGTTCTTATTCCCGAGACGACTTTTTTTGGTGTCGAATCTAGGGTTCTTATTCCCGAGACGACTGTTTGGGATACTTTGGGTTATCCCGTTTTATTTTGGTTATTGTTTTCTTATTTTAGTACTTCAGTTCGGATTTCGCGATTTCGCCGCTCAAACTGCGGGGGAGTATTAGTGGATAATTAGGCCCAAGCCCGATTTGTGGGTTTAGGGTATTAGGGTTTTCACCATTATAAATAATGGTCCATAATAATATTATACCTACGGGTTTTATCATTGTCTAACAAATGTAAGTATATGAAAACAAAACATCTAAGGCATAACATATATGTGAAAAGAAGCATGGCATTAATGAAGAAAAAGGAAAGATCTAGAGGAAGAAGAAGAATATATAAAGCAAATTAAATTAGACATAAGGGTAAAAAGGTAATATTTATTATTATGAATAGCTTATTACTTTTAAATAGATAAATTAAAATTAAATTGCATATTTGGATATATTTGAGTATTTTGTAAGTTTTAGAAGGATATTAACGTAATTATGAAATTTGGAAGGATATTGATGTAATATTGAAGTTTTACAAGGATATAGATGAAATTCTCCCTTAATAATAAATAAGTGGACACGTGTCGCACATATGATGGATTCGCACATTCGCACAATGGAGTCACACATTCGCACATGACCATTTTGAGAAGATATGTTTTCTCTGGCCTAGATGGTGACCTCTCCACGACTTTTTGTCCCTTTCTTGGAATTTGCTCTTTAAACAAAGTACATCTGCACATTGCATGCATGCACGGGTAGAGCAATATCTATCACCAGACTCCACTACTCATGTGGTCTTGAATTTATTTCCTTCGAACATTTTAGGAACTGTACTTTACCTCCTTCCAAATCTATCCCCATGGCTTTACAGATTTCATCAAAATAATCTAGTTGAGCAAACACGAAATCTGCTTGTTAATCGAGTATTAGTTTGTACACACTTTGGGCTTTGTATTTAGTTGGTAGGCCTAGCCTGTTTTGTGTGATTTGCATCTATAATAGTCCTAAGGGGTTGTAATTGGTTGGTTAATTAATGGACAAGTCAAATGAAAACCGAAGTCCCTCTAAACCCTAATTCGTCCCATGGTTATAACTATTGGAGCTCTTTCTCTAGAATTCATCTAGGGCTCTTGGTCTAAAGAAACATATTGAAGATGCTTCAGATAGTTCAACGGATCCGAAAGGAGCCGTCTTGATGACCTTGTCAAAGTATGGATCTTGGGTACATGCTCGGAATCTCTACAAGATCAAGTTGAGACTACTCCGGGTAATGCTAAGGATTTATGGGACCATCTTAAAAATTGTTTCATAGCAACGAAGATGCTCGGGCCATCACCCTTGATTACCAACTTTGTTCTATCAAAATAGGTACTCTTTTCATTAATGCTTATTTTTATCAAATCCAAAGTATGGTAGATTGGTTAAAGAATTTCGGTGGGGCAGTTAAAGATAAGAACTTGATGATTTATGCTTTAAATGGGTCGGACCTCTACTAGAAAAAATGCCATTTGCAACAATTATTTTAACAAGAACAGAGAAATCTTGCTAAATTGTGCATTTAGCATCTAATTTTAGCAACAAAATTATTAACAAAGTTGCAATTTTTTTAGCAACAAAAAAATTAGTTGGTATTTTTACAAATGACCATAAATATTTGTTGTTAATTTATCAACGACTAAGCAATTTCGTTGCATTCCAAAATTAGCACCCATCGAGTTAGCAACTAGCACCAATTGATGCTAATTCGACCGGTGCTAATTTCAGAATGCAACAAAATTGTTTAGTGATTGATAAATTAGCAACAAATATTTATGGTCATTTGTAAAAATAACAACTAATTTTTTTGTTGCTAAAAAGATTGCAACTTTGTTAACAATTTCGTTACTAAAAATTAGATGCTAAATGCACAATTTAGCAACGATTTCTCTATTGTTGTTAAAATAATTGTTGCTAATAGCATTTTTTTCTAGTAGTGGACTCTCGCTTTAAACAAATTGCTAAAATCATTAGACATACAAGCCCTCTTCCAACATTTTATACCGCTAAAAACATGCTACTTTTTGGAAGAGAGTGAATTAAATGATGATGCTTTCATGGCCGAAACACTTGTTGACTCCTCTACCTCGTCCCCTACCATATATTTTTTGGCATCCAATAATAATAGTGGGAACCGTACAACCAAAGGTACGAGTGGACAAACGTCAAACCAATTTTGCAATCACTCCTCGAAAGGTATATGTCATTTCGGGGATCGTTACAAATTTATAAATGACCATAGATCACGAAATAGCTCTAACCCACCATCTGTGAACTCATCTATCTCTCGTGTTGCTACTGGAACCAATACCCCCTCCCCTTTTCCATCGTGGACTCCCATTAACACTTATACCTTTCGGCCCAATGGCCAACCTAGCTGGATGCACACTCCGGCCCAACTCTAGCCGAATCGCCCCTGTTTCCGGCCAAGCTGAGTCCCACCCAACAGGCATTAATGGGCCAACATACCCAGCTGCCCAACAAGCTCAACTACTTGCCATGGCTCAGCAGGCCGGTTATTTTTGTTGATGCATGTCGGGAAATGACTAACACATGCATGAACGTCCATTTTGTCTTCATTTTCGTACATTTTACTTCGTTTCTTCAATGTGGCTTTCTGTGATGTGAACCTGAATTTACAATTTTACCTTATTAAGTATATCATAAGTTTATAAGAATAGCCAAGAGTCATGCATACAAACCAAGATAACGCCTATAAAAACATGTTACAGGATTATCAAATTCCTCCACACTTGAGCTTTGCTTGCCCTCAGGGAAATCGGCAATGGAGGCCCGCGACTGAACAACCGGATGCACGCCAAGTGGGATATAGTAGTCCGAGGTGAATTCTAATAGATCACCGTGGATGATCGAGGTGAAATCATGCGCTTGTTTGACCATGGTGTTTGATTTACAAAGACACGCGACTACCTTGCAAAGTGGTTTCGCTTCGATTACAATGCAAATATGTTTTAACAATGGCGGATTTTTTTTACGGTAAGTGCCATTGTGAAAATGAAACGGTGGTTTATATCCTATTCTCATCTACAAGATACGTGACACATGGATCCCACTAACTTCACTTGTGTGGTTGAGATTGGTTTGATGGGACACGGCAAGAACTTTCCCGAATAACGAGGCGCATCGTCCGGCCATGTCTAGGTACAACGCACCGGAGGGTATATGTTTATGGCTTCTTGCATACGCTTCAAAGTTTTTTAAGCGGCTACGGATTATTAGTCTAGCATCCGCAGCTAGTCACACGCATACTAGACGGGGGACATGATGACGATAGTCTATATCCGGGTCATGGACCCACTAAAGTCCAATGTTAGCTTGGTCCCACGACTGGGCTAAGTTAACTAGCGTTTGGGCTCACGTAAGTCCAAGCCCAAAGCTATTCACGAATGTATATTCGATATCTTCTAAATAAGAGGATTATCATTCCTAACCGACTTAGGCGGGATACGCCGAAGGTTGGGGAACACGGAACCAACAAGGATTCCGTGCGTATATAAAGGGAATCACATCCCTCGTTTAAGGTACTCTCTGATAACCCTAATTCTCCTTAAACCCTAAACCGATTACTTACTCTCACGCCGGAGGATAATCGTGGGAGACAATCCCACGGTAAGCCTAACGGTGTCTTTTGTCTCTTGGTGCGCAGGCCTTAAGCAACGATTCTCAATTGGTGCGGGAACCGGAGCTCCAAACAAGGAACGTCCAACTTTTGCATCAACACAAATAATGAAAAAGAAGAAATTATTGATCCACTTCAGCATGAAGTCTTCGGTTCAGAAGTTGGAGGGCTAAAAACAACTATCATGAAGGAGCCTAGAGAATCACTTTGGGAGCTGTTCCAGAAAACCAACACGACAGAGGAAAAAGCTGAATCTATAAGTAGCACAATAGTAGAAAAGAAGAATGAATACTCTTCTGTAGACTTACTGAAAAAGATATCCAAAAAAAGAATGTTCCAGCATTCCTCTAAGCGCTATACATTAGCTTCAGTAGGAACTGTCAATTCGGATTTAGCAGATGAAAAACTACACAAGGTATATCTATAGTTTCTCTTCACATAACTCCTAATATATATTTTTTAAACTGGTTCTGGTAATCTAATGTTTTGTTCAGTTTTCTGAAAACAAGAAAAGCATGCGTAAATTTCAGTTTAGTACCTAATATTTATTGAAACATTTGCAGATCCTACACATGCTCCACAGGGTCTATAATGAAGCCACAGCTATTTCACAAGAATCTCAAAACCTATGGAAAGATATTGCAGACAGAAACTTTACCAAAGCAAAGGTGTCGCATCCCATATACGATGGGGGTACTGATACCAAATGTAAAAGAGAATGCTGGATAAAATCAGATGCAGAATGTAAGTATACGAAAACAAACATCTAAGGCATAACATGTGTCAAAAGCATCAGCGAGCACCAACATGGTGCTTCGTATTTTGGAGTCTATCTTGAACCATAAAATAGCTATTATATCTACATGTGACTCATTACTGCTAACTTTTTGTGTAGACCTGATACTGGAACTGTAGAAGGCAAACAATGTGGTACAGATGATGCATTTGGTTGGAAGCACGTAGCAAAGGAGACAGAAGAAATTTTTAGGGTAAAATTGTGGTGGTGGCATTTGGTGGCCGGTTTACATAAGTACGCCGTGTCATTATGAGTTTCTGTAGCAGTAGAGTATAGACGGCCGCTTCTAATTACACGACGAATGTGCTATCTTTGACATGTATCCGTGGCTTGAAAATCTTCTTTCGCAGTAACTTCGTAATATATTACCGCTAGTTAAATGTTGTCCTTATACACCTTTTATAAGCGTATGTGAGAACCATAAATAGTAAACTACTACTGTTGGGATTTTACAACTAAGTTAACCATTAACCTCTACGAGTACGCAGCGGATAAGGATCTAGTAATCGCAATTAGGTTAAACACGTAATTAATAAACAATTAATTAATACAATAATTAATTAATAAAAGGGATAAAAGAAACCCTAACCTTACTTGGCAATTGATCTTTAGTAACGGACAATAAAACCAGTACGAAACTCAGCACCTAAAATAGATGCCTCAATGAGTATCACACACAAACCCAATAACGATACATTCGAATATGAAGCTAGTCGAGAACGTAAACAACAAATCAACTTTCGAATCAAACCCTTGAATAATTCGACCAAGAAAAACACCCAAGACACTCTTGTCTTCCTGTCCGAGAACTCCACAGAAAACAGCCAAAAGACTGCCTTTTAACTCCACCTGATATCGGACGAAGAAGGTCCGATATCAACAGCTTCTATCCAAGATATTGCCACGACCAGAAAATAAAAAACCCACTTAGTTGCTGCTGTTGTGTCGACCAGGAAACAAGAAAACAATCAACTTATTCAAACACCTAAACACTTGTAGCTTTGCAAGTTTAGGAATCGAGAAACTAAGTAAAACTCTTATCGACTTAAAGAAGCAATCGACTAAGAGCTTGAGCTGGAAAAGGTTGAATCAGTTTTAGGGGTTGGAGAATAATGATATGCGTGAGTTTTGGCAGAGGTTGTGTTTGTATATACAAACTAAACCGACTCCAAGTTGGATTACAATACTTGCTCGACAAGTCTTAGCCCAAGCAAAACCTACCCATTCTTTTGCCTTGCCCGATCAGTGAACCAAGGCCCATGGCATGTCCATATTTCGACCCATGTTCAGTCCTAAAAACAGCCCATGGATCTCAACATTAATCGGGTCAAGTTTGCATGTCGGGTATGATAATTATTCAAGTCTAGAATACGTTCGACACGTATACTCGTGTTTATCGTGTGTGCCCCCATCGGCTCACACACTCTTAGTCGTTTTTTCGTGTTTAAAACTCCCACAAACCAACAGCTCCCACTTGGGAGTTGATGTGTCGAATGGCACACAATACTAACAACGGAAACGCCTAGCAAACTCTCTCACTCGCTTTTTAACTAAAAGTGTCCGAGAGAATAGTTTCGTAAAGTTTCTCAAGAGTATGGTCATTCAATGTCTTGCTCTAATCATCCTTTGTTATAGATACCATTAAACCATGGATTATGGATCTTAAATCATTCCATATAGTTTAACCATTTAGAATCTCGTTATAGATTTTAATTCAGATATACCAAATGTAATCAAGAATCATCTTGCATTACCCTTTGGGTTTGGCCAAACAATTATCCGATTAAACGGAGAGGCGCCATAGTATCTTTCAAGACATATCAAGTGCAGTAACAAACTTTATTGACTACAAGTGTTGTGGATGCCGCTTCACATCACTCCAAATATAGCTTTATAGCTACCTTATTCGAGATAGCGTTTTATGTATACTTACAAAAAATGATATCCACACATAATGTAACTTGCTTGCATCTCAAGTCTAAGGACGAAGATAACAAACCATTTTCAATATTTTACTTATGACAAGTATCCAAAAGTAAATGTTTGAAGGTTGGGAATCCAATATGCATCTCTAGTGAATACATATGAGTTTGGCCGGAACAATCCACATTCTCGTTAGAATATAACCAACACTCATAGTACCAGGCCGGTGTTGTCATTTCACTATCAGTGGCCTCAGCGTCGATTTGTGTGGTCCCTTCAGGTGACAATGAGCCAATTCTTTTGTCTTCTTTCTTCTTCACATACTGTAATAATATATATTTGAATTCCCTAGGCCAAGGTCTGCTTCGTTACTTGCTATAATCACAGCGTTTAGTCAGCCACATATTGTTATCGACATAAGGTTGAGTGATGGAGGATAAATCATAACTTTCCAGCATTATAATTCATAAGGGTTCGTCATCAAAATTGAAGTGAACTGAGTGAATTCATTACTGTTGGTTATCAGGAAAGGCCAAATCTCTAGTGTCCGCACAGCTTGCAGCCAAGCAATGCTCTCTGAACAACAGTATCCTTGTCCCTAAAATGTATACTGACAATTAATTGATTAGATATGTAGATATAGTGGAGCACTGAAGTGTCTACAAAGTAAGCAATCGACAAATATGATGAGCGATAACCGCGAAAAACTGAAGTGTGTCTACGTATATTTTTTTTATTATTATTTTTTGAATGAAATCCGCCGTTCAAAAAAAGTATCCATAAGAATGTGAAATAAGGGGGAGAATATACATATTTATGTAAATGTGAAGATACTAATCATGTTCATAGTTTTTGACTGTGTTTACGTGTTCCACAAGTTAAGAAGAACCCATACGTCTTATTCCTGCTATAAGGCTATTTTGGTGTAGTTCCTATTAAACAAAAAAACGCCAAATAAAAGTTGGCCCATGAGGCCATGATTAAAGAAAGACGTAATAAAGCTCATAAAATGTGTGAAAGGAACATGTCCAAAATATCCATAACGCCGTTTTGCTACATTCAAGGCCCGCATGATATGCTTTTCTATTTTCCTTTTCTTTTGAGGATTGCCTTTTATCAGATAATTTCCTTTTATAGACCCTTTTAAGCACAAAGTGTACGGCATAATAGGCATGCTGTACATTAAGATATATAGAGACAAGTTGGTTTTTCAAGGCAAATATTTGAAAGGCAATGGGAGAAAGCATGAAACTGACATTGTACGAGCAATTTTCTAAGAAATATAGATATTTATTCTCTAGTTTCCTTTACTCTTTTCATGGAAACGTAATCCAAAGAACCCATTCAAGCCCTTATTAACTACTAGTAATAAGCTACAAAGACGAGATAAAATAAACCGCTTCTTCATCAGCCACATCAGCCTATGAGAAATGACTCTGTTGGAACTCAAACTTTTCCTTGGAACGATATACACAAGTACGTGTTACATATTAACTACAAATTTACCGACGATGTTGAAAAATCAGTACCTTAGGTCCAAAAAACTACTGCAGATATTACTGTATTTGTCTTCACAAATATCTAGTCAAATACTTATTATTTCAACTACGTACGTGGCTATTACTCTGCCAAGAACCAGACCTTCAAAACATCTATAAATAGTCAGAAAAAATCATCAGCTTCCATAAGCTAGCTAGGTAGCTTTATATTCTTTCTTGATTCATATAAAAGAAGTGATCATGCATTAAGCCTTCTGCCCAAAACTATGAAGGTGTGTTTTTATTTGTATAAAATTTGTAAGTATATTAGTATTCTCTAGGACAGTTGCATAACAAGTTCAAGCAGACCGACAATGAATATCTGAAAGAGTTCGATTCAGGTAAGTTTTGCACCTTGTCCACTTTTCAAATTTGTCAGATTTATACCTCATTCCTGTATCATTTAATTTATGTGTCTTACAGAACGGCCATTATCCAACAACCTACTACGCTATGCTAGATCATGCTATTCTGTCAAATCATCTAGCAAAGCCCAAAGAGACAACCAGCTCCCAAACACATTTACACGCATAAATGCAGAAAGTGCGGATGGTGAACTTTTTGATGGATTTCGAAAGATACAGGCTCTCGAAAAAGATTTATTTATCACTGATCTAGCAACACCAAACTTTGGCATGTATGTTGAGAAAATGCTGAAAGAAGAAAGTGATACAAAAGACGAACTGATGCTTGTCAAAGAAAAGTTTGAGAAGGTGCTCTTGACCGCAAATAATGAAAAAGAAGCAATCATTGATCCACTTCAGCATGAAGTCTTCGGTTCAGAAATTGGAGGGCCAAAAACAACTATCATGAAGGGGCATAGAGAATCACTTTGGGAGTTGTTCCAGAAAACTAGCACGACAGAGGGAAAAGCTGAATCTAAAAGTAAATGTAAAAGAGAATGCTGGATCAAATCAGATGCAGAATGTAAGTATATGAAAACAAAACATCTAAGGCATAACATATATGTGAAAAGAAGCATGGCATTAATGAAGAAAAAGGAAAGATCTAGAGGAAGAAGAAGAATATATAAAGCAAATTAAATTAGACATAAGGGTAAAAAGGTAATATTTATTATTATGAATAGCTTATTACTTTTAAATAGATAAATTAAAATTAAATTGCATATTTGGATATATTTGAGTATTTTGTAAGTTTTAGAAGGATATTAACGTAATTATGAAATTTGGAAGGATATTGATGTAATATTGAAGTTTTACAAGGATATAGATGAAATTCTCCTTAATAATAAATAAGTGGACACGTGTCGCATATATGATGGATTCGCACATTCGCATAAATGGAGTCACACATTCGCATGACTATTTTGAGAAGATATGTTTTCTCTGGCCTAGATGGTGACCTCTCCACGACTTTTGTCCCTTTCTTGGAATTTGCTTTTAAACAAAGTACATCTGCACATTGCATGCATGCACGGGTAGAGCAATATCTATCACCAGACTCCACTACTCATGTGGTCTTGAATTTATTTCCTTCGAACATTTTAGGAACTGTACTTTACCTCCTTCCAAATCTATCCCCATGGCTTTACAGATTTCATCAAAATAATCTAGTTGAGCAAACACGAAATCTGCTTGTTAATCGAGTATTAGTTTGTACACACTTTGGGCTTTGTATTTAGTTGGTAGGCCTAGCCCGTTTTGTGTGATTTGCATCTATAATAGTCCTAAGGGGTTGTAATTGGTTGGTTAATTAATGGACAAGTCAAATGAAAACCGAAGTCCCCTCTAAACCCTAATTCGTCCCATGGTTATAACTATTGGAGCTCTTTCTCTAGAATTCATCTAGGGGCTCTTGGTCTAAAGAAACATATTGAAGATGCTTCGTATAGTTCAACGGATCCGGAAAGGAGCCGTCTTGATGACCTTGTCAAAGTATGGATCTTGGGTACATGCTCGGAATCTCTACAAGATCAAGTTGAGACTACTCCGGGTAATGCTAAGGATTTATGGGACCATCTTAAAAATTGTTTCATAGCAACGAAGATGCTCGGGCCATCACCCTTGATTACCAACTTTGTTCTATCAAAATAGGTACTCTTTTCATTAATGCTTATTTTTATCAAATCCAAAGTATGGTAGATTGGTTAAAGAATTTCGGTGGGGCAGTTAAAGATAAGAACTTGATGATTTATGCTTTAAATGGGTGGGACCTTCATTAGAAAAAATATTTGCAACAATTATTTTAACAAGAACAGAGAAATCTTGCTAAATTGTGCATTTAACATCTAATTTTAGCAACAAAATTGTTAACAAAGTTGCAATTTTTTTAGCAACAAAAAAATTAGTTGGTATTTTTACGAATGACCATAAATATTTGTTGCTAATTTATCAACGACTAAGCAATTTCGTTGCATTCCAAAATTAGCACCCATCGAGTTAGCAACTAGCACCAATTGATGCTAATTCGACCGGTGCTAATTTCAGAATGCAACAAAATTGTTTAGTGATTGATAAATTAGCAACAAATATTTATGGTCATTTGTAAAAATAACAACTAATTTTTTTGTTGCTAAAAAGATTGCAACTTTGTTAACAATTTCGTTAATAAAAATTAGATGCTAAATGCACAATTTAGCAACGATTTCTCTATTGTTGTTAAAATAATTGTTGCTAATAGCATTTTTTTCTAGTAGTGGACTCTCGCTTTAAACAAATTGCTAAAATCATTAGACATACAAGCCCTCTTCCAACATTTTATACCGCTAAAACATGCTACTTTTGGAAGAGAGTGAATTAAATGATGATGCTTTCATGGCGAAACACTTGTTGACTCCTCTACCTTGTCCCCTACCATATATTTTTGGCATCCAATAATAATAGTGGGAACCGTACAACCAAAGGTACAGTGGACAAACGTCAAACCAATTTTGCAATCACTCGAAGGTATATGTCATTTCGGGGATCGTTACAAATTTATAAATGACCATAGATCACGAAATAGCTCTAACCCACCATCTGTGAACTCATCTATCTCTCGTGTTGCTACTGGAACCAATACCCCCTCCCCTTTTCCATCTTGGACTCCCATTAACACTTATACCTTTCGGCCCAATGGCCAACCTAGCTGGATGCACACTCCGGCCCAACTCTAGCCGAATCGCCCCTGTTTCCGGCCAAGCTGAGTCCCACCCAACAGGCATTAATGGGCCAACATACCCAGCTGCCCAACAAGCTCAACTACTTGCCATGGCTCAGCAGGCCGGTTATTTTTGTTGATGCATGTCGGGAAATGACTAACACATGCATGAACGTCCATTTTGTCTTCATTTTCGTACATTTTACTTCGTTTCTTCAATGTGGCTTTCTGTGATGTGAACCTGAATTTACAATTTTACCTTATTAAGTATATCATAAGTTTATAAGAATAGCCAAGATTCATGCATACAAACCAAGATAACGCCTATAAAAACATGTTACAGGATTATCAAATTCCTCCACACTTGAGCTTTGCTTGCCCTCAAACAAATCCAACATTTTAAAAACATTTCCAATGGCGCACCAAACCTTGTTTCATAAAAAGAATCATAATTATCCGAATACATAGGTAAAAGAATGAATAACATTTAAGTTTTATATGTGAAAATTCAACTAGTTTGATAATGCCCAATCATTCTCACGCTTTGATAACATAACTAAGCATCTCACGAAAAGAAAGAAAGTATAATTCATTCAACACTTATTTATTTTTGCAATGGGGAGTATAAGAAAATAACACTCAATTGCTTAGCCATTATTCATTTTCATACAATAGGCTTGTGCAAGTATCATAACTACATCGACGTGGCGTATGCACCACGTATAAATATCAAAAAGTTTTTTTTTTTTTTTTTTTTTTTTTTTTTTTTAATTTTTTATTGAGGTTATAACCTTAACTAAGGGTTAATCAAGGGTATGGATTAGGCATGGGATATTTAAATGGAATGAGTTTGAAATAAAAATATTAAGGTAAAAAAAGTCTAAGACCTATGTTACTAGTCACCAAACATACCACAAACCAAAAAATGATAATAGTTACCAAACGTTCCCTTTTCTCTTTTCTTCATCGAACCTTCACATAATTGACATATTGATACGCCATAATAATAGTCACCATATATTTAGCACCAAAGGCTAACAACATATCATATATCACAATATATCATCACTTTTTCAATGATCTCCTTTTCGCTATATATATTTTTTTACTACCTCCTTCATTCACATGCGTCAAATCATGTCAACCCACACTTTGGATGAGCACACACAAAAATTACAAATAAGAAGTTGCAATTTTCGTCTTTGTCGAAATGGCACATATGAATAGCAAAGTGTAGACAATTATTAATTATAAAAAGTAACCAGCATAAAAATCAACTTGCAACCAACCGCACCGTTTAGAATTTTGACTATGGGTTATGCTAGGTTTAAGGTTAAAAATTATTTATTTTTCAATAGATGTAACAAAATGAAAAGAATGGCTTATCGGGTGAACTTAGTGTATCTAGCACTAATAGTGAGTGCTATAAAAAGGGTTAAAATTGAGTGGTAGGCTAACCACTATAATTATCTAAAAACTATAAGATGTAAACGGATGAGCCATTTGGTTTAAGTCCTAAGGTTGCATCTTTATCACACAAATATACCTATATAACATGAATGTGATCTTAGTGTGGTCCCGTAATGCGTAGCAAGTACAAGTTCTAGAATCAATGCAATCACCAGCACACTAATAGCAAAAATAGATTTCAAGCATAAAATATGTATGCTTATA
Organism: Chrysanthemum lavandulifolium; assembly: GCA_022545495.1. NCBI lineage: Eukaryota > Viridiplantae > Streptophyta > Magnoliopsida > Asterales > Asteraceae > Chrysanthemum > Chrysanthemum lavandulifolium. Next base: position 38,675,637 of record CM040241.1, on the reverse strand, counting down.
GTATTGGCTCAAATCCTCACATTTAAGTGGCATGGGCTATAAATGTGCTAGACTGTACAACGGATGCAACAATCGGGACACGTCTAAAATTTTCAAAATTATCATTTTAGCCATTGGAATGATCTAATTATTCTAATATATTATCTATAAGTGTGGAAACAACTAGATTATAAGGGCAAACGAAAGCATAAAAATTACCAAAATTAAAGTACAATGACTAATTTCTCCATATTTACTTCCCTCCCCCACACTTAACACTCTGTTCTCAAGATTTTGAAATGAAATAAAAGAAGAGAATAGTTAAAAATGGGCAGAAAAGAAGAGGAGATGAATGAAATTAAATTTTTTATATCATGTTCCCGAGTTATGAGAGAAAAGAAGAGATAACAAATAATTTTACAATTATACCTTTAATAATATATAAAAGTTATGTTTTTTATTAGGTCATTTAAGTAATTTTGTTTATTTAGAGCTTCCTAGTTTAACTTCTCTCTAAATCGTCTCACTTTTGGGAAGAAAGTTTTGGAGAGAAGTTTAGCCAAAATTACTCTTGTCTTCTTTCCTCTCCTGTCCTAAAAAAACCTCAGGAACACAAATTTATTTTATTTTCTGCCAACTTCTTTTCTCTTTTTTCAAAAATAAAACTCGGGAACGCACGCAAAAATACGAACTTCAAAGGTAATGAAAATAGGGAAAAACGAGACTTCCCGAATTGAATATGTTTCATCATTTCCGGTTTCTGATAAGCATCATGAGCAGTGGTGGAGCTAGAAAATTTTTGTGGTAGGGTCGAAACAAATTTTTTTCCTAAAAAATATTAGATGGGAGGGCTGAGACACAATTTTTTTTAACACATGAAGTCGCAAAATAAATACAATAACGGGCTTAGGCCTAGGGGGCCAGGACCCTTCCCAGTCCTCATGTGGCTCTGCCCTTGATCATGAGTCATTCCAACTCCAAAAATAAAACCGAACATAAAACACATGTTTTCAAGGTAAGCACAAGTCATAGCATGTATCCAAAATACCAAACCAATAACATAGTCTAAAAACTAACAATCACCACAAAGTCAAAGTAAAATGTGCGATAAAACAAACATAGTCATGAAATATCCGACAAATAAACTCCAAAAGGGTGGTGGTGGAGGTGGCGACAAGTGGTGGTGGAAGTGATGAGAATAACAAAGATTTTACTAGTAAGGATGTTTGACTTTTGGTGGATAACGAAGATAAGTGACATAAAATTACATTGTTAGTCTCGAAGGATGTAATGTGCTTGACTTTTACTAACAAAGGGATGTAAAATGCCAAAAGTTTATAATATGAATATGCGATAATACGTTTAAAAAATATCATACTTGTCAAAAAAATACTATTGTAAGTAATAATAATAATAAAAAAAAAACTCTTGCGAGTACTAATGTTGACACTTTTATCTTTATGCGAGTAGTAAAAACCTCTGATGACCATTTTACCCTTTGGATTTTTGAATATTGTATCCACGGTCCCTAAGGTAAATTACATAAATGGTCCCTGTGGTTTAGCGAAAATTACATCCACAGTCCCACAAATTTTTTTTCGAATATTTTGGGAATTTTTTTCTGCACACAGTAGCTCTAAAAAGGGAAAATAGGGTGTGTAATGGCGGTTACCATCTGTTTACATTATTCTAACAAGCTCACTATCTACCAGCAGGTGAATTTCTTCGGTCTCATTTGCTACATGTGCATGCATCATACCACATTGTTTGCCTTCTACAGTTCCAGTATCAGGTCTACACAAAAAGTTAGCAGTAATGAGTCACATGTAGTTTTGTTAGTATCATATTGTTTTACTTTCTACCGTAAAATGCTTGTTGCTCATGCAGTCCCCCTACACCCCGACCAAAAGAGTTTTTTTTATTAAAGTAAGAAAGAACAATAATAAAATTCAAAAGGCGACGAAAAGACCTTGATACCAGCTGCGAGTTGGTTGGGTAGTTATAATTTAGAAACCACTCCTGGTTCTGATTTACACACAGATTGTAAATTAATTTAAAAAGTCACTAGGTTTTTTTATGAGATAAATTAATAAAAAGTGTTTGTTACATTTTATATGTCTGCTATCAATAGGAAAAAATAGCTATTTGAATTTGAATGGCCGGGTTAATTACTTGAAAATGTATCATACTTGTCACTTTTTGTTATTGTGTGTATTAAACTTTATTTTTCTTATTGTGTGTCCTGAAATTTCAAATTTCGATTATTGTGTGTATTTTGTGACTATTTAGCCATGTAAAATGACCATTTTACCCTTCAAAATTTGAAAAAAGTAAGGGTAAAATGGTCACAAAATACACACAATAATCGAAATTTGAAAGTTTAGTACACACAATAAGAATAAATAAAGTTCAGTAAGAAAAAGTGGCAATTATGATACATTTTCAAGTAATTAACGCAATTTGAATTCACTTTTGAGTAGTAACTATGTTATGCCTTCGATGTTTTGTTTTCGTATACTTACATTCTGCATCTGATTTGATCCAGCATTCTCTTTTACATTTACTTTTAGATTCAGCTTTTTCCTCTGTCGTGCTAGTTTTCTGGAGCAACTCCCAAAGTGATTCTCTATGCCCCTTCATGATAGTTGTTTTAGGCCCTCCAACTTCTGAACCAAAGACCTCATGCTGAAGTGGATCAATGATTGCTTCTTTTTCATTATTTGCGGTCAAGAGCACCTTCTCCAACTTCTCTTTGACAAGCTTCAGTTCTTCTTTTGTATCAGTTTCTTCTTTCATCATTTCCTCAAAATATGTGCCAAAGTTTGGTGTTGCTAGATCAGTGATAAATAAATCTTTTTCGAGAGCCTGTATCTTTCGAAATCCTTCAAAAAGTTCACCATCCTCACTTGCTTCATTTATGCATGTACATGAGTTTGGGAGCTGGTTGTCTGTTTGGGCTTTGCTAGATGATTTGACAGAATAGCATGATCTATCATAGCGTAGTAGGTTGTTGGATAATGGCCGTTCTGTAAGACACATAAATTAAATGATACAGGAATGATGTATAAATCTCACAAATATGAAAAGTGGACAAGGTGCAAAACTTACCTGAATCGAACTCTTTCAGATATTCATTGTCGGTCTGCTTGAACTTGTTATGCAACTGTCCTAGAATACTAATATACTTACAAATTTTATACAAATAAAAGCACACCTTCATAGTTTTGGGCAGAAGGCTTAATGTGTGATCACTTCTTTATATGAATCAAGAAAGAATATAAAGCTACCTAGCTTATGGAAGCTGATGAGTTTTTCTGACTATTTATAGATGTTTTGAAGGTCTGGTAAAAGGCCGGAGGTCCTTTCTACCTTTGGTAGAACTGGAAGCAGCCTCTCTGCCTTAGGTAGGGGTAAGGCTGTCTACATCTTAACCTCCCCCAAACACCGGAAATGGTATTGGGTACCCATAACCCGTGGAAGACGGCATTGGGAGTTACTTTTACTTTTTTTTTTTAGTTGAAATAATAAGGATTTGACTAGATATTTGTGAAGACATATACAGTAATATCTGCAGTAGCTTTTTGGACCTAAGGTAATGATTTTTCAACATTGTCAGTAAGTTTGTAGTTAATACGTAACACGTACTTGTATCTTCACTGCAATTTTACACCTTAGTTATGAATTATGTTGACGTATGTTTTTATTTGTTGATTTCGAGCTCTTTAGTAGAGTGCTATGTATTTAACTTGCCATGTTTTTCACTTGATGTAATCTCTGCCTAAGTTATAATATATCAGTAGTCCTATAGCTCTGTCATTTGCTATTTATATATAGTTTCTGATCATTTATATGGCTGTGTTCGAATTTCTCAAATACTATATATGGTACCTGCATGCATAAAGTATAATGGTTGCTACAGGAGGATAGGTCCTAGTAGTGCATTTTCTACCTGAAAGGAAGCTTGCCGTATTTCAGGTATCCAATTGACAAGTCAAGAATTTTTTCCCTTCTATATATACATTAAGAGGTTGAGTGTTAAGTTTGACCTGCAACAGATCTTATTTCTTTGGCTAAGAAAAGGTAAATAATTATTTAATTTTTTTTTTCACATAGAGCCATGTTCTTTGATAGAAAACCGGGCTCTATAACATATAATAGAGACCGGGCTCTATTTGTGCTCCCCCTTTGTGCCCTCATGCAAAACCGGGCTCTTTGCACCTTTTTAACCGGGCTCTATGCCCTTTTTTGTAGTAGTGTAACTTAATTCAACTTACCAATTTGTAGATGTAACGATAATCTGTCTTCTGAACATTAGGCTGAGCGAGTAAACTCTTAATAAAGATGAGTCATCCCAAGAATTTCACCTAATTTCTAATAAATGATATGGGTAGAGTGCTAGTGTATATCGTTCCAAGGAAAGTTTGAGTTCCAACAGAGTCATTCCTCATAGGCTGATGTGGCTGCTGAAGAAGCGGTTTATTTTATCTCGTCTTTGTAGCTTATTACTAGTACTGTAGTTAATAAGGGCTTGAATGGGTTCGGATTACGTTTTCATGAAAAGAGTAAAAGGAAATTAGAGAATAAATATCTATATTTCTTAGAAAATTGCTCGTAAAATGTCTGTTTCATGCTTTCTCCCCATTGCCTTTCAAATATTTGCCTTGAAAAACCGACTTGTCTCTATATATCTTAATGTATAGCATGCCTATTATGCCGTACACTTTGTGCTTAAAAGGGTCTATAAAAGGAAATAATCTGATAAAAGGCAATTATCAAAAGAAAAGGAAAATAGAAAAGCATATCATGCGGGCCAAGAATTAATTTTTGAAGATGTTGCTTTCACACCTTTTTGAGGAAATAAATCCCGTGAGTAGTACTAGCCAAGGTTGCAAAAATCGTGAATCGGTAGTCGGGCGGTTGACCCCCCTGTAGCTACCGCCCCTGTAGCTTGTAATCGGTCAAAGCGGGATTAATCGGTGATTAATCGGATTGGCATTTTCGACAAATTTTGGGTATTTTCGGCGAGATTTGGGTATTCTAGACAAGACTATCCTTCAAAATCATCTTGTAACAGATATAAACATCAAATATAATTGATTTAAACTTGTTCAAGACAAGTTTTGGGTATTTCTGACAAGATTTGCAAGTTTTCGGCATGTTTGACCACCGTTAACTGTCGTTGACCGCCATTGACCATTGTTGACCGATTTGTTTAACCCAGTTACACAAATCGGCAAGGTTCGTGGCCCAGTAGCACCTAATCGGTGATTAATCAGCCTTGTAGGCCTTGTTTTGCAACACTGGTACTAGTTGAATTTCGTGGAAGAAATTCTCTTAACGAGGGTACACTATAACAACCCGCAATTTTACGGGTCCTTACTCAACCTTAAAACTCAAAGTAATTAATTTTTGAAGTTACATATTTCTTTTAACTGATAGAACGAGCCCGCTCGCGGACTGACACTACATTAGTTATGGTCACAGGCCAATAATTATTTTTCGGAGTCAATAATATTGCTTTTATATTTTTCTATAAAAACGATCACAAAAATGTAATTTTTGCATTTTTTCCAAAACCAAGGTATCGTGATTACACTTTAGCTCAACGCAACACGAAATACACAACGTAAAAATAAAATCAATTCCCTCTCACATCATCACCATTTTGCCGCCCATGTTACACACTTCCTATCCATAATTCACATGTATGCATATGTAAAAGAACTTGATTAAGACTTGTCCCATTATGATTTGTATCCTTCCTAAATGTGGACACACACCTTTTCCATGTATTTGAAAGCTTGGTCAAAACTTCCTACTTCATTCCCTTTATCACTGATCGAACCACATGGTTATCACATATTCACCCTTGAAAATATAATTAGAAAGTGAAGTGTCCTTAAAATGTACATACAAAAGTTTCAAACCACAAAAGCAAAGTCAAAAATCATCTATTTGTTACCCTTAAATGCCATCGAGATCACAAACACCACACACCCTCACATTCATTTGTTGTCCAATTTCACTTCACAAAAACAAAGACATTTTAGTTCTAGTTCAAGACTTGGTGATTCAAGGGTTAGTTGGTATTGATTTTTGGTAATCTTGGGTAACTTTGGGAGTTCTTGTTTCATTCTAATCGACACACACTCTTGAAACCTTGTAAGAGTTCTTTTTAATCTCTTTTGTGTTTCTTGGTTTGAATTGTTACCGAGTCTATTTATGTTTGTTATTGTGTAAATAAGTTGGAAATTAAAAAAGTTACACCTTTGCTTTCTTTACATATTTGGATCGATCTCGTACATAACAAGATTGAGAATCGTTTTGTAGAACATGTGTGGTATAAATTATCTTCCTAATTAATACATTAATAATCAAAAAAGAAATAAGCTTTGACATATTTTTAAACGCTTCGATTTGTACAAAAACCAATGAGCTAGTAAATATTCTTAGCCACAAAGAAAACAAAAATGACTTAATGACCTAATAATAATAATTTAAAGAAAAAAAAAAAAGAAAAAATCTAAGAGGATGGCTCTACAAATGAAAAGTGCTTATCGTACCTATATTTTATTCATCAAATTATTACATAATAGTAAACATATTTGATAAAGTTGCTTGGACAAAAAATTGGTTGAATTATATTTGTTGATTTGTCGTGGGAATCAGTGGGTCGAAGAATCCACACTAGGATGCCTTTTGTTTTCTTTTGCAAGTTGGTCACCAAGTACATCATACAAAATTGTTAATGGCTCATTTGTTAACTACTAAATTATTAAATTATTGGGTGTGGGTTGAATTTAGAGTTGGGTTATTATTTTAGTGTGACGAGATACTGTGAGCCGAAGCCCACCTGCACCCAACAGTGAGGTGTATTTGGTGTTTGCTTATTTTGTTCCAACAATTGCTTATTCAAAACCATAAAGCTTATTTCATTACCTTATTTTGATTTTATAGTGTTCGGCTTAAGGTTGTATAAAATATACAAAAAGTCTAATCCGCGGCCCTTTTGGCCTGTTTTGAGATAACTTATGTCAAAAGTCTAATATGCGGTCTCTTCTGCTTATTTGGGACTTATTAAATCTAACATAATACAAATATATAAGTTTCAGTTATTTTAAAGACTATTGCTTATTATAGCTTAATTGAACTTATTTAACATATTTTAACTTACTGAAACTTATATACGTTTGTTAAATGGTTTGAAGTTGCTATATAATTTTAAGTGCAACAATTAGTATTTTTGGGAAAATGACTATATACAAACGTGTCATGCCCAATTTTCGTCAAAAATTTATACTTAGCATATTTACTATATAAACCGACTAAAAGACGAAACTAAATATTATAATGCTAACTAATATATTATAATCTACCAAATAACTCACTCTCCACTAATTTAAATATTTATATATTTAAACATACACTTTAGCCATTCCACTAACTAATACTTTAATACTTGTATATATTTTATAAATTTCAAACTTTTATATAACTAACTAACTAACTATTACATATAACTAAATGCTTATTAGGTGTATGTTAATAAGCGACATCGTCTACTTTTCACAAGGTTTATTATTGAGATATTTTACGTACATGTCATTGTTAACTTTTGAGCCAAAGCTTTATTCGTCATGTATACTTTTATTATTATATACTTATGCACTTTTCCAAGAGCCAATACTTACAAACACTTATAAAAGTATTTAAACTTAAACGCTGCCACACAAGCAACAATAACACAACCACTTTAAAACTTTTAAAGTTATTTAAACTTCCTCGAGTCTTAAACCTGAATTGTAGACTAACTTGCCATACTAATCTAGGTCACGTGTCGGTGCCACCTACTATCACAAATTGACTATTCACTTCAGATTGTTGCTACTGAGGTGAGTTCTCGTAGCCCCTTTTTTTCATAATGCTTTCCTTGGGGAAAATGATACTCAAATGATGTTTTAACTGTTTTTATGCTGTGCTAAACTGTTTACATGTTTTTTGACAATATGTGCGTTTGATTGAATTATGTGACTTCCTTGTGATGATACATTGTGTTTCTTGTATGCGCAACTATTTAACTCCGTTGGGAGCCGAAACAAGTTGATAGTACTATCTGGGGTAGCTCCCCACTATTGGTAACATGTGTGTAACATTATTATTAGGTTCAGTTGTCGCTAGCACTGTGTTTCATATTCATATATCTTGCTCACTATTGTCCTACACTACTATGCACAGCTTCGTGGTTTAACACTTAAACCTACGAGCTCACCAACTTTATGTTGACGTTTTCGAGTATCCATTTTCAGGTGTTAAGAATGAAGTTGCATAAAAGGTTGAGTATTGGTCTGGCCTAGCAGCCATAAGAAAAGACTCTACCGGACAGTGTTCCCCGAGGAGTTATGCATTTGGAAATGCCCCCTTAAGACTTAATTATTGTGAACCTATGTAGTAAGACTTGTATCCACCATATTATGGATCATTGTAACTTTGACTTGTGTTGTGATGAATGCATTTAGTACTTCTCTATTTTGACACCTTGTGTTCTTGGTTATGAAGTCATACCCCATAAATGTCATTCATTGCGCCATTTTGGGTGTGACAGATTGGCATCGAGCCTTGGTTATAGAGAATTAGGTGGTTTAACCTAGACTATAACCTAGGAACCTTCATATAGTTTGCATTATAGGACCTACATGTGCGGTTATGTGTTAGTGCCCAGATTTGCCTTAGGAACCCTCTTGAATTCAATAATTTATTTTCAAACCCCTTGTTTCTTAAACAACTTGCACCTTAATTTCAAGACCGTTTTGTTTGATTGGGTTCGAAATTTATATGGGTGCAAGTTATTAATTAACTTAATGGATTTGAGGAATTGACTCAAGGATGGAATATAGGCTAGATGGCGTGAAGTGATGATGATAAGAAAATGTGGCATGATGCTATTCTAAAAACGGCTGGCCAACGTTTTTACAATAACATGATGCGACATAGACTTATCAAATTCATGGATCGTCAACTTAGGACTGCGACATAGAAATTGGACGCGACTACGACGTGGAATTAGGACACTACTACCTATCATCTCTACATAAACCTTCCTACCTAACGTTCACCAAACATCCTCCCTTAAGGAAACCATGCCCCCAAGAAGATCTACTCGAGTTAACCGAGGTGGTGCAACCCGTAGAGGTGGAAGGACTGGGAGACATGGGGGAAGAAGTGGTAACTGCGACAATAGGAACGACAATGACAATAGTGCAAACCCTGAATTTTCCACGACCATCGCCGAAACAGCTGCATAACTTGCTTCCCACTATCGACGCTCGGATAGGAGATCGCATCAGAAACCCCAGAAACAACAATAGTAGGAACGAAAATGTGGAGAACGACAACACCAATGACAATGGCGGTAATGGAAGCAACAACAACGGTGGGAAAGGGTGTTCGTACAAGGAATTTACTGTGCGCCAACCTAGTGGATTTTGACGAAATAGAGGAGCATTGGTGTATACCAGGTGGATCGGGAAGATGGAAGCAGTGATTGACATAAGCGAGTGCGCAACTCACTATAGGGTGAGGTGTGTCGTAAGCTCATTGGTAGGATAAGGCCCCTAAATGGTGGAAACAATGCAAACCATGGTAACAATAGTAACCGAGCTCGTGGTCGGGCATTTGTGATGAATGCTGAAGAAGGACGTCAAGACCCGAACATTGTGACGGGTACGTTCTCCTTAAATGACCACTATGCTACTGTGCTATTTGATTCTGGTGCCGATTATAGTTTTGTCTCCACTAAATTCATGCCTTTGTTAAATATGGAACCCGATAGACTAGACTTTAGTTACGAAATTGAAATAACAAGTAGTCAAAGGGTAGAAATAAATGAGATTGTTCGCGGGTGCACATTAGAATTAGAAGATCGTACCTTTAGGATCGACTTAATACCATTTGGATACGGAAGCTTCAACGTGATTGTGGGAATGGACTGGTTGTCTAAGCATAAGGCTAAAATAGTGTGTCATGAGAAGATGGTCCGAATACCACTACCAAACGGAGAGTTTCTTAAGGTCCATGGAGAGACACTTGAAGAAAAAGTGAAGCACCTCACGAGCATGAAAGTAGATGTGCGAAAACTAGAAGATATCCCAGTCGTTCAAAATTTTCCAGAAGTATTTCCCAACGACCTACCCGGATTACCCCCTTCCCGAGAAGTTGAATTTCGGATAGACGTAATTCCTGGAGCAATGCCAGTTGCAAAGTCTCCCTATCGATAGGCACCCACTGAAATGGAGGAGTATTGTTTATCAAAAAGAATGATGGTTCATTTAGAATGTGCATTGACTACCGGGAATTAAACAAACTAACTATTAAGAACCACTACCCTCTCCTGAGAATCGATGACTTGTTTGATCAACTACAAGGCTCACGATACTTCTCCAAGATAGATCTTCGTTCCGGCTACCATTAGTTACGAGTACACGAAGACGACATCCCAAAAACCGCGTTTAGAACTCGATATGGTCATTTCGAGTTTACGGTTATGTCTTTTGGACTGACAAATGCGCCTGCGGTTTTCATTGACATGATGAACCAAGTGTGCAAGCCGTACCTAGACAAATTTGTTATCGTATTCATCGATGACATTTTGATCTATTCCAAGACAAAGGAGGAAATTGAAATGCATCTAAAGTTAATCCTAGAGCTACTAAAGAAGGAGAAATTGTATGCTAAATTCTCGAAATGTGAAATCTGGCTACAAGAAGTACAATTCCTTGGACATGTGGTTAAATAAGATGGTATTCATGTGGATCCCAGCAAGATCGAAGCAGTGAAGAATTAGGAAGCCCCTAAGTCCCCAACCTAAGTCCGCTCATTCTTAGGAATGGCAAGTTATATCGACAATTCATTGCGAACTTCTCCAAGATTTCCAAACCTCCTACGTTGTTGACTCAAAAGAATAAGAAGTATGATTGGGGAAAAGAACAAAAAGAAGCTTTCCAAACCTTGAAGAACAATTTGTGCAATGCCCTAATTCTAGCCCTCCCCGATGGACCAGAAGATTTTGTAGTATAATGTGACGCATCAAGTTAAGGTCTTGGGTGTGTATTAATGCAAATGGGCAAAGTGATTGCCTATGCATCCCGACAACTGAAGGTCCATGAGAAAAACTATACCACCCATGATCTAGAGCTAGGTGCTGTAGTATTCGCTCTCAAGATATGGAGACATTACTTGTACGGGACAAAAAGTATTATCTATACTGATCACAAGAGCCTCCAACATATCTTCGATCAAAAAGCGTTGAATATGCGCCAAAGGAGATGGATAGAACTCTTTAGCGATTATGACTGCGAGATTCGCTACCACCCAGGTAAGGCGAACGTAGTAGCTCATGCTTTGAGTAGGAAGGAAAGACTCAAACCAAGGATGGTAAAAGCCATGAGTATAACCATACAGTCAGGTATCAAGGATAGAATAATAGCGGCTCAGAGAGAAGCATCTAAGGATATGACTGCAAAAACAGAGAAACTACGAGGTTTATATAGCCAATCGAAGAAAAACGATGATGGTGGAATGTACTTTGTAGACCGAATTTGGGTACCATTAAGTGGTGACGTAAGAACCCTAGTCATGGACGAAGTACATAAATCGAGATACTCCATCCACCCAGGAGCAGATAAGATGTATTACGACCTTATAGATTTGTACTGGTGGCCTGGGATGAAGAAAGACATAGTTGTCTACGTTAGCAAATGCCTGACTTGCTCAAAGGTAAAAGCTGAACATCAGAAACCATCTGGTATGTTACAACAACCGGAGATTTCCAAGTGGAAGTGGGAAAGGATAACCATGGACTTCATCACGAAGTTGCCAAGAACCAGTAGCGGGCATGATTTAATATGGGTTATTGTAGACAGATTGACTAAGTCTGCTCATTTCTTACCCATCTGAGAGGATAATAAGATGGATAAATTGGCAAGACTATACATTAATGAGATAGTGGCAAATACATGGTGTGCTGATATCAATAATATCAGATTGTGATAGCCGTTTCACGTACAAATTTTGGCGAGCATTGCAGAAGTCAATGGGAACACGATTGGACATGAGTACTGCCTACCATCCGTAGACTGATGGTCATTGTGAGCATACTATACAAACCTTAGAAGACATGCTTAGGGCGTGTGTCACCGATTTTGGTGGGATTTGGGATACTCATCTTCCATTGGTCGAGTTCTCTTATAACAACAGTTACTATTCTAGCATAGATATGGCACCATTCAAATCACTTTATGGACGGAAGTGTCGTTCACCCATTGCATGGGCAGAAGCCGGTGAAAGTCAAATGATTGGACCGGAGATAGTACTAGAAACCATTGAGAAAATAATTCAAATCAACGATAGACTCAAGGTTGCACGTGACCGTCAGAAGAGCTATGCCAACAACCGACGAAGACCCTTAGAGTTTTGCGTTGGTGATCATGTGTTATTTAAAGTGTCACCTTGGAAAGGTGTAATGCGTTTTGGTAAGAAAGGTAAAATTAGCACCTAGATATGTGGGACCATTTGAGATCACCGAGAGAATCGGTCCTGTAGCTTACCGACTAAGACTACCTCAAGAGCTAAGTAGCATTCATGACACGTTTCACGTATCGAATCTTAAGAAGTGTCTTCCTGACCGGACCTTACACGTACCATTGGAAGAGACTCAGATAGATCCTAAGTTGCACTTTGTAGAAGAACCGGTAGAAATCATGGAACGTGAGATCAAAAAGTTGTAGAAAGATTCCTATCGTCAAGGTTCGATGGAATTCTAAGCGAGGACCTGAGTTTACCTGGGAATGAGAAGATCAGATGAAACTTAAGTACCTACACCTTTTTGAGGAAATAAATCCCGTGAGTAGTACTAGTTGAATTTCGTGGAAGAAATTCTCTTAACGAGGGTAGACTATAACAACCCGCAATTTTACAGGTCCTTACTCAACCTTAAAACTCAAAGTAATTAATTTTTGAAGTTACATATTTCTTTTAACTAATAGAACGAGCCCGCACACGTACCGACACTACATTAGTTATGGTCACAGGCAAGTAATTATTTTTCGGAGTCAATAATATTGCTTTTATAGTTTTCTATAAAAATGATCACAAAAATGTAATTTTTGCATTTTTTCCAAAACCAAGGTACCGTGATTACGCTTTAGCTCAACGGAACACAAAATACACAACGTAAAAATAAAAATCAATTCCCTCTCACATCATCACCATTTTGCCACCCATGTTACACAGTTCCTACCCATAATTCACATGTATGCATATGTAAAAGAACTTGATTAAGACTTGTCCCATTATGATTTGTATCCTTCCTAAATGTGGACACACACCTTTTCCATGTATTTGAAAGCTTGGTCAAAACTTCCTACTTCATTCCCTTTATCACTGATCGAACCACATGGTTATCACATATTCACCCTTGAAAATATAATTAGAAAGTGAAATGTCCTTAAAATGTACATACAAAGTTTCAAACCACAAAGCAAAGTCAAAACCATCTATTTGTTACCCTTAAATGCCGTCAAGATCACAGAACACCACTCACCCTCACATTCATTTTTTGTCTAATTTCACTTAACAAAAACAAAGACATTTTAGTTCTAGTTCAAGACTTGGAGATTCAAGGGTTAGTTGGTATTGATTTTTGGTAATCTTGGGTGACTTTGGGAGTTCTTGTTTCATTCTAATCGCACACACTCTTGAAACCTTGTAAGAGTTCTTTTTAATCTCAAAGCTTTTGTGTTTCTTGGTTTGAATTGTTACCGATTCTATTTATGTTTGTTATTGTGTAAATAAGTTGGAAATTAAAAAAGTTACACCTTTGCTTTCTTTACATTTTGGATCGATCTCGGTACATAACAAGATTGAGAATCATTTTGTAGAACTTGTGTGGTATAAATTATCTTCCCAATTAATACACTAATAATCAAAAAAAGAAATAAGCTTTGTCATATTTTTAAAACGTTTCGACTTGTACATAAACCAATGAGCTAGTAAATATTCTTGGGTGCGTATTAATGCAAAGGGGCAAAGTGATTGCCTATGCATCCCGACAGCTGAAGGTCCACGAGAAAAACTATACCACCCATGATCTGGAGCTAGGTGATGTAGTATTCGCTCTCAAGATATGGAGACATTACTTGTACGGGACAAAAAGTATTATCTATACTGATCACAAGAGCCTCCAACATATCTTCGATCAAAAAGAGTTGAATATGTGCCAAAGGAGATGGATAGAACTCTTCAGCGATTATGACTGCGAGATTCGCTACCACCCGGTAAGGCGAATGTAGTAGCTGATGCTTTGAGTAGGAAGGAAAGACTTAAGCCAAGGAAGGTAAAAGCCATGAGTATAACCATACAGTCAGGTATCAAGGATAGAGTAATAGCGGCTCAGAGAGAAGCATCTAAGGATATGACTGCAACCACAGAGAAACTGCGAGGTTTAGATAGCCAATCGGAGAAAAAGGATGATGGTGGACTGTACTTTGTAGACCGAATTTGGGTACCGTTAAGTGGTGACGTGAGAACCCTAGTCATGGACGAAGCACATAAATCGAGATACTCCGTCCACCCAGGAGCAGATAAGATGTATTACGACCTTAGAGATTTGTACTGGTGGCCTGGGATGAAGAAAGACATAGCTGTCTACGTTAGAAAATTCCTGACTTGCTCAAAGGTAAAAGCTGAACATCAGAAACCATCTGGTATGTTACAGCAACCGGAGATTCCTGAGTGGAAGTGGGAAAGGATAACCATGGACTTCATCACGAAGTTGCCAAGAACCAGTAGCGGGCACGATTCAATCTGGGTTATTGTAGACAGATTGACTAAATCTGCTCATTTCCTACCCATCCGAGAGGATTATAAGATGGATAAAGTGGCAAGACTATACATTAATGAGATAGTGGCAAAGACATGGAGTGCCGATATCAATAATATTGGATCGTGATAGCCGTTTCACGTCCAAATTTTGGCGAGCATTGCAGAAGTCAATGGGAACACGATTGGACATGAGTACTGCCTACCATCCGTAGACTGATGGTCAGAGTGAGCGTACTATACAAACCTTAGAAGACATGCTTAGGGAGTGTGTCATCGATTTCGGTGGGAATTGGGATACTCATCTTCCATTGGTCGAGTTCTCTTATAACAACAGTTACCATTCTAGCATAGGTATGGCACCATTCAAATCACTTTACGGACATAAGTGTCGCTCACCCATTGCATGGGCAGAAGCCGGTGAAAGTCAAATGATTGGACCTGAGATAGTACTAGAAACCACTGAGAAGATAATTCAAATCAAGGATAGACTCAAGGTTGCACGTGACCGTCAGAAGAGCTATGTCGACAACAGACGAAGACCCCTAGAGTTTTGTGTCGGTGATCATGTGTTACTTAAAGTGTCAACTTGGAAAGGTGTAATGCGTTTTGGTAAGAAAGGTAAATTAGCACCCAGATATGTGGGACCATTTGAGATCACCGAGAGAATCGGTCCTGTAGCTTACCGACTAAGACTACCTCAAGAGCTAAGTAGCGTTCATGACACATTTCACGTATCGAATCTCAAGAAGTGTCTTCCTGACCAGACCTTACACGTACCATTGGAAGAGACTCAGATAGATCCTAAGTTGCACTTTGTAGAAGAATCGGTAGAAATCATGGAACGTGAGATCAAAAAGTTGAAATGTAGAAAGATTCCTATCGTCAAGGTTCGATGAAATTCTAAGCGAGGACCTGAGTTTACCTGGGAATGAGAAGATCAGATGAAACTTAAGTACCCACACCTTTTTGAGGAAATAAATCCCGTGAGTAGTACTAGTTGAATTTTGTGGAATAAATTCTCTTAACGAGGGTGGACTATAACAACCCGCAATTTTACAAGTCCTTGCTCAACCTTAAAACTCAAAGTAATTAATTTTTGTAGTTACATATTTCTTTTAAGTGATAGAACGAGCCCGCACGTGTCGACACTACATTAGTTATGGTCACAGGCCAATAATTATTTTTCGAATCAATAATATTGCTTTTATATTTTCTATAAAATGATCACAAAATTTAATTTTGCATTTTTCCAAAACCAAGGTATCGTGATTACACTTTAGCTCAACGGAACACGAAATACACAACGTAAAAATAAAAATCAATTCCCTCTCACATCATCACCATTTTGCCGCCCATGTTACACAGTTCCTATCCATAATTCACATGTATGCATATGTAAATGAACTTGATTAAGACTTGTCCCATTATGATTTGTATCATTCCTAAATGTGGACACACACCTTTTCCACGTATTTGAAAGCTTAGTCAAAACTTCCTACTTCATTCCCCTTTATCACTGATCGAACCACACGGTTATCACATATTCAGCCTTGAAAATATAATTTGAAAGTGAAGTGTCCTTAAAATATACATACAAAAGTTTCAAACCACAAAAGCAAAGTCAAAAACCATCTATTTGTTACCCTTAAATGCCGTCGAGATCACAGAACACCACACACCCTCACATTCATTTGTTGTCTAATTTCACTTCACAAAAACAAAGACATTTTAGTTCTAGCTCAAGACTTGGAGATTCAAGGGTTAGTTGGTATTGATTTTTGGTAATCTTGGGTAACTTTGGGAGTTCTTGTTTCATTCTAATCGCACACACTCTTGAAACCTTGTAAGAGTTCTTTTTAATCTCAAAGCTTTTGTGTTTCTTGGTTTGAATTGTTACCAAGTCTATTTATGTTTTTTATTGTGTAAATAAGTTGGAAATTAAAAAAGTTACACCTTTGCTTTCTTTACATATTTGGATCGATCTCGGTACATAAGAAGATTGATAATCATTTTGTAGAACTTGTGTGGTATAAATTATCTTCCTAATTAATACATTAATAATCAAAAAAAGAAATAAGCTTTGACATATTTTTAAAACGTTTCGACTTGTACATAAACCAATGAGCTAGTAAATATTCTTAGCAACAAAGAAAACAAAAATGACCTAATGATATATATATATATATATAAAAAAGAGTATATGGCTCTACAATGAAAAGTGCTTATCCTACCTATAGTTTATTCATCAAATTATTACATAATAGTAAACATATTTGATAAAGTTGCTTGGACAAAAAATTTGTTGAGTTATATATGTTGATTTGTCATGGGAATCAGTGGGATGCCTTTGTTTTCTTTTGCAAATTGGTCACCAAGTACTACATACAAAATTGTTAATGGCTCATTTGTTAACTACTAAATTATTAAATTATTGGGTGTGGGTTGAATTTAGAGTTGGGTTATTTTTTTAGTGTGACGAGATACTGTGAGCCGAAGCCCACCTGCGCCCAACAGTGAGGTGTATTTGGTGTTTGCTTATTTTGTTCCAACAATTGCTTATTCAAAACCATAAAGCTTATTTCATTACCTTATTTTGATTTTATAGTGTTCGGGCTTAAGGTTGTATAAAATATACAAAAAGTCTAATCCGCGGCCCTTTTGGCCTTTTTTGAGATAACTTATGTAAAAAGTCTAATATGCGGTCTCTTCTGCTTTTTTGGGACTTATTAAATCTAACATAATACAAATATATAAGTTTCAATTATTTTAAATACTATTGCTTATTATAGCTTAATTGAACTTATTTAACATATATTAACTTATTGAAACTTATATAAGTTTGTTAAATGGTTTGAAGTTGCTATATAATTTTAAGTGGAAAATTTGCAACAATTAGTATTTTTGGGAAAATGACTATATACAAACGTGTCATGCCCAATTTTCGTCAAAAATTTATACTTAGCATATTTACTATATAAACCGACTAAAAGACGAAACTAAATATTATAATGCTAACTAATATATTATAATCTACCCAATAACTCACTCTCCACTAATTTAAATATTTATATATTTAAACATACACTTTAACCATTCCACTAACTAATACTTGTATATATTTTATAAATTTCAAACTTTTATATAACTAACTAACTATTACATATAACTAAATGCTTATTAGGTGTATGTTAATAATCGACATCGTCTACTTTTCACAAGGTTTATTATTGAGATATTTTCCGTACATGTCATTGTTAACTTTTGAGCCAAAGCTTTATTCGTCATGTATACTTTTATTATTATATACTTATGCACTTTTCCAAGAGCCAATACTTACAAACACTTAGAAAAGTATTTAAACATAAACGCTGCCACACAAGCAATAATAACACAACCACTTTAAAACTTTGATAGTTATTTAAACTTCCTCGAGTCTTAAACTTGAATTGTAGACTAAACTTGCCATACTAATCTAGGTCGCGTGTCGGTGCCACCCACTATCTCAAATTGGCTGTTCACTTCAGATTGCTTGCTGCTACTGAGGTGAGTTCTCGTAGCCCCTTTTTTCATAATGCTTTCCTTGGGGGAAAATGGTACTCAAATGATGTTTTAACTGTTTTTATGCTGTGCTAAACGGTTTACATGTTTTTGGACAATATGTGCGTTTGATTGAATTAGGTGACTTCCTTGTGATGATACATTGTGTTTCTTGTATGCACAACTGTTTAATTCCGTTGGGAGCCGAAACAAGTTGATAGTACTATCTGGGGTAGCTCCCCACTATTGGTAACATGTGTGTAACATTATTGGTAGATTTAGTTGTCGCTTGTTTTCTGGAACAACTCCCAAAGTGATTCTCTATGCCCCTTCATTATAGTTTTTGGCCCTCCAATTTCTGAACCGAATAATTCATGCTGAAGTGGATCAATGATTGCTTCGTGTTCATTATTTGCGGTCTAGAGCACCTTCTCCAACATCTCTTTGACAAGCTTCAGTTCGTCTTTTGTATCAGTTTCTTCTTTCATCATTTCCTCAACATACGTTCCAAAGTTTGGTGTTGCTAGATCAGTGATAAATAAATCTTTTTCGAGAGCCTGTATCTTTCGAAATCCATCAAAAAGTTCACCATTCTCATTTTCTGCATTTATGCATGTAAATGAGTTTGGGAGCTGGTTGTCTCTCTGGGCTTTACTACATGATTTGACAGAATAGCATGATCTAGCATAGCGTAGTAGGTTGTTGGATAATGGCCGTTCTGTAAGACACATAAATTAAATGATACAGGAATGAGGTATAAATCTGACAAATATGAAAAGTGGACAAGATGCAAAACTTACCTGAAGCGAACTCTTTCAGATATTCATTTGTCGGTCTGCTTGAACTTGTTATGCAACTGTCCTAGAATACTAATATACTTACAAATTTTATACAAATAAAAGCACACCTTCATAGTTTTGGGCAGAAGGCTTAATGCGTGATCACTTCTTTTATATGAATCAAGAAAGAATATAAAGCTACCTAGCTTATGAAAGCTGATGAGTTTTTCTGACTATTTATAGATGTTTTTAAGGTCTGGTTCTTGGCAGAGTAATAGCCACGTACGTAGTTGAAATAATAAGGATTTGACTAGATATTTGTGAAGACATATACAGTAATATCTGCAGTAGTTTTTTGAAACTAAGGTAATGATTTTTCAACATTGTCGGTAAGTTTGTGGTTAATATGTAACACGTACTTGTATCATCACTGCAAATTTTCACCTTAGTTATGAATTGTGTTTATGCATTTAACTTGCCATGTTTTTCACTTGATGTAATCTCTGCCTGAGTTATAATATATCAGTAGCCCTATAGCTCGATCTGTCATTTGCTTTTTATAGTTTCCGATCATTTATATGGCTGTGTTCGAATTTCTCAAATACTATATATGGTACCTGAATGCATAAAGTATAATGGTTGCTACACGAGGATAGGTCCTTGTAGTGCATTTTCTACCTGAATGGAAGCTTGCCTATTTCAGGTATCCAATTGACAAGTCAAGAATTTTTCCCTTCTATATATACATTAAGAGGTGAGTGTTAAGTTTGACCTGCAACAGATCTTATTTCTTTCTAAGAAAAGGTAAATAATTTTATTATTTTTTTTCACATAGAGCCATGTTCTTTGAAGAAAAGGTATAACATATAATAACCGGGCTCTATTGTGCTCCCCTTTGTGCCCTCATGCAAAAGATCTTATTTCCGGGCTCTATGCCCTTTTTGTAGTAAATAACTTAATTCAACTTACCAATTTGTAGGTGTAACGATAATCCATCTTCTGAACATTAGGCTGAGTGAGTAAACTCTTAATAAAGATGAGTCATCCCAAGAATTTCACCTAATTTCTAATAAATGATACGGGTAGAGTACTAGTGTTTATCGTTCCGAGGAAAAGTTTGAGTTCCAATCATAGGCTGATGTGGCTGCTGAAGTAGCGGTCTCGTCTTTGTAGCTTATTACTAGCAGTTAATAAGGGCTTGAATGGGTTCTTTGGATTACGTTTTCATGAAAAGAGTAAAAGGAAATTAGAGAATAAATATCTATATTTCTTAGAAAATTGCTCGTAAAATGTCTGTTTCATGCTTTCTCCTCATTGCCTTTCAAATATTTGCCTTGAAAAACCGACTTGTCTCTATATATCTTAATGTACAGCATGCCTATTATGCCGTACACTTTGTGCTTAAAAGGGTCTATAAAAGGAAATAATCTGATAAAAGGCAATTATCAAAAGAAAAGGAAAATAGAAAAGCATATCATGCGGGCCAAGAATTAATTTTTGAAGATGTTGCTTTCACACCTTTTTGAGGAAATAAATCCCGTGAGTAGTACTAGCAAGGTTGCAAAAATCGTGAATCGGTAGTCGGGCGGTTGACCCCCTGTAGCTTGTAATCGGTCAAAGCGGGATTAATCGGTGATTAATCGGATTGGCATTTTCGACAAATTTTGGGTATTTTCGGCGAGATTTGGGTATTCTAGACAAGACTTTCCTTCAAAATCATCTTGTAACAGATATAAACATCAAATATAATTGATTTAAACTTGTTCAAGACAAGATTTGGGTATTTCTGACAAGTTTTCGGCAAGTTTGACCACCGTTAACTGTCGTTGACCGCCATTGACCATTGTTGACCGATTTGTTTAACCCAGTTACACAAATCGGCAAGGTTCGTGGCCCAGTAGCACCTAATC
Source organism: Chrysanthemum lavandulifolium (assembly GCA_022545495.1). Taxonomy (NCBI): domain Eukaryota; kingdom Viridiplantae; phylum Streptophyta; class Magnoliopsida; order Asterales; family Asteraceae; genus Chrysanthemum; species Chrysanthemum lavandulifolium. The sequence continues at coordinate 38,654,555 of CM040241.1, read as the reverse complement.
GGTAATTAATCAGCCTTATAGGCCTTGTTTTGCAACACTGGTACTAGCTGAATTTCGTGGAAGAAATTCTCTTAACGAGGGTAGACTATAACAACCCGCAATTTTACAGGTCCTTACTCAACCTTAAAACTCAAAGTAATTAATTTTTGAAGTTACATATTTCTTTTAACTGATAGAACGAGCCTGCTCGCGGACTGACACTAGATTAGTTATGGTCACAGGCCAATAATTATTTTTCGGAGTCAATAATATTGCTTTTATATTTTTCTATAAAAACGATCACAAAAATGTAATTTTTGCATTTTTTCCAAAACCAAGGTATCGTGATTACACGTTAGCTCAACGGAACACGAAATACACAACGTAAAAATAAAAATCAGTTCCCTCTTACATCATCACCATTTTGCCGCCCATGTTACACAGTTCCTATCCATAATTCACATGTATGCATATGTAAAAGAACTTGATTAAGACTTGTCCCATTATGATTTGTATCCTTCCTAAATGTGGACACACACCTTTTCCATGTGTTTGAAAGCTTGGTCAAAACTTCCTACTTCATTCCCTTTATCACTTGTGTTTTAAATGTTTTTTATTGGATCGAACCACATGGTTATCACATATTCACCCTTGAAAATGTAATTAGAAAGTGAAGTGTCCTTAAAATGTACATACAAAAGTTTCAAACCACAAAAGCAAAGTCAAAAACCATCTATTTGTTACCCTTAAATGCCATCGAGATCACAAACACCACACACCCTCACATTCATTTGTTGTCCAATTTCACTTCACAAAAACAAAGACATTTTAGTTCTAGTTCAAGACTTGGAGATTCAAGGGTTAGTTGGTATTGATTTTTGGTAATCTTGGGTAACTTTGGGAGTTCTTGTTTCATTCTAATCGACACACACTCTTGAAACCTTGTAAGAGTTCTTTTTAATCTCTTTTGTGTTTCTTGGTTTGAATTGTTACCGAGTCTATTTATGTTTGTTATTGTGTAAATAAGTTGGAAATTAAAAAAGTTACACCTTTGCTTTCTTTACATATTTGGATCGATCTCGGTACATAACAAGATTGAGAATCGTTTTGTAGAACTTGTGTGGTATAAATTATCTTCCTAATTAATACATTAATAATCAAAAAAAGAAATAAGCTTTGACATATTTTTAAAACGTTTCGATTTGTACATAAACCAATGAGCTAGTAAATATTCTTAGCCACAAAGAAAACAAAAATGACTTAATGATCTAATAAAAAAAAAAAAAAAAAAAAAAACATAAGAGTATGGCTCTACAAATGAAAAGTGCTTATCGTACCTATATTATATTCATCAAATTATTACATAATAGTAAACATATTTGATAAAGTTGCTTGGACAAAAAATTGGTTGAATTATATTTGTTGATTTGTCGTGGGAATCATCAAGAATCCACACTAGGATGCCTTTTGTTTTCTTTTGCAAATTGGTCACCAAGTACATCATACAAAATTGTTAATGGCTCATTTGTTAACTTCTAAATTATTAAATTATTGGGTGTGGGTTGAATTTAGAGTTGGGTTATTATTTTAGTGTGACGAGATCATGAGTCGAAGCCCACCGCACCCAACAAAGGAGGTGTATTTGGTGTTTGCTTATTTTGTTCCAACAATTGCTTATTCAAAACCATAAAGCTTATTTCATTACCTTAGTTTGATTTTATAGTGTTCGGCTTAAGGTTGTATAAAATATACAAAAAGTCTAATCCGCGGCCCTTTTGGCCTGTTTTGAGATAACTTATGAAAAAAGTCTAATATGCGGTCTCTTCTGCTTATTTGGGACTTATTAAATCTAACATAATACAAATATATAAGTTTCAGTTACTTTAAAGACTATTGCTTATTATAGCTTAATTGAACTTATTTAACATATTTTAACTTACTGAAACTTATATACGTTTATTAAATGGTTTGAAGTTGCTATATAATTTTAAGTGGAAAATTTGCAACAATTAGTATTTTTGGGAAAATGACTATATACAAACGTGTCATGCCCAATTTTCGTCAAAAATTTATACTTAGCATATTTACTATATAAACCGACTAAAAGACGAAACTAAATATTATAATGCTAACTAATATATTATAATCTACCAAATAACTCACTCTCCACTAATTTAAATATTTATATATTTAAACATACACTTTAGCCATTCCACTAACTAATACTTGTATATATTTTATAAATTTCAAACTTTTATATAACTAACTAACTAACTATTACATATAACTAAATGCTTATTAGGTGTATGTTAATGTTTACATCGTCTACTTTTCACAAGGTTTATTATTGAGATATTTTACGTACATGTCATTGTTAACTTTTGAGCCAAAGCTTTATTCGTCATGTATACTTTTATTATTATATACTTATGCACTTTTCCAAGAGCCAATACTTACAAACACTTATAAAAGTATTTAAACTTAAACGCTGCCACACAAGCAACAATAACACAACCACTTTAAAACTTTTAAAGTTATTTAAACTTCCTCGAGTCTTAAACCTGAATTGTAGACTAACTTGCCATACTAATCTAGGTCACGTGTCGGTGCCACCTACTATCACAAATTGACTATTCACTTCAGATTGTTGCTACTGAGGTGAATTCTTGTAGCCCCTTTTTTTCATAATGCTTTCCTTGGGGGAAAATGATACTCAAATGATGTTTTAACTGTTTTTATGCTGTGCTAAACTGTTTACATGTTTTTCGACAATATGTGCGTTTGATTGAATTATGTGACTTCCTTGTGATGATACATTGTGTTTCTTGTATGCGAATCGCTTAACTCCGTTGGGAGCCGAAACAAGTTGATAGTACTATCCGGGTAGCTCCCACTATTGGTAACATGTGTGTAACATTATTATTAGGTTCAGTTGTCGCTAGCACTGTGTTTCATATTCATATATCTTGCTCACTATTGTCCTACACTACTATGCACAGCTTCGTGGTTTAACACTTAAACCTACGAGCTTACCAACTTTAAGTTGACGTTTTCGAGTATCCATTTTCAGGTGTTAAGAATGAAGTTGCATAAAAGGTTGAGTATTGGTATGGCCTAGCAGCCATAAGAAAAGACTCTACCGGACAGTGTTCCCCGAGGAGTTATGCATTTGGAAATGCCCCCTTAAGACTTAATTATTGTGAACTTATGTAGTAAGACTTGTATCCACCATATTATGGATCATTGTAACTTTGACTTGTGTTGTGATGAATGCATTTAGTACTTCTCTATTTTGACACCTTGTGTTCTTGGTTATGAAGTCATACCCCATAAATGTCATTCCGCTGCGCCATTTTTGGGGTGTGACAGATTGGCATCAGAGCCTTGGTTATAGAGAATTAGGTGGTTTAACCTAGACTATAACCTAGGAACCTTCATATAGTTTGCATTATAGGACCTACATGTGCGGTTATGTGTTAGTGCCTAGTATTTGCCTTAGGAACCCCTCTTGAATTCAATAAATTTATTTTCAAACCCCTTAAGTTTCTTAAACAACTTGCACCTTAATTTCAAGATTGTTCTTGTTTGATTGGGTTGCGAAATTTATATGGGTGCAAGTTATTAATTAACTTAATGGATTTGAGGAATTGACTCAAGGATGGAATATAGGCTAGATGGCGTGAAGTGATGATGATAAGAAAATGTGGCATGATGGTATTCTAAAAACGCCTGGCCAACGTTTTTACAATAACATGATGCGACATAGACTTATCAAATTCATGGATCGTCAGCTTAGGACTGCGACATAGAAATTGGATGCGACTACGACGTGGAATTAGGACACTACTACCTATCGTCTCTACATAAACCCTTCCTACCTAACGTTCACCAAACATCCTCCCTTGAGGAAACCATGCCCCAAGAAGATCTACTCGAGTTAACCGAGGTGGTGCAACCCAGAGGTGGAAGGACCGGGAGACATGGGGAAGAAGTGGTAACTTCGACAATAGGAACGACAATGACAACAGTGCAAACCCTGAATTTTCCACGACCATCGCCGAAACAACTGCATAACTTGCTTCCCACTATCGACGCTCGGATAGGAGATCGCATCAGAAACCCTAGAAACAACAATAGTAGGAACGAAAATGTGGAGAACGACAACACCAACGACAATGGAGGTAATGGAAGCAACAACAACGGTGGGAAAGGGTGTTCGTACAAGGAATTTACTGTGCGCCAACCTAGTGGATTTTGACGAAATAGAGGAGCATTGGTGTATACCAGGTGGATCGGGAAGATGGATGCAGTGATTGACATAAGCGAGTGTGCAACTCACTATAGGGTGAGGTGTGTCGCAAGCTCATTGGTAGGATAAGGCCCCGAAATGGTGGAAACAATGCAAACCATGGTAACAATATTAACCGAGCTCGTGGTCGGGCATTTGTGTTGTAACACCCCAACCCGACAAGGGTCCAAGTGTCGCATTATGGGGTCAAATCAGAACATACATGCAAGCGGAAGACTTACAAAACCAAGTCATGAAACCATGACCCAAAATACAAACCCAAAAGGTTACAATTACAATGAACCAACAGAAAATCAAAATACAAAAGTCCAGAATCATAAGTCCGCAAGAATAGGGTAACTCTAAGGTCAGTCTCTAACAGCTCCTACTCCCGACTCTAATCCCAGCATCCCGCTAAAATACCTGCCGCCAAAGAAAAGAAAGTGGGTGAGCTTAAAAGCCCAAGGAATGAGATATAAACAATACAAGAATAATATAATCGAATGGGAATTGGATCAAATTATGTCAACACAAGGAAAGGAAAAGAGCTCTGAGAACATGTCGACGAAGCAGATCTGAAACGATATGAATCAAATACTGAAACAGAGTACAAATATAGGATCGGAGTGCACTGCCCAGTGCCTAAGCATGCCACATGAATAGGCCAAATAATCATATCACAAATCATATACCGTCAAATCCAAAGTTGTACATGGAGTAGCTAGCTCACAATGTACCAGAATGTGATGGGGTGTAGGAACACACACCAACCAATCACCAGATACAGATACAGAACAAATTACCTAGGATGCATCCATACGCTCCCTGCAAAACATATCATAATGGCCAAGAGATCTCATACAAACATAACAAAGGGGCGCGGGGACCAATCACACCGCCCCGAGATAGTGTCATGCCACCGGTGCCTCAATGACATGGCCATGGTACCTCCATGGCTAGGGATACTGATCTGAAGTCGGGCAATACAAGAGCAATCATAATCATATCAAATCAAATCTCGAATCGAAACATACCATATCAAATCTCGAATCGAACATAACATATCGACATCGAATCAAGCATATCGAGCGGATAACCAACGAATATCAAAACGAGATAGCAATTCAAATATCAGAACGAATAACAAAACAGATATCAAAGGAAATAACGGACCAACATATCAATGGATGTCCTTACTGAAAAAGGACGGAATATATGTACTAATATTTACGAACAAAGAATGTTTTAGAAAGAGAGACTGAATATCCGTACCTTAGCAAATGAAAGTAAATGGAATGTAAGCACGAAGAAATAACGTCACGTCTTCTTCAATGAATCTACACGGATTACGTTTCGTATAATACTTATTAGCTCATCTAAGTTATAACGGATTCATTGCTTATATAAATCGTATTAATATTTTTAGAGTTAAATATAACCATTTATCATAATTTAGGGTTATTAGTGACAAGTATTTTAAACTTAAAAACTCAATGTTATCATTTTGATAGTCTAGGGTATAATGCGTCAATTATAATAGTTCAATGGTTGCATGTGACAATGTTCTAAAGACGAGGGTTAAAAGTGAAAGTATATCAATATATTAAACATGCAACATAAAACTCTTACGGTAGTCTTACATTTCTTCTTCTTTTTTTTTATACATCTCGACATGTACATGCCAAGTTCACCCTCGCCCGCGGTTTAAACGGCTAACCGACACGACGAAATAAACACCCGTGACTATTAACCTCCAACTCGACTTACCCGACACACTTTCAAAAACCCGTACACTTTTCCTATTAACCCGTGATCACCCTCGAAGTTACACTCCACAAGACCATTACTATGTTCATTTTTTTTTACTTCTTGTACTGGTTTTAATACATACGCATATGTTCATATGAACAAAGTCAACAAGTATAGCTCATATTCGCATTTATATATATCTTAGTTTTCTATCCAGGTTTTGATCACACACTCAAGCACATGCACGCTCACACCTTTATATGGTTTTAGTATAACATGCAACACACACAATAAACATACATATGCATTAACGAGACACAAGACCCCAAGTCCAACCTTCCATGTTTTAACCAAATCATTTCCACGCCTTATACTCTTATTAAACCATTTTGTAAGCATATGATCTACAGCCATACCCTTTTACAGCCACCACACGAGATACATGCATGCAATATGAGACCAAAACCATGCCCACACTTGACCTTATACATAATTGATCATACACACACTACTGAATGCATACGCCCCATATATCTCTACTTGAGTTTATTTCCAGATTTTAGTACATATATAAGAGATCAAAATGAATCATTTACATGACCAGATGTAGTATTCAGTTTCCACCCTTTCATGTGATCAAAACATAAGTTATTAGTATATTTATATGTTCATTCGAAGATAGCTTTAACGAAGAAGACGACTTGATTCACACGCTATAAACATATATATATAAATGCATGCCATGTCAGTCGAAAGAATGGAACCAAGGAGATCGAGATACCTTGGGTCGAATACTCGAAACGAACAAGAATACGATAGCCAAAACTCACACCTTTCGAACCCAAAACCTTCTTCGAACACAACACCCCCACTATCGAACCAAGTATTACACGCACGAATTCGGTTTCCACCTTGCTGCTACCCTTCGCTGCCTTTGTACAACTCGAAAGGAAATGATGAGCCGCTGTTGTGATATAAGTTTTTTTAGGTTTCGTGTGTGTGACAGAAGATGTGATATTGGTTTGTTATAAACGAGTAGATAAGGGGAAGAGGGCTGGAAATGTGGCCGAATATAGGAGAGTGGGTTGACTCTTTTATATTCAAATTTTCAAAGATCCTTGGCCCTTAAAGTTATGTACACGCCTAAAATGAAACTGAGTCTATAACTCGTATACTTGTGACACGAGAAAAGAAATCGGACCCATAGTACTCTAATAAAAACGTGTGATGCTCAAAGGGAAAAAAAATGAGCCAAAATTCATATATATAGTTAAGTTATAGATTTCAAATTTTGTAGTTTTTTTTTTTAAACACAACATATAGTTTATACTTATGTTATATTCGTATCGAACGTTCAAATGTCGTTTCCTATTTTTAAGTCTTATGTAATTCGTATTCAAAATTCTCTTATCGACGTGTATTATACAAATTTCAAATTTTAAGTTGTGACGTTTTTAAGTTCAAAATAAATGACGAAATTTGGGAAACGGAAAATCAGGTTATCACAATTCTTCCCCTCTAAAAATAAAATTTCGTCCTCGAAATTGAGATAGGAAAGTCAAACGAATACGTACCTAATCACGAAAGAAATCAAGATATCTGACTGACAGTCTCAGGCTCTTTGGCTAATGACAGATCATCATTCTAAAGGTTACGGAATCGTGTGAAGAGGATGATAACAAGGACATTTCAGATTGAGAATCATGGTAAATGATGTAGTTAAAATCAAAATCAAGATCACACATAACAGAAAATGACCACAAGATTCTTCATAGGCAGGGGATGATGCATAACTCATAACGAAATCGGAATGTCAATAAAGAAACTAAGAAACCACCGAAAATGTTGTACCGGTATCAAATAAAATCAAAAATAGTACGAGCAAACATGAAAAGAAATTCCATGAAGATACGAAAGTGCTTGTTGTCTAATCCTTGGGCATAGTAAACACTCGCCCTTAGTAGTCAAGTGTAACCTCATCCCCATTGTCACCTTCTCGGGAATGATCAAGAATTTTATGCTCTGAAGATCCACATCTGTAACATGCTCCGGTAACCTTGTAACACTGTCTGCCTAGGTGAAGTTTCCCACAATCCCTACAAGTGCGAACTTCATCTCGATCCCTATCACCCCTTTGATAATCAGAACCCGAATACCTGTTACCCTGATAATCCCGAGTCTGCTGGTCGCGGCCCAACCTATCATAACCTCTCCTGTCATTTCCCCGGTTGCCATTCCCCTGAGAGTCATTACCCCTCTGATGTCCCTGAGCTGGCCGAACCTGGTCCCCATCACGGTTCCTTTTCACCCCATGGTTGTTCCTCTCCCAAAAGATCTCAATGTTGCGGGCAGCATCCGCAACCTGAGCCACGTCCTCAAACCTCATATTAACTATCCTATCAAGAAGATCCTGGCGGAGAGCCCAACGAAACTTCTTTGCTCGCTCTTGGTGTACCAAACCTATCACCCAAAAATCCGCCAATCGGAGAAACACGCCCATAAACTCGTAGTCGACTCCGATCAAACCGAGAAATGTTGTGGAACTCTCTCTCGACTTTTCCTTCTCGGATCGAGGAAAGTCTTCGAAATAGAAGGCTTCATGAATCGTGCCCAAGTAAGAGTAGCCATGAAAACATCTCCACCCTTGGCGTTCTATACGCCTTCCACCGATTCGGTGCATCTCCTTCAAATTTGTGGCGGCGAGTCGTGCCTTGTACTCATCGTCAACACCCATAACCTCAAGATTTTTCTATATGAGCTATCCATTCTCCGCATCCATCGGAGACTTAGCGGAGCTAAAAGGCCGAGGCTTCGTCACGAACCTTTCAAGCCAAGTGTGTATAGTCACGGTGGGTTAGCACCACCACCACCGCCCCGATCCACTAGCCATGTTGCGTGAACATCCCGAGTAATGCGCCGAGTCGGTCAGAAGAAGAGCTCGAATCCGCTCATTATTGCACACTGAAAGCCGGGTCATCATCAAGTCCAAGTTCTCGTAACCACCATCTGAACGATAATAACGGATCAAAAGAGCCAAAAGAGCATGAGTAAACGGTAAGGAAAATGAAGAAAACCGTAATCATAACGAAAGAAGTAAGCGTCGCGGAAGCAACCTAATGTCTACCCAATCCCTCACAGGTCATCCCTAAGGTCAACAAGACGAAACCTGGCTCTGATACCATAATTGTAACACCCCAACCCGACAAGGGTCCAAGTGTCGCATTATGGGGTCAAATCAGAACATACATGCAAGCGGAAGACTTACAAAACCAAGTCATGAAACCATGACCCAAAATACAAACCCAAAAGGTTACAATTACAATGAACCAACAGAAAATCAAAATACAAAAGTCCAGAATCATAAGTCCGCAAGAATAGGTAACTCTAAGGTCGGTCTCTAACAGCCCTACTCCCGACTCTAATCCCAAAGATCCCGCTAAAATACACGCCGCCAAAGAAAAGAAAGTGCTACGGTGAGCTTAAAAGCCCAGTGAGAATGATATAAACAATACAAGAATAATATAATCGAATGGGAATTGGATCAAATTATGTCAACACAAGGAAAGGAAAAGAGCTCACGAGAACATGTCGACGAAACAGATGCTGAAACGATATGAATCAAATATCAAAGCAGTACAAATATAGGATCGAGTGATCGCCAAAGGCCTAAGCATGCCACATGAATAGGCCAAATAATCATATCACAAATCATATACCGTCAAATCCAAAGTTGTACATGGAGTAGCTAGCTCACAATGTACGAATGTGATGGGGTGTAGGAACACACACCAACCAATCACCGACACATGATCTGTAACAAATTACCTAGGATGCATCCATACGCCCCGCAAAACATATCATAATGGCCAAGAGATCTCATACAAACATAACAAAAGTGGGAAAGGGGACCAATCACACCGCCCCAGATAGTGTCATGCCACCGGTGCCTCAATGACATGGCCATGGTACCTCCATGGCTAGGGATACAGATACAGAAGCTGGGCAATACAAGAGCAATCATAATCATATCAAATCAAATACTGAACTGAAACATACCATATCAAATACTGAACTGAACATAACATATCAGATACTGAACTGAAGCATATCGAACGGATAACCAACGAATATCAAAACGAGATAGCAATTCAAATATCAGAACGAATAACAAAACAGATATCAAAGGAAATAACGGACCAACATATCAATGGATGTCCTTACTGAAAAAGGACGGAATATATGTACTAATATTTACGAACAAAGAATGTTTTAGAAAGAGAGACTGAATATCCGTACCTTAGCAAATGAAAGTAAATGGAATGTAAGCACGAAGAAATAACGTCACGCCTTCTTCAATGAATCTACACGGATTACGTTCAGATAATACTTATTAGCTCATCTAAGTTATAACGGATTCATTGCTTATATAAATCGATTAATATTTTTAGAGTTAAATATAACCATTTATCATAATTTAGGGTTATTAGTGACAAGTATTTTAAACTTAAAAACTCAATGTTATCATTTTGATAGTCTAGGGTATAATGCGTCAATTATAATAGTTCAATGGTTGCATGTGACAATGTTCTAAAGACGAGGGTTAAAAGTGAAAGTATATCAATATATTAAACATGCAACATAAAACTCTTACGGTAGTCTTACATTTCTTCTTCTTTTTTTATACATCTCGACATGTACATGCTAAGTTCACCCTCAGCGGTTTAAACGGCTAACCGACACGATTTAAATAAACACCCGTGACTATTAACCTCCAACTCGACTTACCCGACACACTTTCAAAACCCGACACTTTTCCTATTAACCCGTGATCACCCTCGGGTTACACTCCACAAGACCATTACTATGTTCATTTTTTTACTCTTGTACTGGTTTTAATACATACGCATATGTTCATATGAACAAAGTCAACAAGTATAGCTCATATTCGCATTTATATATATCTTAGTTTTCTATCCAGGTTTTGATCACACACTCAAGCACATGCACGCCACACCTTTATATGGTTTTAGTATAACATGCAACACACACAATAAACATACATATGCATTAACGAGACACAAGACCCCAAGTCCAACCTTCCATGTTTTAACCAAATCATTTCCACGCCTTATACTCTTATTAAACCATTTTGTAAGCATATGATCTACAGCCATACCCTTTACAGCCACCACACGAGATACATGCATGCAATATGAGACCAAAACCATGCCCACACTTGACCTTATACATAATTGATCATACACACACTACTGAATGCATACGCCCATATATCTCTACTTGAGTTTATTTCAGATTTTAGTACATATATAAGAGATCAAAATGAATCATTTACATGACCAGATGTAGTATTCAGTTTCCACCCTTTCATGTGATCAAAACATAAGTTATTAGTATATTTATATGTTCATTCGAAGATAGCTTTAACGAAGAAGACGACTTGATTCACACGCTATAAACATATATATATAAATGCATGCCATGTCAGTCGAAAGAATGGAACCAAGGAGATCGAGATACCTTGGGTCGAATACTCGAAACGAACAAGAATACGATAGCCAAAACTCACACCTTTCGAACCCAAAACCTTCTTCGAACACAACACCCCCACTATCGAACCAAGTATTACACGCACGAATTCGGTTTCCACCTTGCTGCTACCCTTCGCTGCCTTTGTACAACTCGAAAGGAAATGATGAGCCGCTGTTGTGATATAAGTTTTTAGGTTTCGTGTGTGATGAAGATGTGATATTGGTTTGTTATAAACGAGTAGATAAGGGAAGAGGGCTGGAAATGTGGCCGAATATAGGAGAGTGGTTGACTTTTATATTCAAATTTTCAAAGATCCTTGGCCCTTAAAGTTATGTACACGCCTAAAATGAAACGAGTCTATAACTCGTATACTTGTGACACGAGAAAAGAAATCGGACCCATAGTACTCTAATAAAAACGTGTGATGCTCAAAGGGAAAAAAAATGAGCCAAAATTCATATATATAGTTAAGTTATAGATTTCAAATTTTGTAGTTTTTTTTTTTTAAACACAACATATAGTTTATACTTATGTTATATTCAGATCGAACGCTCAAATGTCGCTTCCTATTTTTAAGTCTTATGTAATTCAGATTCAAAATTCTCTTATCGACGTGTATTATACAAATTTCAAATTTAAGTTGTGGCGTTTTAAGTTCAAAATAAATGACGAAATTTGGGAAACGGAAAATCAGGTTATCACATGTGTTGAACGCTGAAGAAGGACGTCAAGACCCGAACATTGTGACGGGTACGTTCTCCTTAAATGACCACTATGCTACTGTGCTATTTGATTCTGGTGCCGATTATAGTTTTGTCTCCACTAAATTCATGCCTTTGTTAAATATGGAACCCGATAGACTAGACATTAGTTACGAAATTGAAATAGCAAGTAGTCAAAGGGTAGAAATAAATGAGATTGTTCATGGTGCACATTAGAATTAGAAGATCGTACCTTTAGGATCGACTTAATACCATTTGATACGGAAGCTTCAACGTGATTGTGGGAATGGACGGTTGTCAAGCATAAGGCTAAAATAGTGTGTCATAAGAAGATGGTCCGAATACCACTACTAAACGGAGAGTTTCTTAAGGTCCATGGAGAGACACTTGAAGAAAATGTGAAGCACCTCACGAGCATGAAAGTAGATGTGCGAAAACTAGAAGATATCCCAGTCGTTCAAAATTTTCCAGAAGTATTTCCCAACGACCTACCCGGATTACCCCCTTCACGAGAAGTTGAATTTCGGATAGACGTAATTCCTGGAGCAATGCCAGTTGCAAAGTCTCCCTATCGATAGGCACCCACTGAAATGGAGGAGTATTGTTTATCAAAAAGAATGATGGTTCGTTTAGAATGTGCATTGACTACCGGGAATTAAACAAACTAACTATTAAGAACCACTACCCTCTCCTGAGAATCGATGACTTGTTTGATCAAATACAAGGCTCACGATACTTCTCCAAGATAGATCTTCGTTCCGGCTACCATTAGTTACGAGTACACGAAGACGACATCCCAAAAACCGCGTTTAGAACTCGATATGGTCATTTCGAGTTTACGGTTAGGCCTTTTGGACTGACAAATGCGCCTGCGGTTTTCATTGACATGATGAACCAAGTGTGCAAGCCGTACCTAGACAAATTTGTTATCGTATTCATCGATGACATTTTGATCTATTCCAAGACAAAGGAGGAAATTGAAAAGCATCTAAAGTTAATCCTAGAGCTACTGAAGAAGGAGAAATTGTATGCTAAATTCTCGAAATGTGAATTCTGGCTACAAGAAGTACAATTCCTTGGACATGTGGTTAACAAAGATGGTATTCATGTGGATCCCAGCAAGATCGAAGCAGTGAAGAATTAGGAAGCCCCTAAGTCCCCAACCTAAGTCCGCTCATTCTTAGGAATGGCAAGTTATATCGATGATTCATGGCGAACTTCTCCAAGATTTCCAAACCTCCTACCTTGTTGACTCAAAAGAATAAGAAGTATGATTGGGGAAAAGAACAAAAAGAAGCTTTCCAAACCTTGAAGAACAATTTGTGCAATGCCCTAATTCTAGCCCTCCCCGATGGACCAGAAGATTTTGTAGTATAATGTGACGCATCATGTTAAGGTCTTGGGTGCGATAATGCAAATGGGCAAAGTGATTGCCTATGCATCCCGACAACCAAGGTCCATGAGAAAACTATACCACCCATGATCTAGAGCTAGGTGTTTGTAGTATTCGCCTCAAGATATGGAGACATTACTTATACGGGACAAAAGTATTATCTATACTGATCACAAGAGCCTCCAACATATCTTCGATCAAAAAGCGTTGAATATGCGCCAAAGGAGATGGATAGAACTCTTTAGCGATTATGACTGCGAGATTCGCTACCACCCAGGTAAGGCGAACGTAGTAGGTCATGCTTTGAGTAGGAAGGAAAGACTCAAACCAAGGAAGGTAAAAGCCATGAGTATAACCATACAGTCAGGTATCAAGGATAGAATAATAGCGGCTCAGAGAGAAGCATCTAAGGATATGACTGCAAAAACAGAGAAACTACGAGGTTTATATAGCCAATCGAAGAAAAACGATGATGGTGGACTGTACTTTGTAGACCGAATTTAGGTACCGTTAAGTGGTGACGTAAGAACCCTAGTCATGGACGAAGTACATAAATCGAGATACTCCATCCACCCAGGAGCAGATAAGATGTACTACGACCTTATAGATTTGTACTGGTGGCCTGGGATGAAGAAAGACATAGCTGTCTACGTTAGCAAATGCCTGACTTGCTCAAAGGTAAAGTCGAACATCGAAACCATCCGGTATGTTACAACAACGGAGATTTCCAATTGGAAGTGGAAAGGATAACCATGGACTTCATCACGAAGTTACCAAGAACCAAGATTCGGGCATGATTTAATATGGGTTATTGTAGACAGATTGACTAAGTTCCGCTTCATTTCTTACCCATCCGAGAGGATAATAAGATGGATAAATTGGCAAGACTATACATTAATGAGTTAGTGGCAAATACATGGTGTCTTGATATCAATAATATATTGTGATAGCCGCTTAACGACAAATTTTGGCGAGCACGTAAGTCAATGGGAACACGATTGGACATGAGTACTTCCTACCATCCGTAGACCGATGGTCATTGTGAATTATACAAACCTTAGAAGACATGCTTAGGGCGTGTGTCACCGATTTTGGTGGGATTTGGGATACTCATCTTCCATTGGTCGAGTTCTCTTATAGCAACAGCTACTATTCTAGCATAGATATGGCACCATTCAAATCACTTTATGGATGTAAGTTTTTTTTTTTTTTTTGGGTAAAGGGCCATAAAACCCGGTAAATATATCCAAAAACTTTGAAGTACAATTGACATAGGTGAATCCCATGTCCTCGGCCCTGTTACATAGGCGATATGATTCTACAAATGTAACAAAGCAACATACTCGCTAAAAAGCAACAAACACTAAACCGCTAACAACAATAGAAAACGATTACATTTAAACAAACAATCTAAATGTAAGGCGACCAGGTTCATAGAACCACTTCCATAGTGAGCTACTCTATCTTCAATGTTCTTCATTGCTTGACCCACGAGTGCATCACAAGGCAATAGCAAAGACACACGCCTAAACTTGCATCGCCAACCCGCCTACCAACACGTAAGATGGCAAAGGTCCGGTCCAACCAACACAACTCTTCGACACCGTCAATCTACCCTACCAATCGAAGCAAAGAAAAAACGACTTACAAAGACAGGGCACCCTAGAAACCCTAGAACCGCCTTTATACTATGAATCGCTACACCACACCAAAGGCTAACCACCCTAATCGCACATGCAACCCATCCAACCAGGGCAATCGAACAAAAGCAATGGAGACAAATAATGCCGCCACCAATAAAACAAGCACCTCGCGGAAACAACCACAAAAACCCTAGGCGAAAAGTCTAGGGCAACAACGGATTGAACTAACCAAAGAGACTAGAACAATCAATACAAACGCATGATGATAAAACATGGATCGCCAAAAGGAATACAACCCTAGAGACCGATTCAACCATCAAAACCTTAATCGGTTTTGAAAACAATGATAACCATGTCGCCTTCCAATCGTAAAAACCTAACCGGTTTTAGGATACATAGGATTGGTTCCTTCTCTATACAAAATTCAAACTGAATAATGTAAATAATCTGATCTTGATGTTTAATTGGAAGGATTTAAACCCTAGATGATAAAGAAATCAATCATAGGGAATCAAGATCAGAAGATCGCCCAAAAGGGCTAGAGAGAGAAAAAAGGGTCGACTACGATGTCGTTCACCCATTGCATGGGCAGAAGCCGGTGAAAGTCAAATGATTGGACCGGAGATAGTACTAGAAACCATTGAGAAAATAATTCAAATCAACGATAGACTCAAGGTTGCACGTGACCGTTAGAAGAGCTATGCCAACAACCGACGAAGACCCTTAGAGTTTTGCATTGGTGATCATGTGTTACTTAAAGTGTCACCTTGGAAAGGTGTAATTCATTTTGGTAAGAAAGGTAAAATTAGCACCTAGATATGTGGGACCATTTGAGATCACCGAGAGAATCGGTCCTGTAGCTTACCGTATAAGACTACCTCAAGAGCTAAGTAGCGTTCATGACACGTTTCACGTATCGAATCTTAAGAAGTGTCTTCCTGACCGGACCTTACACGTACCATTGGAAGAGACTCAGATAGATCCTAAGTTGCACTTTGTAGAAGAACCGGTAGAAATAATGGAACGTGAGATCAAAAAGTTGTAGAAAGATTCCTATCGTCAAGGTTCGATGGAATTCAAAGCGAGGACCTGAGTTTACCTGAGAATGAGAAGATCAGATGAAACTTAAGTACCTACACCTTTTTGAGGAAATAAATCCCGTGAGTAGTACTAGTTGAATTTCGTGGAAGAAATTCTCTTAACGAGGGTAGACTATAACAACCCGCAATTTTACAGGTCCTTACTCAACCTTAAAACTCAAAGTAATTAATTTTTGAAGTTACATATTTCTTTTAAATAATAGAACGAGCCCGCACACGTACCGACACTACATTAGTTATGGTCACAGGCAAATAATTATTTTTCGGAGTCAATAATATTGCTTTTATATTTTTCTATAAAAATGATCACAAAAATGTAATTTTTGCATTTTTTCCAAAACCAAGGTACCGTGATTACGCTTTAGCTCAACGGAACACAAAATACACAACGTAAAACTAAAAATCAATTCCCTCTCACATCATCACCATTTTGCCACCCATGTTACACAGTTCCTACCCATAATTCACATGTATGCATATGTAAAAGAACTTGATTAAGACTTGTCCCATTAAGATTTGTATCCTTCCTAAATGTGGATACACACCTTTTCCATGTATTTGAAAGCTTGGTCAAAACTTCCTACTTCATTCCCTTTATCACTGATCGAACCACATGGTTATCACATATTCACCCTTGAAAATATAATTAGAAAGTGAAGTGTCCTTAAAATGTACATACAAAAGTTTCAAACCACAAAAGCAAAGTCAAAAACCATCTATTTGTTACCCTTAAATGCCGTCGAGATCACAGAACACCACTCACCCTCACATTCATTTTTTGTCTAATTTCACTTCACAAAAACAAAGACATTTTAGTTCTAGTTCAAGACTTGGAGATTCAAGGGTTAGTTGGTATTGATTTTTGGTAATCTTGGGTGACTTTGGGAGTTCTTGTTTCATTCTAATCGCACACACTCTTGAAACCTTGTAAGAGTTCTTTTTAATCTCAAAGCTTTTGTGTTTCTTGGTTTGAATTGTTACCGATTCTATTTATGTTTGTTATTGTGTAAATAAGTTGGAAATTAAAAAGTTACACCTTTGCTTTCTTTACATTTTGGATCGATCTCGGTACATAACAAGATTGAGAATCGTTTTGTAGAACTTGTGTGGTATAAATTATCTTCCTAATTTATACACTAATAATCAAAAAAAGAAATAAGCTTTGTCATATTTTTAAAACGTTTCG
This sequence comes from Chrysanthemum lavandulifolium, assembly GCA_022545495.1. Lineage (NCBI taxonomy): Eukaryota > Viridiplantae > Streptophyta > Magnoliopsida > Asterales > Asteraceae > Chrysanthemum > Chrysanthemum lavandulifolium. The sequence continues at coordinate 38,636,945 of CM040241.1, read as the reverse complement.
ACTTGTACATAAACCAATGAGTTAGTAAATATTCTTGGGTGCGTATTAATGCAAAGGGGAAAAGTGATTGCCTATGCATCCCGACAGCTGAAGGTCCACGAGAAAAACTATACCACCCATGATCTGGAGCTAGGTGCTGTAGTATTCGCACTCAAGATATGGAGACATTACTTGTACGAGACAAAAAGTATTATCTATACTGATCACAAGAGCCTCCAATATATCTTCGATCAAAAAGAGTTGAATATGTGCCAAAGGAGATGGATAGAACGTCAACGATTATGATCATGTAGATTCGCTACCACCCCGTAAGGCGAATGTAGTAGCCGATGCTTTGAGTTGGAAGGAAAGACTTAAGCCAAGGAAGGTAAAAGCCATGAGTATAACCATACAACGGTATCAAGGATAGAGTAATAGCGGCTCAGAGAGAAGCATCTAAGGATATGACTGCAACCACAGAGAAACTGCGAGGTTTAGATAGCCAATCGGAGAAAAAGGATGATGGTGGACTGTACTTTGTAGACCGAATTTGGGTACCGTTAAGTGGTGACGTGAGAACCCTAGTCATGGACGAAGCACATAAATCGAGATACTCCGTCCACCCAGGAGCAGATAAGATGTATTACGACCTTAGAGATTTGTACCGTGGCTCGATGAAGAAAGACATAGTCGCTCACGTTAGAAAATTCCGACTTACTCAAAGGTAAAAGTCGAACATCAAAACCATCCGGTATGTTACAAAGAACCGGAGATTCCCGAGTGGAAGTGCGAAGGATAACCATGGACTTCATCACGGAGTTGCCAAGAACCAAGAGTGAACGATTCAACTGGTTATTGAGATGATTGACTAAATCGCTCATTTCCTACCCATCCAAGAGGATTATAAGATGGATAAAGTGGCAAGACTATACATTAATGAGATAGTGGCAAAGACATGGAGTGCCTATATCAATAATATTGATCGTGATAGCCGCTTCACGTCCAAATTTTGGCGAGCATTGCGTAAGTCAATAGGAACATGATCGACATGAGTATCGCCACCATCCGTAGACGGATGGTCGAGGAGCGATTATACAAACCTTAGAAGACATGCTTAGGTGTGTGTCATCGATTTCGCGGAATTGGGATACTCATCTTCCATTGGTAGAGTTCTCTTATAACAAAAGTTACCATTCTAGCATAGATATGGCACCATTCAAATCACTTTACAGACGGAAGTGTCGTTCACCCATTGCATGGGCAGAAGCCGGTGAAAGTCAAATGATTGGACCTGAGTTAGTACTAGAAACCACTGAGAAGATAATTCAAATCAAGGATAGACTCAAGGTTGTACGTGACCGTCAGAGAGCTATGCCGACAACCGATGAAGACCCTTAGAGTTTTGCGTTGGTGATCATGTGTTACTTAAAGTGTCACCTTGGAAAGGTGTAATGCGTTTTGGTAAGAAAGGTAAATTAGCACCCAGATATGTGGGACCATTTGAGATCACCGAGAGAATCGGTCCTGTAGCTTACCGACTAAGACTACCTTAAGAGCTAAGTAGCGTTCATGACACATTTCACGTATCGAATCTCAAGGAGTGTCTTCCACTGCATCTACACGCACCATTGGAAGAGACTCGATAGATCCTAAGTTGCACTTTGTAGAAGAATCGGTAGAAATCATGGAACGTGAGATCAAAAAGTTGAAATGTAGAAAGATTCCTATCGTCAAGGTTCGATGAAATTCTAAGCGAGGACCTGAGTTTACCTGGGAATGAGAAGATCAGATGAAACTTAAGTACCCACACCTTTTTGAGGAAATAAATCCCGTGAGTAGTACTAGTTGAATTTTGTGGAATAAATTCTCTTAACGAGGGTGGACTATAACAACCCGCAATTTTACAAGTCCTTGCTTAACCTTAAAACTCAAAGTAATTAATTTTTGTAGTTACATATTTCTTTTAAGTGATAGAACGAGCCCGCACGCGTATCGACACTACATTAGTTATGGTCACAGGCCAATAATTATTTTTCGGAGTCAATAATATTGCTTTTATATTTTTCTATAAAAATGATCACAAAATTTAATTTTTGCATTTTTTCCAAAACCAAGGTATCGTGATTACACTTTAGCTCAACGGAACACGAAATACACAACGTAAAAATAAAAATCAATTCCCTCTCACATCATCACCATTTTGCCGCCCATGTTACACAGTTCCTATCCATAATTCACATGTATGCATATGTAAAAGAACTTGATTAAGACTTGTCCCATTATGATTTGTATCATTCCTAAATGTGGACACACACCTTTTCCACGTATTTGAAAGCTTAGTCAAAACTTCCTACTTCATTCCCCTTTATCACTGATCGAACCACACGGTTATCACATATTCAGCCTTGAAAATATAATTAGAAAGTGAAGTGTCCTTAAAATATACATACAAAAGTTTCAAACCACAAAAGCAAAGTCAAAAACCATCTATTTGTTACCCTTAAATGCCGCCGAGATCACGTAACACCACACCCTCACATTCAATTGTTGTCTAATTTCACTTCACAAAACAAAGACATTTTAGTTCTAGCTCCGCACTTGGAGATTCAAGGGTTAGTTGGTATTGATTTTTGGTAATCTTGGGTAACTTTGGGAGTTCTTGTTTCATTCTAATCGCACACACTCTTGAAACCTTGTAAGAGTTCTTTTTAATCTCAAAGCTTTTGTGTTTCTTGGTTTGAATTGTTACCGAGTCTATTTATGTTTGTTATTGTGTAAATAAGTTGGAAAATTAAAAAAAGTTACACCTTTGCTTTCTTTACATATTTGGATCGATCTCGGTACATAAGAAGATTGAGAATCGTTTTGTAGAACTTGTGTGGTATAAATTATCTTCCTAATTAATACATTAATAATCAAAAAAAGAAATAAGCTTTGACATATTTTTAAAACGTTTCGACTTGTACATAAACCAATGAGCTAGTAAATATTCTTAGCCACAAAGAAAACAAAATGACCTAATATATATATATATATATATATATATATATATATATATATATATATATATATATATATATATATATATAAAGAGTATATGGCTCTACAATGAAAAGTGCTTATCCTACCTATAGTTTATTCATCAAATTATTACATAATAGTAAACATATTTGATAAAGTTGCTTGGACAAAAATTTGTTGAGTTATATTTGTTGATTTGTCATGGAATCAGAGGATGCCTTTTTTCTTTTGCAAATTGGTCACCAAGTACTACATACAAAATTGTTAATGGCTCATTTGTTAACTACTAAATTATTCAATTATTGGTGTGGGTTGAATTTAGAGTTGGGTTATTTTTTTAGTGTGACGAGATCGTGAGTCAAGCCCACCTGCTACCAACAGTTGAGGTGTATTGGTGTTTGCTTATTTTGTTCCAACAATTGCTTATTCAAAACCATAAAGCTTATTTCATTACCTTATTTTGATTTTATAGTGTTCGGGCTTAAGGTTGTATAAAATAATACAAATATATAAGTTTCAGTTATTTTAAAGACTATTGCTTATTATTGCTTAATTGAACTTATTTAACATATTTTAACTTACTGAAACTTATATAAGTTTGTTAAATGGTTTGAAGTTGCTATATAATTTTAAGTGGAAAATTTGCAACAATTAGTATTTTTGGGAAAATGACTATATACAAACGTGTCATGCTCAATTTTCGTAAAAAATTTATACTTAGCATATTTACTATATAAACCGACTAAAAGACGAAACTAAATATTATAATGCTAACTAATATAGTATAATCTACCCAATAACTCACTCTCCACTAATTTACATATTTATATATTTAAACATACACTTTAACCATTCCACTAACTAATACTTATATATATTTTATAAATTTCAAACCTTTATATAACTAACTAACTAACTATTACATTTAACTAAATGCTTATTAGGTGTATGTTAATAAGCGACATTGTCTACTTTTCACAAGGTTTATTATTGAGATATTTTGTGTACATGTCATTGTTAACTGTTGAGCCAAAGCTTTATTCGTCATGTATACTTTTATTATTACATACTTATGCACTTTTCCAAGAGCCAATACTTACAAATACTTAGAAAAGTATTTAAACTTAAACGTTGCCACAAAAGCAACAATAACACAACCACTTTAAAACTTTTAAAGTTATTTAAACTTCCTCGAGTCTTAAACCTGAATTGTAGACTAAACTTGCCATACTAATCTAGGTCGCCTGTCGGTACCACCCACTATCACAAATTGACCTGCTCACTTGATTGTCGCACATCGAGGTGAGTTCTCGTATTCCCTTTTTTTCATAATGCTTTCCTTGGGGGAAAATGGTACTCAAATGATGTTTTAACTGTTTTTATGCTGTGCTAAACTGTTTACATGTTTTTGGAAAATATGTGCGTTTGATTGAATTATGTGACTTCCTTGTGATGATACATTGTGTTTCTTGTATGCGCAAGTGTTTAACTCCGTTGGGAGCCGAAACAAGTTGATAGTACTATCTGGGGTAGCTCCCCATTATTGGTAACATGTGTGTAACATTATTGTTAGGTTCAGTTGTTGCTAGCACTGTGTTTCATATTCATATATCTTGCTCACTATTGTCCTACCCTACTATGCACAGCTTCGTGGTTTATCACTTAAACCTACGAGCTCACCAACTTTATGTTGACATTTTCGAGTATCCATTTTCAGGTGTTAAGAATGAGGTTGCATAGAAGGTTGAGTATTGGTTTGGCCTAGCAGACATAAGAAAAGACTCTACCGGGCATTGTTCCCGAGGAGTTATGCATTTGGAAATGCCCCCTTAAGACTTAATTATTGTGAACCTATGTAGTAAGACTTGTATCCACCATATTATGGATCATTGTAACTTTGACTTGTGTTGTGATGAATGAATTTAGTACTTATCTATTTTGACACCTTGTGTTCTTGGTTATTAAGTCATACCCCGTAAATGTCATTCCGCTGCGCCAATTTTAGGGTGTGACAGATTGGCATCAGAGCCTTGGTTATAGAGAATTAGGTGGTTTAACCTAGACTATAACCTAGGAACCTTAATATAGTTTGCATTATAGGACCTACATGTGCGGTTATGTGTTAGTGCCCAAGATTTGCCTTAGGAACCCCTCTTGAATTCAATCATTTATTTTCAAACCCTTGTTTCTTAAACAACTTGCACCTTAATTTCAAGACCGTTTTGTTTGATTGGGTTGTGAAATTTATATGGGTGCAAGTTGTTAATTAACTTAATGGATTTGAGGAATTGACTCAAGGATGGAATATAGGCTAGATGGCGTAAAGTGATGATGATAAGAAAATGTGGCATGATGCTATTCTAAAAATGCCTGGCCAACGTTTTTACAATAACATGATGCTACATAGACTTATCAAATTCATGGATCGACAGCTTAAGACTGCGACATAGAAATAGGAGGCGACTACGACGTGGAATTAGGACACCACTACCGATTTCTCTACATAAAACCTTCCTACCTAACGTTCACCAAACATCCTCCCTTGAGGAAACCATGCCCACAAGAAGATCTACTCGAGTTAACCGAGGTGGTGCAACCCGTAGAGGTGGAAGGAATGGGAGACATGGGGGAAGAAGTGGTAACCGCAATAATAGGAACGACAATGACAACAATGCAAACCCCGACTTTTCAACGACCATTGCCCAAACAACTGCATAACTTGCTTCCCACTATCGACGCTCGGATAGGAGATCGCATCAAAAACCCTAGAAACAACAATAGTAGGAACGACAATGTGGAGAACGACAACACCAACGACAATGGCGGTAATGGAAGTAACAACAACGGTGGAAAAGGTGTTCGTACAAGGAATTTACTGTGTGCCAACCTAGTGGATTTTGATGAAATGGAGGAGCACTGGTGTATACCAGGTGGATCGGGAAGATGGAAGCAGTGATTGACATAAGCGAGTGTGCAACTCACTATAGGGTGAGGTGTGTCGCAAGCTCATTGGTAGGATAAGGCCCCGAAATAGTGGAAACAATGCAAACCATGGTAACAATAGTAACTGAGCTCATGGTCGGGCATTTGTGATGAACGCTGAAGAAGGATGTCAAGACCCGAACATTGTGACGGGTACGTTCTCCTTAAATGACCACTATGCTACTGTGCTATTTGATTCTGGTGCCGATTATAGTTTTGTTTCCACTAAATTCATGCCTTTGTTAAATATGGAACCCGATAGACTAGACTTTAGTTTCGAAATTGAAATAGCAAGTGGTCAAACGGTAGAAATAAATGAGATTGTTCGCGGGTGCACATTAGAATTAGAAGACCGTACCTTTAGGATCGACTTAATACCATTTGGATACGGAAGCTTTGACGTGATTGTAGGAATGGACTGGTTGTCTAAGCATAAGGCTGAAATAGTGTGTCATGAGAAGATGGTCCGAATACCACTACTAAACGGTGAGTTTCTTAAGGTCCATGGAGAGACACTTGAAGAAAAAGTGAAGCACCTGACGAGCATGAAAGTAGATGTGTGAAAACTAGAAGATATCCCAGTCGTTCGAAATTTCCCAGAAGTATTTCCCAACGACCTACCCGGATTGCCCCCTTCACGAGAAGTTGAATTTTGAATAGACCTAATTCCTGGAGCAATGCCAGTTGCAAAGTCTCCCTATCGATTGGCACCCACTGAAATGGAGGAGTATTGTTTATCAAAAAGAAGGATGGTTCGTTTAGATGTGCATTGACTACCGGGAATTAAACAAACTAACTATTAAGAAGAATTAGAAGTGATAACGCCACACGCCGCTGCTCGGGTCAAGGAAACTTCCTTTCTTCGAGCAAGTTTTATAACACCCCAGGCGGTGAACCTAATCGCTGTAGTGTAGTAATTAGGGTAAGCCACGGGTATTGATATCGCTCTCTAGGGAATAGGAATGCTAGTAAGGAGTTACTACGCTAAGGTTAAGGTTGAGGAAGATTATTTTTATCTTTTATGTTTTATGAAATGGAAAGGTACGAATCTCGGTATTGGATTTGGGGTTGGTATTTCACCGATTACTCTACTATTATCTAATTATCTAAACTAAGGTTGTGGGAGTCTATGTCTAATTAATGTGTGCTCGTATGATAGTTTAAAGATGTGTTTACTTATGTTGTATTACTCCTTAATTATCTCCTATTGATGGTTGAATTGTCACGTCCTTATTCTTAGTTGCGTTGTGTGTCTAAAGTTGTAGGGTATGCGTTTCTCCCAACTCTTTGAACTTACCAAAGGGTCTCGCCTACAAACCCACTAGGGATGATAAACTCCTACTCTAAGGCACTCTTTGGATGGTTTAGCCTACAACTACTCGTAATTATATTCTAAGGTTCACAAAGATGAATCAAGCATTATACACAACGAATGACCTATCGCATTACTAGATCATTAATCAACTAAGATAAGAAACAACCAATCAATATTCAATAATTAAGTTTCATACTTCCTAAGCAAACACACAAATAAATTAGCCGGACATGGAGAACATGCAAGCATACACACAAATAATCAAAGACATAATTGAATTAATGAAGTAAAGACTTATCTTGATGTAAGATAGGTTTAAAACCCTAAAATACTGTACAAGACACCTTAGGTTCGGTTTTAGGTTTTCACCCAAAAGACTCTCTCCAAAAGACCGAAAATTCGGATTCTATATATAAGATTACATATGCGACGGCGGCCACCTTATGTTTCGTGGACGCCGTGTCGCCGCCATTAGGGTTTCGCCTTGGCCACGTTAACCTTGCGACGGCGCCACCTTATGTCCATGACGCCGCCCTCTTCGCCGACGTCGTGCTCGATTGCATCTAGGCCGCCCGAGTAGCGACGGCCTACTCTTTCACAACTAGACGCCGCCGCTTGAAAATACGAGTTTGGGTTCGGACCGTCACAACAATTTTGGGACGCGCCGCCATTAGCACCGACGCCGCCGCTTCTAATTTCAAAGAATGTGAGTGTCTCGATTCGACTTTAGCCATTTTCTTCATATATTCGCGCCTTTTCGTCCAAATAAGTGCCATTCCAGATTTTGCCTTCAAGAGACCTAAAAGTGAAAAGGAACGATATTAAGCAATAACGGATACAAAAGTGATCAAATAAGGACTTAAACGACCCTCAAAATGGTACCTTTAAAACCTTATCAAATATCCCTACACTTGTTATTTGCTTGTCCTCAAGCAAATGTGCTTTTAGCCAATTAATTTATAAGTTGGGGTCATGAAGCATTAATTCAAAACGGTCCACAACACATATAAGCCTCAAAAAGTCATAACAAGCACGGAAATTACATACTAGCACCTCACATGGGGTGTTTGATACTCATCTCTCTCGGTGTATATATGAAATATAACAAATAGGAAATGGAAGATAAACACTCATTAACCGGTCCTAGTACATAGATTACCATAGGCTTGAGAATAGATCAAACCTTCATCGCTTTGGCGAAGCACCTAGGAAAGACTATCAAAGAGGTCTTTAAAGGGTTGTAATGTTAGGCTTACGGTAGGGAAACAAGGGTTTGGTGGGATAGGCTATTTAGTGGTGGCAAGTCAAAAATCTCTATGTTAAATGCATACGAAGAATGGCGCTGCTAAGCCAAGACTCGACACTCTAAACTCTAGATAACCGAAATAAACAAACATAAATTCAAAGATAGATGTAGGATGGTAGCCCGTATTTTTTTTTTTTTTTTTTTTTTTTTTTTTTTTTTTCCCTTTTTTTTTTTCTTTTTTTTTTTTTTCGATTTTTTTTTTTCATACACTTTTACTCTACCATCCTCTACGATAACATCAAAATACTAGGGATTTACAAGCATATCCCTACACTTGAGTTTTTATTACTCTAACACTAATTTGACCCGATTTGAAAAGATCAAAACACTTGGGGTACATTATTACGCAAACAAAGGGAATTTGAATTTAACGTTCCCTTCCCGTCATTTCATAAACTTTAACTTTTCCCATGAATCCCAATCATCCCAAAATCAGATACAAAGGATATGACTCGACTTAGCAACTTATGCAAGCAACTAGATAATTGAACTAAGGGTTTAGGGTGATAATAAACATTTGCACTAAAAGTGAGTGCATAAGGGGTAGGCTAAGGCGATTTGGGTGTATATTTGGGGTGGGGTGTAAACAATGTTTTCATTGATATTCCGAAAACCGAAACATCACGAGAACCGCGAAAAGGATAGGCTCGAGGGTTAACTAGGGTATCGTGTACTAAAGATGAGTACAACGCAAAGGGTGTGGGGAATTACTCAACCGATATGGAAGAAGTAATTATATTACGGTATCAAACAAGGGTTATCCTAATGCCTCTTATCATTTAGTTATTCCTAACTACACAAGTGTAGCCTCACTTGCGATCTCGAATGCATCACAAAACAAGTTCTAGAATCTAATATACTACCGGTTCACACTCTAAGCATTGAAGATGAATGCTTTTATTCCTACTAATCTAAGGGCGATCCTCACATTTTGGTGGAATTTGGGTGGTAAAGGGTTTTGTGCTAGTCATATAACTTCCTATCCGTGAGACGCTTTTGTTAAGACTAATGGCCCACTCCTATATGTCATAAAAAATTTTAAATTTGGTGCCAAAATTACCCTAACCGACATTTTCTCATGGTTTATTACACAATCACAAATGGACAAAGCAAATAGTCAAGGATAAGCATAGTTTCAAAGTTCCCGCTTTATTTTCCCTCCTACACTTAAACCGAACATTGTCCTCAATGTTCCCGAAAGTATCAAAGTTATGATAAAAGAAGGTAATTAAAACGAAAGAAACTAATACCCCCGATTAGCTCGGTAGATCCTTGTAAAGTGGTGGTTAAATCCTTTTCAAGAAGAATTATGCGTGAAAAGCTCCTTCCAATCTTATGTAACTTCTTCTTGACAAACTAAACCGCACACTTGAAGAAAATAAACGAAACCTTCGTAAAATCGGCGGTAATAATATATATAAGACTCGATTTAAACTAGGATATAATGCTTGTGGAATGGATGTTTACTGAATTTCTAAGAAAATTAAGACCGAAAATTCCAAAATTTATAAGTAGCTCGAAAACGAGAAAAAGTAATCGATGTTTTACTCCTTCCCGACGCCAGTTGCAATCTCGACGCCGTCAGTTATCCCGACAAAACCGGTCTCGCGATTTTTCGAAAAATTCGAAAATTTACATCTTTAGAACTGGAAAAATTTCGCAAAACATCCATTATGACTCGATACAAGCATTTGACTCGAACAAACAAATATAAATATCTTTTAGTTAATTGTTATTCTCATGTTTACGCTTTTGAAAACGTGTGTAATCCTCCCTACACTTATCCCTTATGTAAAATACCTTTATATGCAATCAAGACGGTTAAAACAAAATAAAGCATTTTTACAAATTTAAACATGAGGATAAACAATTAATAAAAGATATATGACACTAATAAGCAAACAATTAAGCATGGGTTGCCTCCCACTAAGCGCTTTTCTTTATTTAAGAGTCTTGTAGCTAGACTCATAGTCGTGCTCCTACGCATCGATATACGTAAGTCTATCCTCAACAATGTCGTAAGGATCAAACTTATCATTCAAGTTCCTAGTAGTACGCTCGTTAAATATGCCTTTTCAAACATCTCACCATCGGGATCATAGATTTGTATCCTAATGTGCCACCCTCCATTACCATCACTAGGCGGTCTATTCCAATCCCACTTGTGTTCGATTTTCAACTATCCACTTATTCATGACAAGGTTAACGGCAAGCTTCCTAGGAACTCGGCCATCTTCCTAAATACTAAGGCCCTCGAACGGGTTCACTTCTATGTCCCTAGCCATTTCTTTTTCTTGAAAGTTGTTGACTAGCAAAGGCTTTATCTAGGTAAAAAGGTCTTTGGGGCCTATGATGTTCTTATCAATCCAAGGTCCATATCTAGAAGGCTCTCTATCCAACCCTATCTCTTGTGGGATTTCCTCATCCTTGTAGTATGTATGCTTTTAACATCGTAAACGGATCTAGCACTCCCTCCCTACCACTATTTTGGACATCTTACAATCGATGATGGCACTAGCGGTAGCTAAAATCCTCTTCCAACTAGTAATGGGCATGTCGGGTCCTTATTCATGTCTAGCACATGAAAGTCGGCCAAAAGAGTCAACTCTCCTACATGTACTACCATGTCCTTTATTATTCCTACCGGACGTGCTATACTACCATCCGCTAGACCTAAGATGGTTTCCGTTGGTTCAATTTTACCTAAGTTAAGGCTTCTATGGAGGGACAACGGAACAAGATTGATGCATGATCCTAAATCGGCTAGAGCATCGAGTGGTTTGGAAGTTCCAAGTCTACACGGAAGAGTAAATAGCCCGGATCGCCTAGCTTCTTAGGTAAGTTGTTTCGCATAAAGGCGGACCCATGTTTTCCAAGCCTAAGTTCTAACTCATATTTTCTTTTAAAGCATTATAGTAAGGTGCATGAGCTAAGACTTCAAGAATCGGTTTTTCTTGATGGAGTTCCTTGTACCTCCTCTAAACTAGGTTTGGATTCTTGGTCGACGGGTTTCTCAAGAGTAGGCTCTACCAAAGGTGCCGGCCTTGGTACCTCTTTGATGGCTTGGAACCCTTTTGATAGCATTTACCGAGTGAACCGTTGGGTGGGAGGGCATGGATGTGCACTCTCCCATGGTGAACTATGAAGTCGATGAAGTCGACTCCGCATCTTCACGGAGAATTCAATTTCAATCGAATTCACTTTGGGTTCTTTATGGTATCACTTGGGAGTGCTCCAACTTCCCGCTCATTGAAGGCTTTTAAGAGGGCATTAAGCTTGGTTGTCATCTCGCTTTGTTTTTGCTTAAAATTGGCTTCAAGCTTATTCAATCGAGTTTCTTGGGATGACAAAATCTAGATGCAATTGCCTCAAGATTAGTGGGGTTCCCAGATTAAAAGAATTGACCCTAGTAGGTGAACTAGATGAGCTTTGGGTGTGCTTGAGTTTTGGTTCCACTTAAGGTTAGGGTGATTTCTCCATGAAGGGTTGTACGAGTTTCCTAAGTTGTTTTGTTCGGTTTGAAAGTGTACCACTTCTCTCCCGCTCCGCCGGTACGTATGGAGGCGAGTCCGCAAAGCTTGTTCGGGAGCCTTGTGCAATCACGAGTGTCATGGGGACCACCGCATAACTCACAAGGTAGAGTGATTTGATTCACTTGTCGTGAGGACTTAGGATTTTGTAGAACTCATGAGGAATCTAACTTGATCTTCAAGTTCGATCATCCTACGGTCGGGAGGAGGCAAGGAGATTGCCTTAACGGTTTTGGGCGCTCACGGGGTCATCCCAACTTTCGTTGTCATAGAGGGCGAGGTCCTCTATTATACCCCATGATTCTTCCGCGGTGAGATCACTAAGTTTTCCACCGCCGCTTGGTCAATGGATCGCTTAGTGGGAAGTTGACATGATCATAAAAGATTTGGACTTGGAGCCAAAGATCAATGCCGTGATGAGGGACTTTATGAAGTAAGTCCTTGAATCGGGTCCATGCTTCAGAGAGATTCACCTTGACGTTGTTGGAACATCAAGATGTCATTCCTAAGCTTAGTGGTTCTCCGCTGGGAAAAATTGAGCAAGGAAGCGAGAGGTAAGATCATCCCAACTTGAGATGGAGCCATGGAAGTCGCCAAGCCAATTACTAGCTTGGTCCCGTAGAGAGAATTGGAAGAGACGCAGCGCGTGGTCTCCCGAGTAGTAGCATCAAGGTCGATGGAATCGACAATTTTGAGGAAATCCTCGATGTCGATTTGGATCTTGAACGAAGTCCATGGAATGCACATCCGCTTTGCACCAACCGGATGGTGTCGGATCGCAGGCCGTAGTTTGGGCTTGGTCGGAAGCTCAATGGTGTTCCTATAGCCTAGGTGGCTTGGTCTCGAGTATTCACCAAGAGTACGGGCTCTTGGCGGTCATTTGGTGGTGGGTTGATGAATGGTAGTGGATTATCACATTCCATGATGAAAAGTGATGGGGTTACGAACAAAGGTCACGAAGAAGGGGATAGACTAAGAGAAAGCTAAAATGAGAAAAATTTACTTGATAGGAATCAAGCAAAGAACCTAAACGAGGTGGACTACTAACTAGCTATTCTATTCCGCAGCCGCGCCAAAACTTGATAACGCTACACGCGTCGCTCGGGGTCAAGGAAACTTCCTTTCTTCGAGCAAGTTTTATAACACCCCAGGCAAATGAACCTAATCGTTGTAGTGTAGTAATTAGGGTAAGCCACGGGTATTGATATCGCTCTCTAGGGAATAGGAATGCTAGTAAGGAGTTACTACGCTAAGGTTAAGGTTGAGGAAGATTATTTTTATCTTTTATGTTTTATGAAATGGAAAGGTACGAATCTCGGTATTGGATTTGGGGGTTGGTATTTCACCGATTACTCTACTATTATCTAATTATCTAAACTAAGGTTGTGGGAGTCTATGTCTAATTAATGTGTGCTCGTATGATAGTTTAAAGATGTGTTTACTTAGGTTGTATTACTCCTTAATTATCTCCTATTGATGGTTGAATTGTCATGTCCTTATTCTTAGTTGCGTTGTGTGTCTAAAGTTGTAGGGTATGGGCTTTCTCCCTAACTCTTTGAACTACCTTTGGTCTCGCCTACAAACCCACTAGGGATGATAAACTCTTACTCTAAGGCACTCTTTGGATGGTTTAGCCTACAACTACTCGTGTAATTATATTCTAAGGTTCACAAAGATGAATCAAGCATTATACACAACGAATGACCTATCGCATTACTAGATCATTAATCAACTAAGATAAGAAACAACCAATCAATATTCAATAATTAAGTTTCATACTTCCTAAGCAAACACACAAATAAATTAGCGGACATGGAGAACATGCAAGCATACACACAAATAATCAAAGACATAATTGAATTAATGAAGTAAAGACTTATCTTGATGTAAGATAGGGTTTAAAACCCTAAAATACTGTGACAAGACACCTTAGGTTCGGTTTTAGGTTTTCACCCAAAAGACTCTCTCCAAAAGACCGAAAAATTCGGATTCTATATATAAGATTACATATGCGACGCGCCACCTTATGTTTCGTGACGCCGCCGTGTCGCCGTCATTAGGGTTTCGCCTTGGCCACGTTAACCTTGCGACGGCGTCACCTTATGTCCGTGACGCCGTCCTCTTCGCCTTCGACGCCGTTCGATTGCATCTAGGCCGCCCGAGTAGCGATGGCCTACTCTTTCACAACTAGACGCCGCCGCTTGAAAATACGAGTTTGGGTTCCGGACCGTCACAACAATTTTGGGACGGCGCCGCATTAGCACCGACGCCGCCTTCTAATTTCAAAGAATTGTGAGTGTCTCGATTTTGACTTTAGCCATTTTCTTCATATATTCGCGCTTTTCGTCCAAATAAGTGCCATTCCAAAGATTTTGCCTTCAAGAGACCTAAAAGTGAAATGGAACGATATTACGCAATAACGGATACAAAAGTGATCAAATAAGGACTTAAACGACCCCTCAAAATGGTACCTTTTAAAACCTTATCAGGAAGCCCCTAAGTCCCCAACCTAAGTCCGCTCATTCTTAGGACTGGCAAGTTATATCGATGATTCATTGCGAACTTCTCTAAGATTGCCAAACCTCTTACCTTGTTGACTCAAAAGAATAAGAAGTATGATTGGGGAAAAGAACAAAAAGAGTCTTTCCAAACCTTGAAGAACAATTTGTGCAATGCCCTAATTCTAGCCCTCCCCGATGGACCAGAAGATTTTGTAGTATAATGTGACGCATCATGTTAAGGTCTTGGGTGCGTACTAATGCAAAGGGGCAAAGTGATTGCCTATGCATCCCGACAGCTGAAGGTCCACGAGAAAAACTATACCACCCATGATCTGGAGCTAGGTGCTATAGTATTCGCTCTCAAGATATGGAGACATTACTTGTACGGGACAAAAATTATTATCTATACTGATCACAAGAGCCTCCAACATATCTTCGATCAAAAAGAGTTGAATATACGCCAAAGGAGATGGATAGAACTCTTCAGCGATTATGACTGCGAGATTCGCTACCACCCAGGTAAGGCGAACGTAGTAGCTGATGCTTTGAGTAGGAAGGAAAGACTCAAACCAAGGAAGGTAAGAGCCATGAGTATAAACATACAGTCAAGTAGATATGACTGCAACAACAGAGAAACTACGAGGTTTAGATTGCCAATCGAAGAAAAAGGATGATGGTGGACTGTACTTTGTAGACCGAATTTTGGTACCGTTAAGTGGTGACGTGAGAACCCTAGTCATGGACGAAGCACATAAATCGAGATACTCCGTCCACCCAGGAGCAGATAAGATGTATTACGACCTTATAGATTTGTACTGGTGGCCTGGGATGAAGAAAAACATAGCTGTCTACGTTAGTAAATGCCTGACTTGCTCAAAGGTAAAAGCTGAACATCAGAAACCATCTGGTATGTTACAACAACCGAAGATTCCCGAGTGGAAGTGGTAAAGGATAACCATGAACTTCATCACGAAGTTGCCAAGAACCAGTAGCGGGCATGATTTAATATGGGTTATTGTAGACAGATTGACTAAGTCTGCTCATTTCCTACCCATCCGAGAGGATTATAAGATGGATAAATTGGCAAGACTATAGATTAATGAGATAGTGGCAAAGACATGGAGTGCCGATATCAATAATATCGGATCGTGATAGCCGTTTCACGTCCAAATTTTGGCGAGCATTGCAGAAGTCAATGGGAACACGATTGAACATGAGTACTGCCTACCATCCGTAGAGTGATGGTCAGAGTGAGCGTACTATACAAACCTTAGAAGACATGCTTAGGGTGTGTGTCATCAATTTCGGCGGGAATTGGGAAACTCATCTTCCATTGGTCGAGTTCTCTTATAACAAAAGTTACCATTCTAGCATAGATATGGCACCATTCAAATCACTTTACAGACGGAAGTGTCGTTCACCCATTGCATGGGCAGAAGCCGGTGAAAGTCAAATGATTGGACCTGAGTTAGTACTAGAAACCACTGAGAAGATAATTCAAATCAAGGATAGACTCAAGGTTGCATGTGTTACTTAAAGTGTCACCTTGGAAAGGTGTAATGCGTTTTGGTAAGAAAGGTAAATTAGCACCCAGATATGTGGGACCATTTGAGATCACCGAGAGAATCGGTCCTGTAGCTTACCGACTAAGACTGCCTCAAGAGTTAAGCAGCATTCATGGTACGTTTCACGTATCAAATCTCAAGAAGTGTCTTCCTGACCAGACCTTACACGTACCATTGGAAAAGACTCAGATAGATCCTAAGTTGCACTTTGTAGAAGAACCGGTAGAAATCATGGAACATGAGATCAAAAAGTTGTAGAAATATTCCTATCATCAAGGTTCGATGGAATTCTAAGCGAGGTCCTGAGTTTACCTGGGAATGAGAAGATCAGATGAAACTTAAGTACCTACGCCTTTTTGAGGAAATAAATCCTGTGAGTAGTACTAGTTGAATTTCGTGGAAGAAATTCTCTTAACGAGGGTAGACTATAACAACCCGCAATTTTACAGGTCCTTACTCAACCTTAAAACTCAAAGTAATTAATTTTTGAAGTTACATATTTCTTTTAACTAATAGAACGAGCCCGCACACGTACCGACACTACATTAGTTGTGGTCACAGGCCAATAATTATTTTTCGGAGTCAATAATATTGCTTTTATATTTTTCTATAAAAACGATCACAAAAATGTAATTTTTGCATTTTTCCAAAACCAAGGTATCGTGATTACGATTTAGCTCAATGGAACACAAAATACACAACGTAAAAATAAAAATCAATTCCCTCTCACATCATCACCATTTTGCCGCCCATGTTACACAGTTCCTACCCATAATTCACATTTATGCATATATAAAAGAACTTGATTAAGACTTGTCCCATTATGATTTGTATCCTTCCTAAACATGGACACACACCTTTTCCATGTATTTGAAAGCTTGGTCAAAACTTCCTACTGCATTCCCTTTATCACTGATCGAACCACATGGTTATAACATATTCACCCTTGAAAATATAATAAGAAAGTGAGGTGTCCTTAAAATATACATACAAAAGTTTCAAACAATAAAAGCAAAGTCAAAAACCATCTATTTGTTACCCTTAAATGCCATTGAGATCACAATACACCACACACCCTCACTTTCATTTGTTGTCCAATTTCACTTCACAAAAACAAAGACATTTTAGTTCTAGTTCAAGACTTCGAGATTTAAGGGTTAGTTGGTATTGATTTTTGGTAATCTTGGGTAACTTTGGGAGTTCTTGTTTCATTCTAATCGACACACACTCTTGAAACCATGTAAGAGTTCTTTTTAATATCAAAGCTTTTGTGTTTCTTGGTTTGAATTGTTACCAAGTCTATTTATGTTTGTTATTGTGTAAATATGTTGGAAATTAAAAAGTTACACCTTTGCTTTCTTTACATATTTGGATCGATCTGGGTACATAACAAGATTGAGAATTGTTTTGTTGAACTTGTGTGATATAAATTATCTTCCTAATTAATACACAAATAATTAAAAAAAGAAATAAGCTTTGTACATAAACCAATGAGCTAGTAAATATTCTTAGCCACAAAGAAAACAAAAATGACTTAATGATCTAATAATAATAATTTAAAAAAAAAAAAAAACATAAGAGTATGGCTCTACAAATGAAAAGTGCTTATCATATCTATAGTTTATTCATCAAATTATTTCATAATAGTAAACATATTTGATAAAGTTGCTTGGACAAAAAATTGGTTGAGTTATATTTGTTGATTTGTCGTGGGAATCAGTGGGTCGAAGAACCCACAGTAGGATGCCTTTGTTTTTTTTGTAAATTGGTCACCAAGTACTACATACAAAATTGTTAATGGCTCATTTGTTAACTACTTAATTAGAGTTGGGTTGAATTTAGAGTTGGGTTATTTTTTTAGTGTGACGAGATACTTTGGACTTCATCACGAAGTTGCCAAGAACCAGTAGCGGGCACGATTCAATCTGGGTTATTATAGATAGATTGACTAAGTCTGCTCATTTCCTACCCATCCGAGAGGATTATAAGATGGATAAATTGGAAAGACTATACATTAATGAGATAGTGGCAAAGACATGGATTGCTGATATCAATAATATCGGATCGTGATAGCCGTTTCACGTCCAAATTTTGTCGAGCATTGCAGAAGTCAATGGGAACACGATTGGACATGAGTACTGCCTACCATCCATAGACTGATGGTCAGAGTGAGCATACTATACAAACCATAGAAGAAATGCTTAGGCCATGTGTCATCGATTCCGGCGGGAATTGGGATACTCATCTTCCATTGGTCGAGTTCTCTTATAACAATAGTTACCTTTCTAGCATAGATATGGCACCATTCAAATCACTTTACGAACGGAAGTGTCGTTCACCCATTGCATGGGCAGAAGCCGATGAAAGTCAAATGATTGGACCTGAGATAGTACTAGAAACCACTCAGAAGATAATTCAAATCAAGGATAGACTCAAGGTTGCACGTGACCGTCAGAAGAGCTATGCCGACAACCGACGATGACCCCTAGAGTTTTGCGTTGGTGATCATGTGTTACTTAAAGTGTCACCTTGGAAAGGTGTAATGCGTTTTGGTAAGAAAGGTAAATTAACACCCAGATATGTGGGACCATTTAGATCACCGAGAGAATCGTTCCTGTAGCTTATCGACTAAGACTACCTCAAGAGCTAAGTAGCGTTCATGACACTTTTCACGTATCGAATCTCAAGAAGTGTCTTCCTGACTAGACCTTACACGTACCATTGGAAGAGACTCAGATAGATCCTAAGTTGCACTTTGTAGAAGAACCGGTAGAAATCATGGAACGTGAGATACAAAAAGTTGAAATGTAGAAAGATTCCTATCGTCAAGGTTAGATGGAATTCTAAGCGAGGACCTGAGTTTACCTGGGAATGAGAAGATCAGATGAAACTTAATTACCCACACCTTTTTGAGGAAATAAATCCTGCGAGTAGTACTAGCTGAATTTCGTGGTAGAAATTCTCTTAAAGAGGGTAGACTATAACAACCCGCAATTTTACAGGTCCTTACTCAACCTTAAAAGTCAAAGTAATTAAATTTTGAAGTTACGTATTTCTTTTAACTGATAGAACGAGCCCGCACGCGTACCGACACTACATTAGTTATGGTCAGAGGCCAATAATTATTTTTCGGAGTCAATAATATTGCTTTTATATTTTCTATAAAAACGTTCACAAAAATGTAATTATTGCATTTTTTTCCCAAACCAAGGTATCGTGATTACACTTTAGCTCAACGGAACATGAAATACACAATGTAAAAATAAAAATCAATTTCCTCTCACATCATCACCATTTTGCCGCCCATGTTACACAGTTCCTACCCGTAATTCACATGTATGCATATGTAAAAGAACTTGATTAAGACTTGTCCCATTATGATTTGTATCCTTCCTAAATGTGGACACACACCCTTTCCATGTATTTGAAAGCTTGGTCAAAACTTCTTACCTCATTCCCTTTATCACTGATCGAACCCCATGGTTATCACATATTCACCCTTGAAAATATAATTAGAAAGTGAAGTGTCCTTAAAATATACATATAAAAGTTTCAAACCACAAAAGCAAAGTCAAAAACCATCTATTTATTACCCTTAAATGCCATCGAGATCACAGAACACCACACACCTTTAAATTCATTTGTTGTCCAATTTCACTTCACAAAAACAAAGACATTTTAGTTCTAGTTCAAGACTTGGAGATTCAAGGGTTAGTTGGTATTGATTTTTGTAATCTTGGGTAACTTTGGGAGTTCTTGTTTCATTCTAATCGACACACACTCTTGAAACCTTGAAAGAGTTATTTTTATTCTCAAAGCTTTTGTGTTTCTTGGTTTGAATTGTTACCGAGTCTATTTATGTTTGTTATTGTGTAAATAAGTTGGAAATTAAAAAAGTTACACCTTTGCTTTCTTTACATATTTGGATCGATATGGGTACATAACAAGATTGAGAATTGTTATGTTGAACTTGTATGGTGTAAATTATCTTCCTAATTAATACACTAATAATCAAAAAAAGATCCTCCCTTTAGGAAACCATGCCCCCAAGAAGATCTACTCGAGTTAACCGAGGTTGTGCAACCCGTAGAGGTGGAAGGACTGGGAGACATGGGGGAAGAAGTGGTAACCGCGACAATAGGAACGACAATGACAACAATGCAAACCCCGACTTTTCCACGACCATCGCCCAAACAGCTGCATAACTTGCTTCCCACTATCAACGCTCGGATAATATGAGATCGCATCAGAAAACCCAGAAACAACAATAGTAGGAACGACAATGTGGAAAACGACAACACCAACGAAAATGGCGGTAATGGAAGTAACAACAACGATGGGAAAGGGTGTTCGTACAAGGAATTTACTGTGTGCCAACCTAGTGGATTTTGACAAAAATGGAGGAGCATTGGTGTATACCAGTGGATCGGGAAGATGGAAGAAGTGATTGACATAAGCGAGTGTGCAACTCACTATAGGGTGAGGTGTGTCGCAAGCTCATTGGTAGGATAAGGCCACGAAATGGTGGAAACAATGCAAACCATGGTAACAATAGTAACCGAGCTCATGGTCGGGCATTTGTGATGAATGCTGAAGAAGGACGTCAAGACCCAAACATTGTGACCGTACATTCTCCTTAAATGACCACTATGCTCCTGTGCTATTTGATTCTGGTTCCGATTATAGTTTTGTCTCCACTAAATTCATGCCTTTGTTAAATATGGAACCCGATAGACTAGACTTTAGTTACAAAATTGAAATAGCAAGTGGTTAAAGGGTAGAAACAAATGAGATTCTTCGCGGGTGCACATTAGAATTAGAAGACCGTACCTTTAGGATCGACTTAATACCATTTGGATACGGAAGCTTCGACGTGATTGTGGAAATGGACCGGTTGTTTAAGCATAAGGCTGAAATAGTGTGTCATGAGAAGATGGTCCAATACCACTACCAAACGGTGAGTTTCTTAAGGTCCATGGAGAGACACTTGAAGAAAAAGTGAACCACCTCAAGAGCATGAAAGTAGACATGTGAAAACTAGAGGATATCCCAGTCGTTCGAAATTTCCCAGAAGTATTTCCCGACGACCTACCCGGATTACCCCCTTTATGAGAAGTTGAATTTCGGATAGACCTAATTCCTGGAGCAATGCCAGTTGCAAAGTCTCCCTATCGATTGGCACCCACTGAAATGGAGGAGTTGTCTAATCAACTCAAGGAACTACAAAACAAAGGTTTCATTCGGCCTAGTTCTTCGCCATGGGAGCACTAGTATTGTTTGTCAAAAAGAAGTATGGTTCGTTTAGAATGTGCATTGACTACAGGGAATTAAACAAACTAACTATTAAGAACCACCAACCCTCTCCCGAGAATCGATGACTTGTTTGATTAACTACAAGCCTCACGATACTTCTCCAAGATAGATCTTCGTTCCGGCTACCATCAGTTACGAGTACACGAAGACGACATCCCAAAAACCACGTTTAGAACTCGATATGGTAATTTCGAGTTTACGGTTATGCCTTTTGGACTGACAAATGCGCCTGCGGTTTTCATGGACTTGATGAACCGAGTGTGCAAGCCGTACCTGGACAAATTTGTTATCGTATTCATCGATGACATATTGATCTATTCCAAGACAAAGGAGGAACATGAAATGCATCTAACGTTAATCCTAGAGCTACTGAAGAAGGAGAAATTGTATGCTAAATTCTCGAAATATGAATTCTGGCTACAAGATGTCCAATTCCTTGGACATGTGGTTTACAATGATGGTATTCATGTGGATCCCAGCAAGAACGAAGTAGTGAAGAATTAGGAAGCCCCAAAGTCCCCAACCGAAGTCCGCTCATTCTTAGGACTGGCAAGTTATATCGATGATTCATTGTGAACTTCTCCAAGATTGCCAAACCTCTTACCTTGTTGACTCAAAAGAATAAGAAGTGTGATTGGGGCAAAGAACAAAAAGAAGCTTTCCAAACCTTGAAGAACAATTTGTGCAATGCCCTAATTCTAGCCCTCCCCGATGGACCAGAAGATTTTGTAGTATAATGTGACGCATCATGTTAAGGTCTTGGGTGCGTATTAATGCAAAGTGGCAAAGTAATTGCCTATGCATCCCGACAGCTGAAGGTCCACGAGAAAATCTATACCACCCATGATCTGGAGCTAGGTGCTGTAGTATTCGCTCTCAAGATATGGAGACATTACTTGTACGGGACAAAAAGTATTATCTATACTGATCACAAGAGCCTCCAACATATCTTCGATAAAAAAGAGTTGAATATGCGCCAAAGGAGATGGATAGAACTCTTCAGCGATTATGACTGCGAGATTCGCTACCACCCAGGTAAGGCGAATGTAGTAGCTGATGCTTTGAGTAGGAAGGAAAGACTCAAGCCAAGGAAGGTAAAAGCCATGAGTATAACCATACACTAAGGTATCAAGGATAGAATAATGGCGGCTCAGAGAGAAGCATCTAAGGATATGACTGCAAGCACAGAGAAACTGCAAGGTTTAGATAGCCAATCGGAGAAAAAGGATGATGGTGGACTGTACTTTGTAGACCGAATTTGGGTACCTGCGTGAGAACCCTAGTCATGGAAAAAGCACATAAATCGAGATACTCCGTCCACCCAGGAGCAGATAAGATGTATTACGACCTTAGAGATTTGTACTGGTGGCCTGGGATGAGAAAGACATAGCTATCTACGTTAGCAAATGCCTGACTTGCTCAAAGGTAAAAGCTGAGCATCAGAAACCATTTGGTATGTTACAGCAACCGGAGATTCCCGAGTGGAAGTGGGAAAGGATAACCATGGACTTCATCACGAAGTTGCCAAGAACCAGTAGCGGGCACGATTCAATCTGGGTTATTGAAGACAGATTGACTAAGTCTGCTCATTTCCTACCCATCCGAGAGGATTATAAGATGGATAAATTGGCAAGACTATACATTAATGAGATAGTGGCAAAGACATGGAGTGCCGATATCAATAATATGATAGCCGTTTCACGTCCAAATTTTGGCGAGCATTGCAGAAGTCAATGGGAACACGATTGGACATGAGTACTGCCTACCATCCGTAGACTGATGGTCAGAGTGAGCGTACTATAAAAACCTTAGAAGACATGCTTAGGGCGTGTGTCTTCGATTTCGGCGGGAATTGGATACTCATCTTCCATTGGTCGAGTTCTCTTATAACAACAGTTACCATTCTAGCATAGATATGGCACCATTCAAATCACTTTACGGACGGAAGTGTCGTTCACCCATTGCATGGGCAGAATCCGGTGAAAGTCAACCACTGAGAAGATAATTCAAATCAAGGATAGACTCAAGGTTGCACATGACCATCAGAAGAGCTATGCCGACAACCGACGAAGACCCCTAGAGTTTTGCGTTGGTGATCATGTGTTACTTAAAGTGTCACCTTGGAAAGGTGTAATGCGTTTTGGTAAGAAAGGTAAATTAGCACCCAGATATGTGGGACCATTTGAGATCACCGAGAGAATCGGTCCTGTAGCTTACCGACTAAGACTATCTCAAGAGCTAAGTAGCGTTCATGACACGTTTCATGTATCTAATCTCAAGATGTCTTCCTGACTAGACCTTACACGTACCATTGGAAGAGACTCAGATAGATCCTAAGTTGCACTTTGTAGAAGAACCGGTAGAAATCATGGAACGTGAGATCAAAAAGTTGAAATGTAGAAAGATTCCTATCGTCAAGGTTAGATGGAATTCTAAGCGAGGACCTGAGTTTACCTGGGAATGAGAAGATCAGATGAAACTTAATTACCCACACCTTTTTGTGGAAATAAATCCTGCGAGTAGTACTAGCTGAATTTCGTGGTAGAAATTCTCTTAAAGAGGGTAGACTATAACAACCCGCAATTTTACAGGTCCTTACTCAACCTTAAAAGTCAAAGTAATTAAATTTTGAAGTTACATATTTCTTTTAACTGATAGAACGAGCCCGTACGCGTACCGACACTACATTAGTTATGGTCATAGGCCAATAATTATTTTTCGAAGTCAATAATATTGCTTTTATATTTTTCTATAAAAACGATCACAAAAATGTAATTTCTACATTTTTTCCAAAACCAAGGTATCGTGATTACACTTTAGCTCAACGGAACACAAAATAGACAATGTAAAAATAAAAATCAATTCCCTCTCACATCATCACCATTTTGCCGCCCATGTTACACTGTTCCTACCCATAATTCACATGTATGTATATGTAAAAGAACTTGATTAAGACTTGTCCCATTATGATTTGTATCCTTCCTAAATGTGGACACACACCTTTTCCATGTATTTGAAAGCTTGGTCAAAACTTCCTACTTCATTCCCTTTATCACTGATCGAACCCCATGGTTATCACATATTCACCGTCGAAAATATAATTAGAAAGTGAAGTGTCCTTAAAATATACATATAAAAGTTTCAAACCACAAAAGCAAAGTCAAAAACCATCTATTTGTTACCCTTAAATGCCATCGAGATCACAGAACACCACACACCCTCACTTTCATTTGTTGTCCAATTTCACTTCACAAAAACAAAGAAATTTTAGTTCTAGTTCAAGACTTGGAGATTCAAGGGTTAGTTGGTATTCATTTTTGGTAATCTTGAGTAACTTTGGGAGTTCTTGTTTCATTCTAATTGACACACACTCTTGAAACCTTGTAAGAGTTCATTTTAATCTCAAAGCTTTTGTGTTTCTTGGTTTGAATTGTTACCGAGTCTATTTATGTTTGTTATTGTGTAAATAAGTTGGAAATTAAAAAAGTTACACCTTTGCTTTCTTTACATATTTGGATCGATATGGGTACATAACAAGATTGAGAGTTGTTTTGTTGAACTTGTGTGTTATAAATTATCTTCCTAATTAATACACTAATAATCAAAAAAAGAAATAAGCTTTGACATATTTTTAAAACGTTTCGATTTGTACATAAACCAATGAGCTAGTAAATATTCTTAGCCACAAAGAAAACAAAAATGACTTAATGATCTAATAATAATAATAAAAAAAAAGAAAAAAAGAGATTATGGCTCTACAAATGAAAAGTGCTTATCCTACCTATAGTTTATTCATCAAATTATTACATAATAGTAAACATATTTGATAAAGTTGCTTGGACAAAAAATTGGTTGAGTTATATTTGTTGATTTGTCGTGAGAATTAGTGGGTCGAAGAACCCATAGTAGGATGCCTTTGTTTTCTTTTGCAAATTGGTCACCAAGTACTACATACAAAATTGTTAATGGCTCATTTGTTAACTACTAAATTATTAAATTATTGGGTGTGGGTTGAATTTAGAGTTGGGTTATTTTTTTAGTGTGACGAGATACTGTGAGCCAAAGCCCACCTGCACCCAACAGTGAGGTGTATTTGGTGTTTGCTTATTTTGTTCCAACAATTGCTTATTCAAAACCATAAAGCTTATTTCATTACCTTATTTTGATTTTATAGTGTTCGGCTTATACAAAAAGTCTAATCCGCTGCCATTTTGGTCTGTTTTGAGATAACTTATGTAAAAAGTCTAATATGCGGTCTCTTCTGCTTATTTGGAACTTATTAAATCTAACATAATGCAAATATATAAGTTCAGTTATTTTAAAGACTATTGCTTATTATAGCTTAATTGAACTTATTTAACATATTTTAACTTACTGAAATTTATATAAGTTTGTTAAATGGTTTGAAGTTGCTATATAGCTTTAAGTGGAAAATTTGCAACAATTAGTATTTTTGGGAAAATGACTATATACAAACGTGTCATGCCCAATTTTCGTCAAAAATTTATACTTAGCATATTTACTATATAAACCGACTAAAAGAAGAAACTAAATATTATAATGCTAACTAATATATTATAATCTACCCAATAACTCACTCTCCACTAATTTAAATATTTATATATTTAAACATACACTTTAACCATTCCACTAACTAATACTTATATATATTTTATAAATTTCAAACTTTTATATAACTAACTAACTAACTATTACATATAACTAAATGCTTATTAGGTGTATGTTAATGTTTACATCGCCTACTTTTCACAAGGTTTATTATTGAGATATTTTCCGTACATGTCATTGTTAACTTTTAAGCCAAAGCTTTATTCGTCATGTATACTTTTATTATTATATACTTATGCACTTTTCCAAAAGTCAATACTTACAAACACTTACAAAAGTATTTAAACTTAAACGCTGCCACACAAGCATCAATAACACAACCACTTTAAAACTTTTAAAGTTATTTAAACTTCCTCGAGTCTTAAACCTGAATTGTAGACTAAACTTGCCATACTCATCTAGGTCGCGTGTCGGTGCCACCCACTATCACAAATTGACTGTTCTCTTCAGATTTGCTGCTACTGAGGTGAGTTCTCGTAGCCCATTTTTTTCATAATGCTTTCCTTGGGGGAAAATGGTACTCAAATGATGTTTTAACTGTTTTTATGTTGTGCTAAACTGTTTACATGTTTTTGGACAATATGTGCGTTTGATTGAATTATGTGACTTCCTTGTGATGATAGATTGTGTTTCTTGTATGCGCATCTGTTTAACTCCGTTGGGAGCCGAAACAAGTTGATAGTACTATCTGGGGTAGCTCCCCACTATTGGTAACATGTGTGCAACATTATTGGTAGGTTCAGTTGTCGCTAGCACTGTGTTTTATATTAATATATCTTGCTCACTATTCTCCTACACTACTATGCATAGCTTCGTGGTTTAACACTTAAACCTACGAGCTCACCAACTTTATGTTGACGTTTTCGAGTATCCATTTTCACGTGTTAAGAATGAAGTTGCATAGAAGGTTTGAGTAGTGGCCTGGCCTAGCAGACATAAGACAAGACTCTACCGGGCGGTGTTCCCGAGGAGTTATGCATTTGGAAATGCCCCCTTAAGACTTAATTATTGTGAACCTATGTAGTAAGACTTGTATCCACCATAATATGGATCATTGTAACTTTGACTTGTGTTGTGATGAATGCATTTAGTATTTCTCTATTTTGACACCTTGTGTTCTTGGTTATGAAGTCATACCCTGTAAATGTCATTCCGCTGCGCCATTTTTGGGGTGTGACATCACACATTCTATGAGCTTTATTACGTCTTTCCTTTATCATGGGCCAACTTTTCTTTGGCGTTTTTTAATAGGAACAACGCCTAAATAGCCTTATAGCTGGAATAAGACGTATGGGTTCTTCTTAACTTATGGAACACGTAAACATAGTCGACAACTACGAACATGATTAATATCTTCACATTTACGTAAATATGTATATTCTCCCCCTTATTTCACATTCTTATGGATACTTTTTTTTAAACGGCGGATTTAATTAAAAAAAACATAAAATCTGGACTCAAGTATGATTATTGCTGCCACTTTACAAATTGCAGCTTTAAAAATAGCCGCTTTAGGCCTGTATAACCCTTATTAGACCATTGTGTATTATACAGTCAGGTAATATATGAAATATGATCATGAAACAAAAGGTAAAATTTAAAAAGATAAAGATGAGTTTTCATTATTATCATACTGATTAAAAAGTCCTGTTATGAACCTTAATATTCTCTTGAGATTAGTGCTCATGTTTATGGTTAAGTATCAGAATCGACATTTCCTTTTTACAACATATAGTTCATAAACAAAAGTTAGTTTCTGCATCAGATATTTTTGTTTAACATCTACGTAGACCTTCTATTTGCACGTCACGTGTGTAATTTCTAGATGCTTGATAATTGGATCCCGGACCACCGACATACACGTTAAAATGCTTTCATGGTCCCTAGTGAAAGTATATAATTTTACGATTATTGCTGGCCGCTAAAATGACGAGCTACTTTATAAACAGTTGTTTCCTAAAATATCACTAAAACCCAAACACTAGAGATTTGGCCTTTCCTGATAACCAACAGTAATGAATTCACTCAATTCAGTACAATTTTGATGATGAACCCTTATGAATTATAACGCCGGGTTATGATGTATCCTGCATCACTCAACCTTATGTCGATAACAATATGTGGCTGATTAAACGCTGTGATTATAGCAAGTAACTAAGCAGACCTTGGCCTAGAACTAAACGTGTGTAATTTCTAGATGCTTGAGAATTGGATCCCGGACCACCGACATAAACGTTAAAATGCTTTCATTGTCCCTAGTAAAATTCTATAATGTTACGATTATTGCTGGCCGCAATGACGAGCTAGTTTATAAACAGTTGTTTCCTAAAAGATCACTAAAACCCAAACACTAGAGATTTGGCCTTTCTTGATAACCAACACTAAAGAATTAACTCAATTCAATACAATTTTGATGACGAACCCTTATGAATTATAAAGCGGGAAGTTATGATGTATCCTCCATCACTCAACCTTATGTCGATAACAATATGTGGCTGATTAAACGCTGTGATTGTAGCAAGTAACGAAGCAGACCTTGGCCTAGGGAATTCATTGTCTCCTGAACGGACCACACAAATCGACGTTGAGGCCACTGTAGTGAAATGACTACACCGGCCTGGTACTAACTCCACACTATGAACTGTACAAATGGCGACTAATCTAACGGGTCTCTTTGTTAAAAAAATAAAAGGTTTTCGAGTAGAGAATTATATTTTGTATTGATTCAATAATTTTGCTAACATCTACCACTCAGACTTTTTTTATATCGTATGCCGGGTGATCATATATTAGCATAGAGATTGTCACATACTATTTCTCATTTGCATGTCCGTCCCATTACACAGAACAACTGTATGTAACATTACATATTTTAGAATGATGTAATCATACTCTTGTATGATATTTTTTGTCAGGGCCGTTTTGTGGTTTTTGAGGACCTGTGCCAAAAACTACAATGCGCACCTCGAACATGAATATTTTATGCATATGTAAAATAAACGTTGTAAAAGTTGTTTTAGTCAAGAGTAAACAATAGAAAATAGAAAGCAAATGATTTAAATTTGTTATGTTAATAATTCAAACCACTTTTAGACCTCCTCTTCGACAAGTTTTGTTATCATTACAGAAATATAGATTAAAGTGATAGCTATTCTTTATATATGAACCTTGTAATTTGTTCAAGACGTTGTAATAGTTAGCTAGTTTAGTATCAGGCTTTTTGGTACGGGCTAAGCTAGTAAATGTCTAGTTAACTTATAAACGTAATCTAATATGTTAAAGCCTAGTCCAACAACATAAAGCTCAAGCCCATGAGCACATTTAGTGGCATGTAAGACATATATAAACCTCCAAAATGTTAGGTGCGGAAGTATCTTGTAATTGTGTGTTTTAATCTCTCTCTCTCTCTCTCTCTCTCTCTCTCTCTCTCTTCTATATTCTTTGTATGATATTAGATCATCTAGTTGTGACCTACAATTGGTATCATTCGCCAAACATCGATTTAGGAGTGTCTTTTGTCTAAAAACACGTTTTTGATTCAAGTTTGAACCGAAAATGAATTCCTTCCCTTGTTTGGACAATTACTAATAATTTGCCCTCTTGTTGTGCAACCATAACATTTATATCTCTTGTGTTTGCTTAAGGCCTTGTAGGACTGTGTTTGAGAAAGTGCAGAATTGTACACTTTAATTTCTTCTATCTTTTTCCTGAGCATCTCCTTGCAGTCATTGGAGATTTGCCTAATACAGTTTCCAAGCTTTGACTCTCTTTCTCTCCTCAGTTGTCTTTGAATGAAATCATTTTGCAGTCTCTTTCTCAAAGGTCTCCCAGGTTTACTCTGATGCTAATTTTTAGGATGGCCAATTCTCATTGTTTGCAGACTTGACCATCTATTTTCTAGAAAGGTATTTGTGTTCACCATTTGTGATAGACAACTGAATGTTTGCTTGAGAATATGAGGGTATGCAGACTAGTATACAAAATAGGCAGAAAGACATAAATATGGAGGGAGTAACTTAACAATATAAATTGTTATTTTGATGATAATATAACTGTCATGCATACGTACATACTATATCTTTCAAAAAAAAACATACTATATATAGTATACGAAGAGGTGTCATTGAAGGGATGTGATGGTTCATTCAAACCAACAGACATACCCTTTCAATATAACTGTAAATAACTGACTATTAACTACTTTAACTAACTGTCTAAGGGTCTGTTTGGCCTTTGGCCCAGAATAGACGTTTTGCAGCCTTAATGGCATGCGTTTATCATGGCTGCAACCTATTACAAATACTAACTATTGTACATAATAATGTGGCTAATGGTTCAAAACAGATTAAGGTTAAGTTGATCTTAACAGATTCCAACACATGCATCATACCACATCGTTTGCCTTCTACAGTTCCAGTATCAGGTCTACACAAAAAAGGTAGCAGTAATATATGAGTCACATGTAGATATAGTAGCGATTTTATGGTTCAAGATAGACTCCAATATATGAAGCACCATGTTGGTGCTCGCTGATGCTTTTGACACAGGGCATATATATGATATATATTCTAGTTGGGATTGATGTATAGTTATGTTAGTATCATATCGTTTTGCTTTCTATCGTAAAATGCTTGTTGCTCATGCAGTCCTCCTACACCCGACCAAAAGATTTTTAATAAAATAAGAAAGAACAATAATAAAATTCAAAAGGACGACGAAAAGGCCTTGATACCAGTTGCGCGTTGGTTGGATAGTTATAAATTAGAAACCACCACTAGTTCTGATTTTACACACAGATTGTAAATTAATTAAAAATTTACTAGGTTTTCTATGAGATAAATTAATAAAAAGTGTTTGTTTCATTTTATATGTCTGCTGTCAATTAGAAAATAAATAACTATTTGAATTTGAATTCACTTTTGAGTAGTAAATATGTTATGCCTTAGATGTTTTGTTTTTGTATACTTACATTCTGCATCTGATTTGATCCAGCATTCTCTTTTACGTTTACTTTTAGATTCAGCTTTTCCCTGTCGTGCTAGTTTTCTGGAACAACTCCCAAAGTGATTCTCTATGCCCCTTCATGATAGTTGTTTTTGGCCCTCCAATTTCTGAACCGAAGAATTCATGCTGAAGTGGATCAATGGTTGCTTCGTGTTCATTATTTGCGGTCAAGAGCACCTTCTCCAACTTCTCTTTGACAAGCTTCAGTTCGTCTTTTGTATCAGTTTCTTCTTGCATCATTTTCTCAACATACGTGCCAAAGTTTGGTGTTGCCAGATCAGTGATAAATAAATCTTTTTCGATAGCCTGTATCTTTCGAAATCCATAAAAAAGTTCACCATCCGCACTTGCTGCATTTATGCATGTAAATGTGTTTATGAGCTGGTTGTCTCTTTGGGCTTTGCTAGATGATTTGACAGAATAGCATGATCTAGCATAGCGTAGTAGGTTGTTGGATGATGGCCGTTCTGTAAGACACATAAATTAAATGATACAGGAATGAGGTATAAATCTCACAAATATGAAAAGTGGACAAGATGCAAAACATACCTGAAGCGAACTCTTTCAGATATTCATTGTCGGTCAGCTGCTTGAACTTGTTATGCAACTGTCCTAGAATACTAATATACTTACAAATTTTATACAAATAAAAGCACACCTTCATAGTTTTGGGCAGAAGGCTTAATGCCTGATCACGTCTTTTATATGAATCAAGAAAGAATATAAAGCTACTTAGCTTATGGAAGCTGATGAGTTTTTCTGACTATTTATAGATGTTTTGAAGGTCTGGTTCTTGGCAGAATAATAGCCACGTACGTAGTTAAAATAATAAGGATTTGACTCGATATTTGTGAAGACATATACAGTAATATCTGCAGTAGTTTTTTGGACTTAGCTATAAGCTGATACCATATGCTACAATGATCTCTAAGGTAATGATTTTTCTACATTTTCGGTAATTAAGTGTGTGGTTAATTGCAGCATGTAACATGTACTTATATCTTCACTGCAAGTTTACACCTTAGTTATGAATTGTGTCGACGTTGTATTTATTTGTTAACTTCTAGCTTTTCAGTAGAGTGCTATGTATTTTACTTGCCACGTTTTTCACTTGTAATCTCTGCCTGACCTATAGTATATCAGTAGCCATATAGCTCTGTCATTTGTTATTTATAGTTTCCGATCATATATATGGCTGTGTTCAAATTTATCAAATACTATATATGGTACCTGAATAGTGATGCTCTTAGAAAGTGTTATAAAAACAGCATGTCAGCATGCATAAAGCATAACGGTTACAGGAGGATAGGTCCTTTTAATGCATTTTAAAGGATGCTTGCCTTATCTTTACTTGTTTCATGGATTATCAAAATTGTAATCCTTATTTAGTTTATCTCTTCGATATGAAACTCAACAGCCTATAAAACTTTATGTCGAGTAAAATAACCGAACCGAACTCAGAATCGAACCGAATTTACTAAAACCGAACCGAACCAAATTAAATATTCGGTTTTCATTAAATATTCGGTTTCGGTTCGGTTATGGTTTTAGCAATCCAAACCGAAACCTAATTTAAATAAATATATATATTTTTATATATTTATATATAAAAAATTAAAACTCTTTAAATAAAACATTTTTTAAGCTTTAATATTATTTTTCTAAAAATCTATATAAAGAAGAGCGTGACACTTTGTTACTTGCATATAAAATCTATATTTTTCTAAAATCTATTATTTTTAAGCTTTAACAGCTTTTGTTACTTGCATATAAGAAGAGCGTGACACCTAACCCTAAAAATAATATTGCCCTAACACACATCCAGAAGTGTACGCCTACCATCCAACTTATATTCCCAAAATCAGATCCAAAAAACTCTTCCTCTTTCCTTCTTATCTTCTCACAGATTCATCCAAGATCTCATATCACCTCAACTTAAATGCCTTAGCTCTAAACTCAGATCTCAAATAAACAAACAATAACTCAAACACGCAAATACGCTTGGTATTTTATTTTTGTTTGTTCCTTTAACCCACAAGATATAACGGTTTATGGCTTCAAGATCTTGTCTAAGGTCTCGTAGGTTATGTGTTGTTTGTTTTGTTTTGATTCTTGAACGAACGAAAGAAAAGAGATAACATAATTGTTATAAACTTTTCTTTATATTCGGATAGTAACACAAGTTGGGGTCGATGATGATGTGTGTTCAATTACAACAATCTTTAAAAGATTGCAAAAAATATTGACACCAATCTGAGATCTTGCATGTACTAGGTATCTTACAATATATATTTTGTTAGATTTAAAAATATTGTCTTTTTGATGATGCTCGTGGAAAATGATGGTCAAACAAGATCCAAGGAGCTTTGATTTTTGTTACAATATATATTATTTGATTTAAATAGCTCTAATTTTGTTACATCTAATAATATTGTCTTTTGAATGACGACTTCTACTTGTGGCTGTGCCCTTGAAAAAAACTTCCTTGTGATTTTTGTGTCATTTTCACATGAAATAGTCAACATTAGGTATCCAATCGACAAGTCAAGACTCAAGACAGGAAATCTCTAATCTATCAATTCTATATACATGAAGAGTGTGATTGTTCATAACTAAGTTCACCGTTCTGCCATTACATTAATAATTTCTCGGTGTCAATCTGTATGTCATGTCATATGACCTCTCTGAAGATAATTTATGAAGATTGACATGATTTCATTTGTCATTTTATCGTTTTGGCCTACTTCTATTACTTTTGTGGATCCACTTTCTCAATATTTACTTATTGACCTGGTAATCTTTGAAATATCATCAGATTTTCTATCTTTCTCTAAAAAAGGTAAACAACTTTATTCAACTTATCAGATTTTTAAGGTGTAACCGCCAGTGTCTCTTGTTCTAAACATTAGGCTGAGTGAGTAAACTCTTAATATAGATGAGTCATCCCAAGAATTTCACCTTATTTCTAATTCCGAGGAAAAGTTTGAGTTCCAACAGAGTCATTCCTCATAGGCTGAGCTGGCTGCTGAAGAAGCGGTTTACTTTATCACGTCTTTGTAGCTTATTAGTTAATAAGTGCTTGAATCGTTTTCATGACAAGAGTAAAAGGAAATTAGGGAATAAATATCCACATCTCTTAGAAAATTGCTCGTAGAATGTCGTCATGTCTCATGCTTTCACCCCATTGCCTTTCAAATATTTGCCTTGAAAACCGACCTGTCTCTATATCTTAATGTACCCCATGCCTCAAGTGCCTTCCACATTGTGCTTACTTTTTTTGATAAATGTAGATCATGTTAAGTTTCGCATGTGTTGTTTTCTCATTGAAAGATATATGCGAAATTATAATCTACCACAATAATCTTTGTTTTGTATGCTAGCATACGGCTCTTGTTGGTTTTGTAGCATCTGAAAGGTTTATGGATAATTATTAACATTAGTATGACCGATTCGAACTCGAGACTTCGGGATTGCACAAATCAATGTATAAATAATTAATATTTAAAATGTTATATTTAATTATTTGATCACGAAATAAATACTTAATGATCGGTCATTAAATGTCAACGGGATATAAAGAAAAGTTAACAAGTCAAGAGAAGGTTTTAGGAATCCTCTTTTGGGCTTGTGTTTGGCCGAAAACTATAGAATCCCACATCAGATACTATAGCAATCTTGACTTCTACCATAAGGCTATAAATACATCCCCATGTATTCATCCTTAGGTACACTAGATTTCAATAGAAGGCCAAACTTCTTTCTTCTTCCCTCTTGTTCTTAGGTCGACGAGTGACCTTGAGCATAACAAAGGTGTTTGGTTAATCTATTGTGATTAAGAACCTAGCTTTTCTCATTGATTAGTCACTAATACGTGTGTACAAGAACGAAGAGCAAATACACTTGTGTTTGCATATCTTGGGTATTCGACTTTTGATGTGGTCGAATTATATAAACCCTAATTTATTAGGGTTTAGGGTTTCTTGGTTATTGATCTTAATTGGGGGTTTTCATAAACCCTAATTGCATTGATTCGCAAAAGGTACGCATATACTTTTAATTCGGTTAATTAATTTACAAGTATTATTCCTATTACCTCCGCTGCATGCTTTGATGATGTTTACTTGTTTTATATAATTGTTATGATTAGTAAAACCCAACAGCATCATGGGGCCAACTTTTCTTTGGTGTTTTTTAAATAGGAGCACGCAAACTATGACTTATGAAACACGTATGGGTTCTTCTTATAGCAGGAATAAGACGTATGGGTTCTTCTTAATGTATGAAACACGTAAACGTAGTCTACAACTATGAACATGATTAATATCTTCACATTTACATAAATATGTATATTCTCCCCCTTATTTCACATTCTTATGGATATAAACTATGACTTCAGTTTTTCGCGTTTATCGCTCATCATATTCGTCGATTGCTTAACTTTGTAGACACACTTCAGTGCTCCGCTATATCTAAATATCTAATCAATTATAAAATTTATGTAATTGTATACATTTTAGGAGACAAGGATACTGTTGTTCAGAGAGCATGCTTGGCTGCAAGCTTTGCGGACACTAGCAGAGAAGGTAAACTTCTGAGCACTTAGTTATTTTACATTATTGTGTATCCATGGGTGACTATTCTGGACGCACTATATGTGTTTCTTAATGAGAATTCGAACCTAAAACACTATATAAAACTGTTCTTTGGCTTTTAATTACTTTCTCAATTATTCCAAGGACTCAAGTATGATTATTGCTTCCACTTTACAAATTGCAGCTTTAAAAATAGTCGCTTTTTGAAGAACCTCATGTTGATTTTTGATCATGAAACCTTAGCATTTAGTTTAGGCCTGTATAATGTGTCACATAACTCTTATTAGACCATTGTGTATTATACAGTCAGGTAATTTAAAAAGATAAAGATGAGTTTTCATTATTATCATACTGATTAAAAAGTCGTGTTATGAACCTTAATATTCTCTTGAGATTAGTGCTCATGTTTATGGTTAAGTATCAGAATCGACATTTCCTTTTTACAGCATATGGTTCCTAAACAAAAGTTAGTTTCTGCATCAGATATTTTTGTTTAACATCTACGTAGACCCTCTATTTGCACGTCACGTGTGTAATTTTTGGATGCATGAGAATTGGCTCCCGGACCACCGACATAAACGTTAAAATGCTTTCATGGTCCCTAGTAAAATTATATAATTTTATGATTATTGCTGGCCGCTAAATGACTAGCTACTTTATAAACAGTTGTTTCCTAAAATATCACTAAAACACAAACACTAGAGATTTGGCCTTTCCTGATAACCAACAGTAATGAATTCACTCAATTCAGTACAATTTTGATGACGAACCCTTGTGAATTATAATGCTGGAAAGTTATGATGTATCCTCCATCACTCAACCTTATGTCGATAACAATATGTGGCTGATTAAACGCTGTGATTATAGCAAGTAAACGAAGCAGACCTTGGCCTAGGAAATTCAATTATATATTATTACAGTATGTGAAGAAGAAAGAAGACAAGAGAATTGACTCATTGTCACCTGAAGGGACCACACAAATCGACGTTGAGGCCACTGATAGTGAAATGACAAGACCGGCCGGGTACTAACTCCACACTATGAACTGTACAAAATGGCGGCTAATCTAACGGTTCTCTTTGTTAAAAAAATAAAAGGTTTTCGAGTAGAGAATTATATTTTGTATTGATTCAATGATTTTGCTAACATCTACCACTCACACTTTTTAATGTCATATGCCGGGTGATCATATATTAGCATACAGATTGTCTCATACTATTTCTCATTTGCATGTTCGTCCCATTACACAAAACAACTGCATGTAACATTACATATTTTAGAATGATGTAATCATATTTTTGTATGATACTTTTTGTCAGGGCCGTCCTGTGGTTTTTGAGGACCTGTGCCAAAAACTACCATGCGCGCATTGAACACTCATATTTTATGCATATGTAAAATAAATGGTGCAAAAGTTGTTTTAGTCTAGTGTAAACAATAGAAAATAGAAATCAAATGATTTAAATTTGTTATGTTAATAATTCAAACCACTTTTAGAGCTCCTCTTCGACAAGTTTTGTTATCATTACAGAAATATAAATTAAAGTGATAGCTATTCTTTATATAGGAGCCTTGTAATTTGTTATAGACGTTGTAATAGTTAGCTAGTTTAGTATCGGGCTTGTTGGTACGGGCTAAGCTAGTAAATGTCTAGTTAAGTTATAAACGTAATCTAATATATTTAAGCCTAGTTCATCAACATAAAGCTCAAGCCCATTCGCCGGTCATTTAGTGGCATGTAAGACATATATGAACCTCCAAATGTTAGGTGTGGAAGTATCTTGTAAGTGCTCTCTCTCTCTCTCTCTCTCTCTCTCTCTCTCTCTCTCTCTCTCTCTCTCTCTCTCTCTCTCTCTCTTTGTCTGATACTAGATCATCTAGTTGTGACTTACAATCGGTATCATTTGCCAAACATTGATTTAGGAGTGTCTTGTGTTTAAAAACACGTTTTTGACCGGAGTTTGACCGAAAATGGTATATCTTGGTCACACGTGACTTTTGCTTTCAAATCTTCAATTTTTACATGTTTGATCATCAAAGTTGTTGTTTTTCGAGTTGATATAGAGTTAATATAAAGGTTTTTGCAAAAAGAATGAGTCAAAACGGTTAAAATTTGAGTGTTTTAGAGCCTTTTTGGTGTTTTCGTGCGTGTTTAGTTCCCAGATTTTGAATTTCGGCTTCTTGTGTTCTTGAAGACGAATTCAAGTTCTTTAGGAGCCGAGTTTGGTGTTTTGTGTGAGCCAAATTTGGTGTGTGTATGAGAAGCCGAAATTGTCATTGCTTAGGAATCGAAATTTTCCAAGCCGAGTTTGTATACCACGAGTTTACCAACCCGAGTTGACCCTTATTAGTGAACCCGAGATTCACCCAAAGCCGAGTTCGGTGTATTTCATTTAGGACCCGAGTTTCGAGCCCAGGTGTACCCAACCAATGTTCCTCAAGCCGAATTTAACTAAAACCGAAGTTTACCAAAGCCGAAGTTCACTTACACCGAAGTTTCCTTAAGATGAACTTATATTTTCAATAATACTTTTTGTCAAACCTTTCAAACATAGTATAAGATGAACTTATATTTTTCAATTTAAAAACAAAGTTCAATCTTTACTTTAAAATTTTTTGAAAAAGTTTCATACAAATAAACTTTTGTTGAGGATAAAAACAAATGGAGAGAAAATAAATTGTATGTTAAAAAAGGCATACGCTTATGCTATAAAAGCAATCAATCATAAAAAAAAAAAAGATTAAAAATATGCTCGAAAAGAAATGTCGAAACATATAAAACAGAGAGTGAAAATTTAATTTATTTTTGTACTTGACAACTTTTATATCTTATTACACATAATCTCACTTCACAATGGCTCAAGAACAACAACCTCAAGACATCCCACAAGAACAACTCTCACAAGACATCACATAACC
Source organism: Chrysanthemum lavandulifolium (assembly GCA_022545495.1). Taxonomy (NCBI): domain Eukaryota; kingdom Viridiplantae; phylum Streptophyta; class Magnoliopsida; order Asterales; family Asteraceae; genus Chrysanthemum; species Chrysanthemum lavandulifolium. The sequence continues at coordinate 38,598,289 of CM040241.1, read as the reverse complement.
AGTCATTGAAGAACCACACCAACTCACACATGAGGAACTTGTCACACTCAAAAACTGAATCCGAATTAGTCCAACCAATTTGTGACTTGTTCCAGAAGATTTCAAATGTGATCATCCAATCATAGTTGAAATTCTAAAAAATTACCCCATCTACTTCGCAGTCTCACTCACAATCAACATCTTCAATCCCTATCATTTACATACAAAATTCTCGCACAACATCTATTTAGTTGAAGACACAAAACCCGAAACCCTAAGAACCACAATAGATCAATACATTGTTGATCTAACTACTGACTTCTTTCGCACCGTGCTGCGACTTCTAACTGCTCCTAAAAATATTTAGAGCGGATTTGAACTCCAAATTTTCAGCAGCTGATGGACTTTCTCTAAAGGCTTTGCTATGATACAGAAGGTCTTTCCGATTCCAAGACAAAGTTTCTACCCACAATCACTACTACAAAACCAGGCTAATGCAACGAAATTTTGCAACAATAAGTTTTGTTGCAAATTTGCAACTGTAATGCAACGGATTACCAACCGAATTGCAACGACAAAGAAAATGGTTGCAAATCCGTTGCAAAATTTAAACTAATTTCTTTTACATATATTTTTATTTTTTCCGTTGCAACGGAAAAGCAACCTTAGACGAAATTTAAATCTAAAAGAAATTATCATTTGTTTCTGTTGCAATTCGGTTGCAAATTTTCATAATTTGCAACGGAATACCAACCGAAGACAAAATTTAAATCTAAAAAAATTATCATTTGTTTTCACTTGCAATTCGGTTGCAAATTTATGAAATTTGCAACGGAATAGCAACGGAAAACAAAATTAAATCTAAAACAAATTATCACTTATTTTGTAGTTGCAATTTCGGCAAAAATATGAATTTGAACAGAATAACAACGAAAAACATTTGTTTGAATATAAAAGAATTTATCATTTATTTCCGTTGCAATTCCAATACAAATTTCAAAAATTTGCATTGCAACAGAAGGCAACAATTCTTGAAGGCTGGCCTCTTTTACACCCTGAGATTCTAAGTTAGTAACATCTCAAAATGATGATATCAATGAGTTACTTCACTAAGTGACTACCCTTTTTAACAAATAAGAGTAACAAATCACTTTTGACCACTCACCATCATTGTTTCTTGGTCAAAATAGTCTTTATACAATGCTTACCGAAAAGTCATGTAGTTTACCTTGTATGTATTGCCGAAAGGGGAAATTCCCATTGCTTTGGTCACATGTGTAGTTTATCTTTTTAATCCGTGTGTCTACAATAATTTAATATTCAATACTTGGTCCAAAGTCTATGACCCATGACCCATAACACATGGGCAAAGAGGAACGTCTCACGGATCCCTGGGTTTACACTAGCCGGATCCCTCAGGCAAGGGATCCGTGGGATCCGTGGAACAGTAGCATATTTTGTCTATAAATAGTGAGCCATTTCTTCATTATATCTTACCCCTTTTCACACACATTCTCTCTTAGTATTGTAAACTCTCTAACCTCCTATCCAAGGGATCTTTCTATGTACCGGATAAAGAGTAGACGACGTTGTGAAGGCTTCTCCGCCACAAGGAGTTTGTGTTGTGTAGTGATTACGAACTCTCGAGTAGGTGACTCGGGGAGTGGAGTAGGGCAAGGAAGGTGTTCTTGTAGCCGAACCACTATAAATACTCGCGTTGTGGTTTCGTGCTTCTTACTCTTTATCTTAGTTTTAATTATTTATATGTTTGTCTATCAACATCCAACACACACGCTCAAAAGATTGACATAAGTCGATCTAATTAGTTAAAACCAAGTTTTAATTGGCAAAACTATTCAACCCCACCCCTTCTAGTGTTCACACATATCACCCCTCAAGCTTTTGTATTAATTTGTTTCTTTAGCCAAGTCAAAACTAAATACCCCATTAAATGGGTATTCGCCGAACCATAACCAACGATCACTAATATAAGTTTATATGTTATATTATGCACATATAACCAACAATTGTCTACTCATTGGATGTATGACGTTGAGGATCTCAATTGTAATCGGCTCATACTACCTTCAACTCGATTCCAAATTGTATATGCCACGTGTTGTGAGCTTTCGACACACCCAAGTTATGGCCGACACACGAACGATACACGACCAATGTCATTTTCATGGCATGAAACCAATAAGGGACACCACTTGTCATTCTTGTCTACTCAATGGATGTATGACAATAAGATCTCAAATGTAATCGGCTCATCGTATCTAAAGGGATCGAGTGAAATCGAACAATAATTTTCACAATGGGTATTCAAAAAGATGTTGATGGGTCACATATGTATACTAAACGGACAATGTGAATTGAATGAGTATAAGAGACAAGAAATAGAAATAGAAATGAGAATATTTCATAGAGTAGTGATATGGAGGCCTAAACTTTATATCTAAAACATGACTAATCTATTCATTACTTGACATGTGTTTTATTCATTTTATCTTTTTTCATATATACTCTTCATCTTGACACATGTCTTAATCCTCTTGTTAGGTATATATATAGGCACAAGTTTTAGGCATGAGAATCATTCTACTATTTCATACTCTCATTGAGAGTAGTATTACTCTAAAGAGTAAATAAAGTATGAGGATATTTATCAGGCGGATTGATCGTTCTTTAGGGTAATAGTGAGTTAGAGTCGAGATGTAAATGCAAGTGACATTAGGGAAAAGGATACGTTTTTTTTTAGGTATTTTGTTAAATTTTATTGAAAGCAAGTAAAATCAATGGTTTTGAGGGTTTTGGTTCTTAAATTTAACCAAGAAAAACGGAATTTAAATGAAGAAAAAAACATGAAAGACATGCGTATATGTCTAGAATGCACTACTCCTTATTAACAGCTAATTAGATTTATTGAATATGTTATGCCTTAACTGATGTAATGGAAGATATGTCTAAATTAATGTACTGCCTTGGTCCGACTCATATAACTAATTATCATGCATTAATTATCCAACCCGTAACTAAGACTAACAATTCGTAACACGACCCCAACCTGACACAAAAATATATAGGTTAAGGTTGGATATGTCATATGAACATGTTATGAGTCGTGTTTGGGTCGAATCACTTAACTCATTTATTGAATATTTTTTGTGTTTTAATCATGACTTGGTTAACCCGACAACGCGTCTAAATGTTTTCAAGTAGTTTATGAACAATATCCGCTATTAGACTTAGGGGTGAGCATCAGTCTAAGACCGGACCGGACCGGACCGGCCTGGCCAAGACCAAGAATGAAATAGCCCAAAAACCTAGACCGATGATCAGATTGAATGTGTTTGGTCCGGTCTGGTCCGGTCAAAGAAGACAAAATGATCAGTTTGTACGCCGGACCGGACCGGACTGTGACCAAAATAAGTAAAAAGTTGGGACCGAGATCGGACCGCTGATGCTTCGATCCTCGGCCGGTCCGGTCGGTTTTCTCGGCCCTAATTAAACGTCGTAAATTGTATATTTTAAGCTTTATATTTTATTGGTTTTTCTATAATACAAAGATACAATATTTTATTTTGATAAATATGATATTGTATTATTTTATTATACTTTCTATAGTAAAATTTTTGAACACTTAGAAATTTTATGAAACTTGATCTCCCGGTTTGTTTGTTCCAAGTTTCCTGCTCATCTTTTTCCCCAAAATCAAAACCTTTACATCCCTCTAATTCGAGCCCCTATTATCCTTTTCACTTGCAGCTACAAACACTCAAAAGTACAATCTTTTCTTGCTCCTTCTTCACTAGATCCATATAGATTCACCACTAGTAAAAGCATATGAATATCATCCAACATCAATTTCGTCATCAACTCAAGGTTATTCGGTCTCATCTCCGACCACCATGTACCACATATCGTAACCGTTACTAACCACCGTAGCTGCCACCAACACCCAAACCGTAACCCCGATCTGCCTTCACCCACCGAAGCTTTTTCGTTCTCTGGTACTTTTTGGTTTTAAAATTTCAAGCAGTGTGTACATGTGGAAGATATTTGTTTTATGTAAATGTATGTCATATTGATTGATTTTGTTGGATCTGAAGTTTTGATTTAGGATTTAGGTATTTTATTTTATTAGGATTTAGGTATTTTTATAAAGGGTGCTTATCTTAAACTTTAGGTGCTGATTTTGACCTTTTAATTTTAACATCATTAGTCATGGTTGGTAGCTAATCTATTGTGATATTTTTGCCATTGTGGTAAAACTGGTACCGGTTTCATTTGACATTCATGTAGTGCAAATGAATGGAGTAATATAATTGAGTTAAAAACAAAGGCATAAATTATCACATAAGGATAAATGGATAACTTTATTAACCAAATATATGTTTGCCTTGCATTTGTCAGTATATGCATATCATTTTTCTAATATTTTCTTTAAAAGTCGAAGGACATAAATGAAGAAAGGATCCGCCTCAAATGCAATGGATCTCTTAGGTGACCCAATGTGGTTGGTTGATCCATGTTATGATGACCAAAAGATACCAAACAGGAAGAGTTTATCAGTCTAGAGCAAGACAGCAAACGGCTAAGAGTGTTGGTTAGGTTGCCAAGTTCAATCTTTGTTAAGATCAAGTTGAAGAGAAATAGAAGTTCAGGCTAAGTGAGCCAGCAGGTCCCTTTATTTTATTATTTTATAGTGTGAATATACATTTGCTATTATTCTTGCTTACTGAATTAAGCTTTAGGTTTGCAAAATTTCAAACAATATTGTAATTAGTTGATTTGCAGAATTAATTAGCTTAGTTCTTGAGCAAGAACATTAATTACATTTAATGATATTTTAGCATGATATGGTCTGAAATAGTATAATTTGTTTTAGGGATAAACAATTGATGGTGGGCGGTTACCTTGAGCAAAGGGGTCAGGGGCAGGCGGGTTGGGCACAAACTCAGCTTTACGATTGAGCTGATACGGGTCTTTGACATGCCACATGAACATTATGTAAGTGTCTTTACCTCTTTATGATTAGCCATTTTTTAGCAGTTAATTGTTAAATGTCAAATTACAACATGATTTAGTTTTTTTGAATGATGTAACATAGGAAAATTTTTAGGCACTTATGATTGATTAGCTTCATTTTTATAGTTCATTGTTAGTTGTATTTGGGTATGTATGTGTTGAAGTGAGTTGCAATGGGTTTAAAGTTTGTTTTTTTGTAGGATATGGAGCATAAGCACTATATATAAATACATCCTTCTTAAAGGTTGATGATGAATAAAGAACTGAAGAAAGGAATGGATCGAGAAAGAAATGGATGGGAATGCTATTGGGATGTGAAGGCTGTTAGATGTGGGAACTCTACACGTCAACCTCCCACTTTTCCTTCCTCGTAAAGACTTGTTGCATTTCATAAACTTCGCCTTTGATATACTTATTATATAGAACTTTTATAATCAGTTGGATTTGGTGCACTTGCAAATTTGTAATTTGATATTTGGATTCTTTATGATTATTAATGTTTGATTTATCAATCTGGAAAAATTTGGTTTTAAATTATTGAATTTTTGTATTTGGAAATAATTTTCTAATGAATTTGTAAGGAAAAATTTTGTTGCAATTTAGTTTTGCCAATCGTTGCAAATACTATGGTTTCAAAACTTGTTGCAAAAGTTTGTCGTTGCAAGTTCCTTATCATTACTGTTGCAAATTGTTTGAAATGTATTTTGCAAAAGTCCTAACTTCCAACAACTTTTCTTCTGTTGCAAAGGCTGTTGCAATTATTTTTGTCCGTTGGAATTCTGTTGCAAAATAAATTTGCATGGAGCCTTTATGCAACAGTCAAAATCTGTTGCAAATCCATTGCAAATAGATGTTTGCAACTGATTTGCAACGGATATTGACAGTTGCATTAGCTCGTTTGTGTTGTAGTGAATATGGACTACGATCTTCTCGATTATAAACCATTTCTTAATGGGGAAAGAATACGGGTTAGATAATGGCCGTAACGCATTCTTAAAGATCATGTATGGAATTGTGAACCGCTGCCATTTCAACTTTACTCAACTAATCTAGAATAAGCTAGTCAAGTTGGTAATAAGAAAGAAGAAGGAAGGGCCATATATACCATTCGTGAGGTACATCAAGCTCATTATACAAGGCTTGATGTATAACCAACACATCTCAGTAAGACCTAACAAACCAAAACATGTAGAATAGATTATACACACTCTTCAAAATGCAATGGAAACTAAGAAGCTGCGAATGGATATTGTAACATATTAGATTTCACAAACACACTAGATCATAACCACAAGTAGGCGTATACAAGAGGTTTTAGAGAGAGAAAGAGTTAGAGGTTTGGGAATTTAGTGAGAGAAAATGAACATATTATTATGAGCTCCAACCTCCACCTTGGGAGGTAGAGAGTATTTATAGTCCTTACATAAATCGCCACCTACGGCCGTGGATCGGGCATACAGCTGGGTAAAGACCCGTCCGTCCTCCACCGATACTAAAACTAAATACTACTTAACTTATAATAATCAACGACTACGAGCTTAACGATTACATATACTTGAGGTGACCAACTCTTTAATAACAGGATTTACTAAATCCTAACAATATCCCCTAAGGAGGTCACCTCAAACACACATTAAAATTACATTGAATACAAACAGATATTACATTAAAAAATTGTTCTTGCATTCTTGATGTAGTACTTTGCTCAAGCTCGTAGTCATTGATTCTTCACATTGCATGTTTGGTTAATCCAAGTGGAGGTCTTTACTTATCCACGTGATAATGAGTTTTGAGCCGCCTTTGAGGTCATCACTATAATACATTTCGACTCTTCCATGTGGTGTTGGTATTATGTGATGTTGTGACATTTGGACCGACATGCTCACATTTTGGATCATGATATATTCTCATCGAGTAGCGGAAGCTTCGTTGATTCATGATATTGGCGCAGCAGAGCGTAAGCATGGAGTGAAAATATCGAGTCATTGATGCACTTATCATGATTTCTATAGAAATGAATGTATTGTGTGAGCATGCGGCTATGGATTGACCGCTTCATTCGATCACCAGAACGTCGGGCGCATCGCATACAACATTAGTTAATAAAGCGCACGAAAGTGTCTTTGATCACTTTCGTTGAATTGAGGTACACGGTCCACGGTTCCCCGCTGATCAAGACAAGCATCGCCTGTGAATGTAAAGTTTCAAGAATTTCCTTGATGTGGTTTCCGAATGCCTAATGTTCTCAAACCGAACATCTCAAAGAAGACAACATGGAGTGAGTGAACCAATGAATTGAGATTCACCGATTGATAAAAGATATTTGAAAACAATCGTATCGCTCAATAGAAATTGTTTTTGCAATACAACGAAGGTTTGAATGAAAATCAATTATAAGAAATAGTAGACACTTGTTAAGTGATTGCGTAGGGGTTGGCCTCGCGAACCACCTCCGGCGAGAGTAAGTTTGTGATATGTGTTGTAAATAATATGGAGTATGTGAAATCGTGTTGAGTGAACATACCATCAAATGACTCGTCAATCTATTTATAGGTGAAGAAAATAGCTTAGAGTGTTAGCACACGTTTAGGAGATCATGGGGCGCCCCCGATTTGTGGTAACCGCTAGGGCTTCATCCCCACTATCTCGGCCTTGGCGGGAAGCTAAGGAAATAGTGGGAACGTGGGGAAGACCAAGTCAAGGCTCTCTTTGTCTTGGCGCTTCAAGAGAAGACACCGGCGGCATAGGCCTTCGGTCGGCGAATCCCAACCGGTAACCATGTCAATGATGAATGGTTTTACGCCACCAATGACTTATGAAGAAAGACTTGGGTCTTCATAATAAAAGTTCGACCGAGGCAAGGGCGCCCTTCGACCGACGGAGGGTACGCCATCAAGCCCCCAACCAAAAGTGATATGAACGAGCAAGAAATATTGCTTACGACTCGTAAATAGAAATGAAACCTCCCCTTCGTCACAAAAACGAACGAAGATGAATAGTCTTGTACCTATTGACCGTAATTAATGCAAACAGTTATCCTAACTACTCCCTTTTCCTCGGTAAAAGAAAACGTCATTTCAAAATTTAAAAAGAGTTTAAAATCCGGTGGTAAGGGGATAAGTCATGACACGTGTAGGGCTGAGATTTAACATATGTGAGGGTATATAAAGTTAAAAACAAGAAACCCTAACATTATTTTATCTCACGCCCAAGATTTTCACTCTACTAAAACCTCTTCCGATCAAGCTTTCGATCAAAAAGGTAAAGTGTTCCTTCAGATCTGCTTTCAAATACTTTATTGTGGATTTTAGAAGGATCAATGTCTACAAATAAAAATTTATAATCAAACAACAAGGTTGCACCTTGACAAGGGAGGAGCTTAAAGCTGCCTCACCGATTACCCAATTCCAAAAGAGCATAAAATCATGTTACCTAGTAGAAATCAAGGGATTTTGATGCCCCGAAAACTATGTAGGCTTATATACCCATGCATTCACCACCTCCAACCTTAGGATACCCTTGCATCCTTTGATCTTAAAATTCCTCCAAGACTATGAGGTACACATATCTAGGTTCAACCTTTCGCCTAGCCAAGCTTACGACATACATTGTGATGTGCAAAGCTTATGGGTTTGAACCATCATTAACTCGGCTAGGGTTTTCCGAATTTATACCGGAGGAGATTGGTTGACCTTGGCTAAGAGGGTGAAAGGGATGTGCCCATTCTCATAGATAGCCATTTACAAACATCGTGAACTAGAAAGGCAAGTTCTTTTATATCCAAAACACCATTATCCCTCCGACTTTCCTACATTGTTAAATCCGAGTTCCAATATGATGAAAAAGGTTCAACGATCCTTGCCCTATACTATGAGGAGGAACTTTGTATCGGTTGGCTCGTCATCCATTGATTGCCAAACATTCCCCGAGCCAATTATGTTCATGGTCGGCCTTGTTGAAAGATGGGAGGATCTCCTTTGGTACCGAGATTATTTGTGATGGAGAAAGTATGTATTTTTGATTAAAATAAGAAATAAAACTTATCTTTCTCGATATTTATCTTATTTGCTCCTTCGTGCGTAAATGTCATTCGAAACTTTGTGGTAGCCGGTGGTGTAAAGGAGGTGAGCTTCATTCCAAAGAATCCTCAAGAGATTTAGCTATGGCGCTGGCTCTCCATCGCTGTCAATAAATGACAACGATGTGGAAGCCCACCCATTGAACTCAGATCCTCCGCTCCTTCGTCAAAGGAACCCATAGATGTGGAAGACCACTTGTGGAGAATGTTGTCAATCGATGAACCATCAAGGACGGCTGGTCATCGTGGGACCCTCCGACATTGGTGAGAGGGTCCGGCAGAAAGGTACCGTGCAAAAGTCGTGAAGTCCGCTCAAGAGGAAGCTTATCCTACCTATTCCTCCTCTTGAACTACCCGATAAAAGAGTGCCCAAGGTAAGGTGTGGTATTTCCACCATCGAAGGGCCCAATGGTGATGATATCCATGGTAATGTTTCTTGCCCTGAATAAAAAATTAGATACCAGTAATAATATGTTAAATCATTTATATATGCTGCAGGACTTCCTGATATGAAAGAACTTCCCTCTCCCTTAGCTTGTCATCAACTCGTGGACCATGTAATCCTACCCAGCTGGAAAGGGGTGATGAACAACATGTCCATGGAAAGGCTTTATGACCTTCATGACAAAAGTTATGTCCGACAAAGGCATGCTAGACAACCAACTCAATGCTAGGACAAGGAGCCGCCCCGTCGTCACCAAAGCTCGAGAAGAAATGGATGTTATGCCGAGAAAGGAGGAGGCTGTGGATCAAGTATGCACTGAGAAGAAGTGTGAAGATGCCTTGGAGGATTTTGACAAGAACCCTTGGTGCAAGATCTCGTGAGCCGATAATGAAAAGCTCAAAGGTCAATCGGCAAAGAAGCGAGGTGAATGCGCATGCTAACTATCAAGGCTCAAAGGTCGAGGCTATAAAGAGCGATATCCGTTATTTCATCCAAATGTGGAGGCCTCAAGGAGAGAGAGCAAAGTCATTGGACCAAGAGATCAAGCTCAATAAAAGGTAGATGGGTTAAACCTTCGTCTCAAGATGTCAAGAAGGATATGGTGGACTTGGTAACCAAGGTCATCCCCACGCTGCCATAGAACTTTACCATAGCGATGATGTGGGATTGCAATTGGGAACTCGTGAACGCGCCATATTCCATGGCAAGTGTACCACTTTGGAGGAGATAGTCGATGGAGGAACCAGTGAAGTCCGCAGGACGCCTTACTACTGTGGAAACTCATGAGAAAGAGTATGATGATGCAGTAATCATTTAACCGCTTTAGAGTTCCCTTCTTATGAAGTCACGAGACCCAGTGCCTCTATTGAGGACCCGCCGCCAAGCCAAGGAAAGTCCAGCCTCCGCCTCCTTCAAGAAGACTCCGTCACCCAAGGCTCCATCCCTGTGTTCACCTGATCCCACTCATTCCAAAGTTTGATGAAGGCAACCATGTGGTTGTAATTTGATCCCTGTGGTGGTATGTACCTGCTTAAAACAATTTATCATGTTCCTTTCCGTGCTTTGTGCCCGATGAAACAATTAACGCTTGGTGTGTGTGATGTAGGCTACGGCCAAGACAATGTTTTGCTTGGTTGGATCGTTATGATACGGCATGTCTAGACTAGTTAAACTAGTCATTAATCTACATTAAAGCCATTAGGGCTTACGCTTTGTCATGTGTGATTCTTCTCTTTATTTTACTTGCGTAAAATTTTTTACAACCTAAGGCGATGGTAGATGCATAACCTCATTGTGTGTAGTTACTTCACTAAGAATATTAGCAATCGATAATTTGATCACGATGAGGGTTGCACCCACTCCATCTTAGTCCTTTGGGCGTGAAGGCTTAAAATACCTTAAGGCCATATAGGAAAGTTAATGTGAAGTTGAGGTGGATATTATGCATATGAGCAAGACATGTTGTTAGTCTTTGTACATCCCTTCGACATTGAAACTTATAAAGCGACTTGGTGGACAAATCTTTGTTGTATTGAACGAAACAAGAGATTTGAGGGAAATGCGTTATATCATTAAGTGGGTAGGGAGGATTACATCATTTTAAGAAATGATAACTAGACGCCTACCATTAATGCTTCTTTCCCCAAGTGAGAAGAATGCAAATACATTGATTGAAATCAAAGTAAAAAATGTCCTTAGACATTGTAAGTTTCATACGTAGAACTTACGAAGGGTAGTGCCATTCCAGGTTCTATCAATAGCGTCTCCATCCAAGGTTTCGACTTGTAGGCTCCGCTTGTCATATGCTTCCTTAATAACGAGGGCCCTTCCCATGTAGGTCCTAGTTTACCCCGTACTCGCCTTTACTTGCTACTGCTGAGTCGAGGACGATTCCCGGTTTGAAGGTCGAAGGCCGAACCCGATCGTTGTAGTATCTTTCAATTTTTGCTTATGGATAGCCTCCGATTGAGGCTATTTCCCTTGTTCTTCAAGTTCATGACCCTTTTCGCTTTGACACTTACTCAAGGGATGATGCCTTCGTGCCATATGTCAAGCTAAAAGCGCCTCCCATGGCTTGACTTTGTATGCTCATGAGCCTAAAGTACTTGAGGTAGTTCATCTACCCAAATTGCAGTGATCAGATCCCACCTTCGCTCTATTATCGATGATGTCCTCGTTAGTAACTTCCACTTGTCTGTTACCTTGAGGATGATAGACGGAAGTGAAGGATTGTTTGATATTCGTGCCTCGCAAAACACCGTGAATACCCTTCGCGAATCGCTTCCCATTATCTGAAATGATGATGTGGGGTACTCCGAACCGACAAATAATATGTTCCCACACAAACTTTTCCATGTGCCTTCCTGTGATGGATGCCAAAGGCTTCGCTTCCACCCATTTAGTGAAGTAGTCGATGGCTACAACCAAGAACTTTACTCCTCCTGGAGCAATTGGCAGAGGACCTACGATGTCTATCCCCCATTAGCTGAAGGGCCATGCGGACGTCATAGAGGTCATATCTTGTTTTGGTAGCCTTGGAACCCTTGAGTGAACTTGACAGGCTTCACATTTCTGAATGATTACGACAGCGTCCCTGTGCATCGAAGGCCAGGAATATCCGATCCTCATGATTTTAGAAACAACGGAGCGGGGTCTCGCGTGAAGCCCGCAGGATCCTTCATGCACTTCTTGAATGATGTCGGTGGCTTGCCTAGGTCCTACACAACGAAGCCATGGGGACAAAAAGGATCTTCGTATAGATAGTTCCCCATGATTCTCAGACGGTGCTTTGATGCGACCTTTCGAGCTAATTTCGATCCTCCCGGCAGATACCACTTATTAGATATTCTCTAATTGGAGTCATCCAATTTGAGTCTTCCTCCAGATACGCCGATACCTCCTTTAGGACGATGGACCCATCTCGCCAACACTTCGACCGTAACTTCTTTAGTTAAATGAAAATGCCATTGATGCGCTTTGCTAATTGCATCCGCCTTCTTGTTTTGATTTCTCCGAACATGCTCTATGTTGTATGATGTAAACCCTTCGAGCATTTCCTTGGCCTTATCCGTATTGCTTGATTACAGTTGTATCGTCAGAGGAGCCTTTTATCCGATTGGCCACCGGTTGTGAGTCAACGAAATGGCCAAGTCTTCACCACATGTCCTTAGCCAATCGAAGGCTCGCTAGCAAGGCTTCAGACTCGCTCATTGTTAGTTGCATCGAACTTAAAGTCGAGTACATAAGTGTACTCCTTGTTGGGAATTATGTGAAGTTTGGATTATGTGAAATTATCGCCAAGAGATTCTATTGAAGTTGTGTGGATTTCGCCAAGACATAATCATCAAGTTTAATAGTTATTAGTTTGTTTCATGAAGTGATTATTCCGTGTTTAGTATATTTAGTTTGATATACATGAGCTTTATTAGGAAGTGATTGTGTATATCTTATTTAGTTTTATGTTTATACGCTTCTTGGAAAACGGTTTAGGTTTTGTTTAGGTTCCTTGTCTATAAAAGGAACGCAATAGAATGAGTTATGTACCGATTGGAAAAACAAAGTTTTAGTTAATATAACGATCCATAGAGGATCACGTAGTTCTTAGTTATTTGTGTTACTTGTGTTTATATTCACCGATAAATATAAGTAGTAGAGATTGTCTTTTATTGTGCTTGTGATTACATAGGCATAAATAACGATCCACGAGCTCAAGATCTATCAAGGTCTGACTGTTTCAACAAGTGGTATCAGAGCTAGTCAAAGAGTTCGCTAGTCCAAGGGGTACAGCTTTGGTAAAGACACATCAAATCTGTTGATAGCTGTAATGGTTTGCTCAAAATCATAGGGAATGCAACCACCCATGCTTAATTGCCGAGTGTTGTATGGTTTTCAATTCACCATGGTTTATTCCTTTTGGAATCCAAGAATATACTAGCCCACATGTATATGGCTTGTGGTAAAGGCAATGGAATACCATAATTTGGTTCTCAATTCACCAATTCTAAGAATTGACTAGTCCCGAGCAAACGGCCACGTGTAAAGACATATCAAATCCGCTTCTATGGTTTCGGTTTGCCAATAAATCGATGGTTATCGGTGTACCATAGTTTACTTAACTTAAACATATGGCTACTCCAAGAGGATGGTTATTGGAAGAGACATCAAATCCATTATTTTCAATAATTCACCTCTCACAGGAGTTTACACACCTGGATGTGATGAGAATAGTATGAAACTAATTTGTTTTGATGTACCTATTGTCATTTGTTGCTCCAAAGTTATGGAGATTTCGAGTTTCTTCATCACAGAAATGTTCTTATTTGGATTCTTTGCTGCTGATGTTAGTGTACAATCCTCTGGAGCTGTATAGTTAACGATCTATCAAGAAACTAGAACTTAACCAAGTCAAATTCCAGTTTAGGGAGGATTGTTGGGAATTATGTGAAGTTTGGATTATGCTTGAAATTAGTGTCAAGAGATTCTCATTTGTTGTGTGGATTCTGCCAAGACATAATCATCAAGTTTAATAGTTATTAGTTTGTTTCATGAAGTGATTATTCGTGTTTAGTATATTTAGTTTGGATATACATGAGCTTTATTAGGAAGTGATTGTGTATATCTTATTTAGTTTTATGTTTATACGTTTCTTGGGAAACGGTTTAGGGTTTTGTTTAGGGTTCCTTGTCTATAAAAGGAACGCAATAGAATGAGTTATGTACCGATTGGAAAACAAAGTTTTAGTTAATATAACGATCCATGAGGATCACGTAGTTCTTAGTTATTTGTGTTACTTGTGTTTATATTCACGATAAATATAAGTAGTAGAGATTGTCTTTATTGTGCTTGTGATTACATAGGCATAAATAACTATCCACGAGCTCAAGATCTATCAAGGTCTCGACTGCTTCAACACTCCTTCCCTTTGGGGTCAACAAGCATGAGACTCAAGGCTGAACCGTCAGAGTCGGAGGCTCCACAAGATAAAGTTTCCACTTTGACCGCCTTTATCGCTTCTTTTCAAGAACTTTGTATCCCGCTTTGGTTCGGAGGGTGTTTCGCAAGAAGTCGCCAATATTTGCCCTTTGACCGAAGTTTCTACCTTGTATTCAATTTCGTGCTCTCCTAGCTCGATAGCCCACTTAGCTATCCTTCCGTTTCTCCCTTCGAAAGTATCTCGCTTAATGGGTTTGTCGGTGAAGTACGGTTATGGGGTGAGCTTGAAGTACCTTCAAGGCGCCTTGCGCACGGGACCAAAGCCAAAATTAGCTTTTCCAATGCCGGATAATTTAGCTCACCTCAGAGAACCCTACTAACGAAGTAGATAGGTATTTGCTTCTTCTCCTTTTCTCGCCAACAACACGTGATGCTTTCAAGGAGGTCATGATATATATGAAAAACACTTCGCTTTGATTGGGGCGGTAAGTGTAGGTAGAATAGCCATGAATTCCTTGAGCTTTTGGAAGGCAACCCGCTCAGACTCCATCGAAACGCTCTTTTATCCGTGCATCCTTTGAGTGTTTTAAAAATGGCAAAGATCCGTCTCGCACCCTTCGATAAGAACTCGCCGAGGGTCGCTAGCTTTCCGCTCGGACTTTGCACTTCCTTTAGGGACTTAGGAGGTTGCAACCGTGATGGCCTTAACCTTCAAAGGATTGGCCTTAATACCTTGCTTGGTGATCGATGTCCCAAAATTGTCCTTCTTCCACACCAAAGGAACATTTCTTGGGATTTAACTTCATGTTGATGGCGCCGGTCGGTCGGTTTCCTTGATGTCGAGATAATATCCTCCTCCGCTCGCTTTTGATAACCATATCGCCCACGTGACACCCTAGGTTCCTACCTATCTTCTTGTGGAAGGCTTTATCCACTAAACGTTGGTAGGTGGCACTCGCATTTTTAAACCAAAAGGCATCTTTTGTAACAATAAACGCCTTTTCCCGTAAAAATGCCGCCTTCTTCGCCTTCTTCCGCCATTTGTATCTCGATGGTAACCCTTATAAGCGTCTAGAAAACACTTCACCAAACCCCGACAAGGATTCTACTTTCCAATCGATTGGCAGAGGATAGCGCCCTTCAGACAGCCTTGTTAATATCTGTGAAGTCCACACACATTCGCCACCCTCCGTCATGCTTCTTGACCATCACCGGATTGGCTACCCAAGTTTGATACTTCACCTCCCTGAGTATGCCTGCTGCTACGAGCTCATCTACTTTTTACATGTCGCAAGATTTCTTTCAGAGCCGTGGATTCGACGCTTTTGCATGATAGGTTCAACATGTTTGAACTCATTAAGCCTCGTGTTCAAAGGCCGAAGGGCTTTCCGCCTATGGTGAGAGTTCGGGACCCCGTCATGTCGAGTAGGTCCATGCGAAGACATCCAGACGCCCGTAGTACCTTTTCCAATTCGCCTTAAAGGAAGTAGGAGTTGCTTTCCGATTACCACCATCCGATCGGGATAGAGATCGTTTACTACGATGCGTTCTTTAGCATCGGCGGTGAGAACATCTTTCTGAGGCTCTTCCGAAACTTTTTGACCCTTTTGCCTACTTTTGTAGGCTTCTTCACGCTTGTAGCCGGAGAAACCGCTCCAATATCGAAGGTGTTTGAATTTAACCGCGGCATGTATAGTGGGACAATGATGCCCATCTTCCGCATTGCCGTTCTCCTTATCAATAGGTTGTAGGAGATTCGGACCCACGATCGTGAAAACCGAGTTTCGCTCTTTTAGCTTTCCTTCTCCAATCGTAACCTCTAGAGGTACTTCTCCCAAGGGCCATGAGTGTTCCCCGAGAACCCTACTAAGGGTACCTTCGAATCTACTCTCTTCGACCTTATCGAAGGCTTGAGCTTTAGAAAGCGCTGTCAGAGATCACTTCACAAGAGCTACCATGCTCAGGTAGGCCCTGCTTACTTCTCTGCTGGAGATTAAGACCTTGATGACCACGGGTCATTTGAAAGAACTTTCCGTGATCAAGGAAAAGTGACATCTCCTACTCCGCATAATGCCTCCTCCGCTTCTTTCCTCTTTAAACCGAGTCACCTTTGTACACCATGAGGATGGGTGCTTCGACAGCGTGGTGTCTTTCCCCAACTGTGTGTCGAAGACCTTTTCTTTACCCTTCTTTATACCTTTCACCAAATGTCCCAATTGGCCGGACTTCACGGCCTCTTCTATTTTTTTCTTGAGTTCTCTGCAATTGTTGGTGTCGTGTCCATAATCGTCATGGAAGTAGCAGTATTTGGAAGTATCTCTGGGCCTTCCTCTGTTTGCCAAGCGAGGAGGAGGATCAAAGGTCTTCGCAGCCTTTTCCGTAGCAAGTATCTCCCTTGGAGATTTGGACAGATTAGCCAAGAGCCCGTGGTTGATGTTTTTATGGTACGGTGTAAACATGTCCCTTCCTTTGTGTCTGTTCTTTGACCCTTCCCACGAAGGATGCTTCGGGGCTTTGCTGTGACTTTCTTTATTTTCGACCGGAGCCCCGTTGGTAGACACTTCCTTGGCTTCGATCCAGGTGTACGCCTTCTCCACTAAACCCTTATAAGTTGCAGGAAGGTCGGTGGAGAGGAATTCAACCAAACTTCTGTTTTGAAGGCCATGCACGAAACCTGAGATGCGTTGGTCTTCGCAAGCCCATTATCCGTAAGGTGTCATCGTGTATCTCGTAATGAAAGCCCGGTGCTCGCTTTCCTTTCGCTTGATGTTGTGAACTGGTAGGTGCGTTTGTAAACTTTTCTATTGGTGAAATGTGATCTCGAATTTGGCCCGAGATCATCCAAATTTACAATGCTACCGGTTTCCGCCTGCTCCACCATATATGAAAGCGAGTCTCAAGGGTATATGTAAACATGTGGCAAGCAACAGCATAACCCATCACGCATTCGATAGCCTCTTCGAACATGTATAAGAAGTTATCCGGTCCCCTTCCCATCATAAGTACCAATATGTGGGCATTTTCAACCCATCGTGCAAAGGGTAGTCTTCATCCATCTTACGAAGGGTGTTGTGGAGCCCATGGGATCCGAATAAAGGCGCTTATAAGGTGGCATGTAGGTAGGGGCAACATTGTACGAGTTATGATTTGGAGGTATTCCAATGTGGTTTTGTTAACATATTGAGGGTAAGTAGTAGGTATATAAGGTGGTGACTTTCGGTGGTACGAAGGATATACCATAGGTTGCTGTAGGGCATGCTTCCGCATGGTTGAGTAAACCGGGTTGCTAGCCCGCCCATTAGGTGGGGGATAGACCCCGTGAGGGTAAGATTAAGCCCGAAAAGGAGGATACATACCATGAGGAGGAATATTTCCTCCCCATTCATTTGAGATGGATTGCCTTCTATGCCGGATGCGTGAGAAGGTCGCAACGGAACCCCGCCCCGTTCTTCCTGCATGAGCCGCCAAAGTGGTGGCAAATTAACCTCCGTAGTATCCCTTCGTGACTCCTTCCATTGGAGCCTTCCATCGCTCCTTCCTTTCTTGTTTGAGCCCTCTCCGAATATCTTCAAACCAACCGACCTTCCACTCGGCCTTCGATCGCTCGGAGACCCTATCCTTAGCATCGAGCGTGTAGCCCTGGGAGCCAAGGGCCTAGCCTCCATTTCCAAATCTTCGCCATACTCATCGCTGAGTATTCTAACTCCCTACGCATCTCCACATTCCGAGCTTGCCTCCTTCGAGCCCTCAAGAAAGATTCTAATGCTTCGATGTTAGCTTCGACAAACGCTGATCGACACCGCCTGTGGTTAGCCGAGGTAGAAGCATGGTTGTTGGGAGTTATTTTAGGTGAGATCGTGTGGTAAAGGTGGATGCGGTTATATTAGGAAGGTTGTTAGGATCATTGATCGATTGGTGTCAAGGTCGAGAAACCCGGAGGGGTGTATCCTCTCTTCCTTGATTCATGCCGTGAAACTAGTGAGAGTGATCGATTGGGTGTAAGTTTGGAATAACGAGACCAATAGTAGCGGGTCCCACAGATGGCGCCACCGATTGTACAATATTTTGTACGACTAGGCCTTCTATGGTGATCAAGGGTATGAGGGTGATATGCTTGCGCCAAACTTGTAGCCAATCTGCAATAAGAAATAGTAGACACTTCGTTAAGTGATTGCGCAGGGTTGGGCCTCGCGAACCACCTCCCGTGAGAGTAAGTATGTGATATGTGTTGTAAATAATATGGAGTATGTGAAATATCGTGTTGAGTGAACATACCATTGAAATACTCGTCCAATCTATTTATAGGTGAAGAAAATAGCTTGGAGAGTGTTAGCACACGCTAGGAGATCATGGGGCGCCCCCGATTTGTGATAACCGCTAGGGCTTCATCCCCACTATCTTGGCCTTGGCGGGAAGCTAAGGAAATAGTCGGAACATGGGGGAAGACCAAGTAAAGGTTCTCCTTTGTCTTGGCGCCTTCAAGAGAAGACACCGAAGGGCATAGGCCTTCGGCTGGCGAATTCCCAACTGGTAACCATGTCAATGATGAATGGTTTTACGCCTCTAATGACTTATGAAGAAAGACTTGGGTCTTCGTAATACAAGTTTGACTGAGGCCGAAGGGGGGTCCTTCGACCTAATCGGAGGGTACGTCATCACTATCTCTTCGTGGCCAAGTATCATCTTTAAGAGCAGCTGATAAAGAAAATGAAGCATTGCGTGCCAAGATTAAAGAGCTGGAGTCTTCTGTTTTTGGTAAGGATGTCGAGCTTGAGCAGTTACGGTGTGCGAACTCTGCTCTTGAATCCCCGCAACACTGAACTTGTTAGACAGGTTTTCTTTTTTGTTCTCTCTTCTTCTTCCTTCCGCTCCCCATTTTTTTTTATATTACCGTCAACATTTGTCATTTTCAGGTACAAGTTTTAGAAGGTGAATGTTCGGACCTCCGCCCTCTTGTTTCGGAACTTGTTTGTTTAAAGGAGCTTTTTATGAAGGTTGCCCTATATTTGGAAGAGAAGCTCCACCCGTGTTTGCTTACTGCTATGTCGGTTCGCCGTTGGTTGCTATCCGAAGGTTTCAAGCTTGCTGTGTCTAAGTGTTGGCATTCAGTGATGCCATTAGCTGTGCTATTGATAAAGGGATGCAAGATGGGCTTGTCGCCGGGCATTTTCATGGTACGGCTGGTACATCTCTTTCCCGTGTTGAGGCCCTTAACCCTTCTGCTGAGGCTGATTATAAAAACACTCTTCAAGTGCTTTGCGGTGTCCAGTTCCCTTTTTTATCCTCACTAGAGGCTCTTAAGGATTCTGCTGTTGAGGATGTCATGCATTTACTTCATCCTGAGGTATCCTCTGCTGATTCGTTTGCCATTAATCCATTGTTTTACTTGGAGCAGCTGACCGTTCCTACTGAGCATTCTAGGAGTCCTTCGGTGAGTGAGTCTCCTCTTTCCGCTTCGATCAAAGGTTGTTTTAACAGAGCGAAAAATCAAGGGAATGTTCTCTGCATGATTGGTTGGCTCTTGCAGATACTTGGTATTCCTTGATTAGTCCTTCATATGTGGAATCTTTAGTGGAATCAGTTCATGTGTTTGTTTCTGAAGCTTCGAACATACATGAGCATGGTGGCGATGCAAGTGGCCTTGGTGCGGATATCTGTGGGCAGTGTGGGACGGACCCACTTGCAAACCCTTCCAGCCAAGTGTAGTTTGTTGTAATGATACTCTATGTTTCCTATTTTGTGGTCTGACGAAGCGCGACACTTTTGTTTCTGTAGACAGTCTATCATATCCATATTTTGTTGTTTTGAAACTTTTTAGTGTTTTGCTATTTAATCTTCATACTGGTGTGCCTATTATAATAGTCTTTTTTGAATACTTGTGGGTTATTCACCCGATACTGGACTTGCAACATCTCTTACGTATCTTGAGTTAATTTGGAGGTTACTCAGCCTTTTGTTATTCGGAATAACGTTGTATGCGTCTTACTTACATATGTTAATATTTTTATTTTTTAAAGTAAATGATCAGGAGTTTTTAAAATAAAAGCTGGTGAAGGTAGCTAAGATTCACCTTTTTTCATTCAAATATAAAAACATTACAATATAAAAAGATAGATTGTGACATTAACCTGATACGCTTACGCAGCGCGTTCGGGGTCAAAGGAACTTCCTTTTCGTCGAGCAAGTTTTTCAACACCCTAGGCAAAGGAACCTAATCATTGTAGTGTAGTATTAGGGTAAGCCACGGAATTGATATCGCTCTCTAGGGAATAGGAATGCTAGTGAGAAGTTACTACGCTAAGGTTGGGGTTGAGGAAGATTATTTTTATCTTTTATGTTTTTAGGAAATGGAAAGGTACGAATCTCGGGTTTGGATTTGGGGTTGGTATTTCACCGATTACTCTACTTATCTAATTATCTAATCTAGTGGTGTATGTAGTCTATGTCTAATTATTGTGTGCTCGTATGATGATTTAAAGATGTGTTTACTTAGGTTTTATTACTCCTTAATTATCTCCTATTGATGGTTGAATTGTCACGCCCTTATTCTTAATCGCGTTGTCTGTCTAAGGTCATAGGTATGCGTTTATCCCTAACTCTTTGAAACTACCAAAGGTTATCGCCACAAAGTCTCTAGGATTTATAAACTTTAACTCTAAGGTACTCTTCGGATGGTTTAGCCTACAACAACTCTAGGTATTATAGACTAAGGTTCACAAAGATTAATCAAGCATTAACTACACAACGGATGACCTATCGCATTACTAGATCATTAACAATTAAGATAAGAGACAACCAATCAATATTCAATAATTAAGTTTCATATTCCTAAGCAAACACACAAGTAAATTAGCTTGGACATGGGGAACATGCAAGCATACACACAAGTAATTGAAGACATAATTAAATTAATAAAGTAAAACACTTATCTTGATGTAAGATAGGGTTTGGAACCCTAAAATATTGTACAAGACAGCCTTGGTTCGGTTTAGGTTTTACCCAAAAGACTACACACCGAAAACTAAAAATTTGGATTCTATATATAAGATTACATATGCGACGGCGCCACCCTTTGATTTGTGACGCCGCCGGTCGCCGTCATTAGGGTTTCGCCTTGGCCACGTTAGTCTTGCGACGGCGCCACCTTATGCTTGTGACGCCGTCCCCTTCGCCTCGACGCCGTCGATCAAATCTAGGCCGCCCGAGTTGCGACGACCTACTCTTTTAAAACCCGACACCGCCACTTGTAAATAAGCAATTTGGCTACCGAGGCCGTCACAAAGTGATGCGACGGCGTCGCAGATAACACCGACGCCGTCCCCTTCGGGCCCAAAGCACTGAGTGTCTCGATTCTTGACTTTGGCCATTTTCTTCAGATATTTGCGCCTTTTCGCTCGAATAAGTGTCATTCCAAAGATTTTGCCTTTAAGATACCTAAAAAGTGAAAAGGAACGATATTAAGTAATAACGGATACAAAAGTGATCAAATAAGGGCTTAAATGACCCCTCCAAAAGTTACATTTTAAAACCTTATCAAATATCCCTACACTTGGTATTTGATTGTCCTCAAGCAAATGTGCTTTTAGCCAATTAATTTATAAGTTAGAGGTCATGAAGCATTGGTTTAAAATAATCCACAACACATATAAGCCCCGCAAAAGTCATAACAAGCATGTAAATTACATACTAGCACCTCACATGGGGTGTTTGGATACTCACATCTCTCGGGTGTATATGAAATATAACAAGTTGGAAATGGAAGATAAACACTCATTAATGTGTCCTAGTACATAGATTACCATAGGCTTGAGACTAGATCAAACCTCCATCGCTTACGTAAGCACCTAGGAAAGACTATCCAAGAGGTCTTTTAAAGGGTTGTAATGTTAGGCTTACTGTAGGGAAACAAAGGGTTTGGTGGGATAGGCTATTTAGTGGTGGCAAGTCAAAATCTTTATGTTACAAGCATGCTAAGAATGGCGTTGCTAAGCCAAGACTCGACACTCTAGACTCTAGATAACCCAAACAAACAAACATAAATTAAAGATAGATGTAGGATGGTAGCCCCCCCTTTTTTTTTTTTCAACACTCTATTTTTTTTTTTTTTTTTCTTTTTTCTATTTTTTTCGATTTTTTTCATACACTTTTACTCTACCATCCTCTACGATAACATCAAAATGATGGAGATTTATAGGCACATCCCTACACTTGAGTTTTTATTACTCTAACACTAATATGACCCGAATTGAAAAGATCAAAACACTTGGAGTACATTATTACGCAAATAAAGGGAATTTGAATTTAACGCCCTTCCGTCATTTCATAAACTTTAACTTTTCCCATGAGTCCCAATCGTCCCAAAATCTGATACAAAGGATATGACTCGACTTAGCAACTTATGCAAGCAACTAGATAATTGAACTAAGGGTTTTAGGGTGATAACAATAATGCACTAAAAGTGAGTGCATACAAGGTAGGCTAAGGCGATTTGGGTGTACATTTGGGGTGGGGTGTAAACAATGTTTTCATTGATATTCCGAAAACCAAACATCACGAGAACCGCGAAAAGGATAGGCTCGAGGGGTTAACTAGGGGTATCGTGTACTAAAGATGAGTACAACGCAAAGGTGTGGGGAATTACTCAACCGATGCGGAAGAAGTAATTATATTACGGGTATCAAACAAGGGTTATCCTAATGCCTCTTATCATTTAGTTATTCCTAACTACACAAGTGTAGTCTTACTAGCGATCTCGAATGCATCACAAAACAAGTTCTAGAATCTATTATACTACCGGTTCACACACTAAGCATTAAAGATGAATGCTTTAATTCCTACTAATCTAAGGGCGATCCTCACATTTTGGGTGGAATTTAAGTGGTAAAGGGTTTTTCGCTAGTCATATAACTTCCTATCCATGAGACGCTTTATTAAGACTAATGGCCCACTCCTATATGTCATGAAAATTTTAAATTTGGTGCCAAAATTACCCTAACCGACATTTTCTCATGGTTTATTACACAAATGCAATTAGACAAAGCAAATAATCAAGGATAAGCATAGTTTCAAAGTTCCTGCTTTATTTTCCTCCCTACACTTAAACCGAACATTGTCCCCAATGTTCCCGAAAGTATCAAAGTTATGATAATGGAAGGTAATAAAAGATGAAAGAAACTAGTACTCCCCGATTAGCTCGGTAGGATCCGTAAAGTGGTGGTTACATCTTTCTTCAAGAAGAACGCTTCATGAAAAGCTCCTTCTCATCTTATGTATCTTCTTCTTGATAAATTAAACATGCACACTTGAAGAAAACAAACGAAACCTTCGTAAAATAGGCGGTAATAATATATATAGGACTCTACTAAACTAGGATATAATGCTTGTGGAATGGATGTTTACTGAATTTCGGAAAATTAAGACCGAAAATTCCAAAAATTATTAGTAGCTCGAAAACGAGAAAAGTAATCATTGTTTTGCTCCTTCCCGACGCCGTCAGTTATGATCCTCGACGCGTCAGTTATCCCGACAAAACCGGTCTCATTTTCGGAAAAAATTCGGAAAATTTACATCTTTAGAACTGGAAAATTTCGCAAAACATCCATTATGACTCGATACAAGCATTTGACTCGAACAAACACACATGCATATCTTTTAATTAATTGAAATTCTCATGTTTACGTTTCTTTTGAAAACGTGTAATCCTCTCTACACTTATCCTTTATGTAAAATACCTTTATATGTAATTAAGACGAGGTTAAAACAAAATAAAGCATTTTTACAAATTTAAACATGAGAATAAACAATCAATAAAATATATATGACACAAACAAGAAAACAATTAAGCATGGGTTGCCTCCCACGAAGCGCTTTTCTTTATTTATGAGTCTTGTAGCTAGACTCGTAGTCGTGCCCCTACGTGATCTCGTTCACGCTTACGTGCCCATACCTAAGCCATTCCAATGTTCTCTCATTCTTTTTGTAATCATCTCCTAACTCTAGGCATTTTTTGTAATACCTCTTAGTTTTCTCATATGGGTACCTAAGTCCACTTTGCTTATCCCTTTCACTAAGCAATGGAATAGGGTCATTCTATTACACGCCTCAATATCCTTGTGTTTAAACCTAGGATGAGCACGTGGCATTTGGTAGACAAAGTCTTCAACTTCATCGAGAATGTAATTAGACCATCAATCATCCGCTCATTCAACCTAGTCATTCTCTTGAAAGGTTTTCCAAAATTACTTGAGTGAGGTCCTTATCAATAAATTCTCCTAAGTTTTCTAAGACCATGAACTCTACCAAATAAGCAAAACTTCCAACAAAAACATGCAAATGAGTGACTGCTTCAACAAAATTGTTCCCTTGATAAGTTAACTTATTGACATTGATTTTATTTTATAGGTCCTTTGAGATTAAGTTTAAAGGCAAGAACGAATTCAAATAAGCATCGAACCCTTCTAATCCTATTTTGCAAGGAATTGCATGTTAAAGGGACCATCTTTCTCAATTCTACACCTAGGGTCAAAACATTGGGAGGGTCTTCTTCCATTTCAAAACTAACTTCATCAATGACCTCCCCTGTCAAGTGCTTCACCATAATCAAATTCCTCATCGAATCGAGTCATAGAAAGGACTTTTTGTTGCCAATTTATCTCATTATGCCCTAGGTGATTTCCAAAGTGGTGAACGGGTGAAGGGTTTGTGGGATTGCGTTCTCAATTTCGGATTGGGAACGGGTAGTGTGAAGAATCTTCGCGAAGACACGTATCATGGTGAGTGATAGGTTTTACGAACAAAGGTCAAGAAGGGGATAGACTATGAGGAAGCTAAAAATGAGAAAAATTTACTTGATAGGAATCACAAAGAAACCTAACGAGGTGGACTCCTAACTAGCTATTCTATTCCTCAGCAATGGCGCCAAAACTTGATACGCTTACACGCGCGCTCGGGGTCAAAGGAACTTCCTTTCGTCGAGCAAGTTTTTCAACACCCTAGGCAAAGGAACCTAATCGTTGTAGTGTAGTATTAGGGTAAGCCACGGAATTGATATCGTTCTCTAGGGAATAGGAATGCTAGTGAGAAGTTACTACGCTAAGGTTGGGGTTGAGGAAGATTATTTTTATCTTTTATGTTTTTAGGAAATGGAAAGGTACGAATCTCGGGTTTGGATTTGGGGTTGGTATTTCACCGATTACTCTACTTATCTAATTATCTAATCTAGTGGTGTATGTAGTCTATGTCTAATTATTGTGTGCTCGTATGATGATTTAAAGATGTGTTTACTTAGGTTTTATTACTCCTTAATTATCTCCTATTGATGGTTGAATTATCACGCCCTTATTCTTAATCGCGTTGTGTGTCTAAGGTCGTAGGGTATGCGCTTATCCCTAACTCTTTGAAACTACCAAAGGTTATCGCCACAAAGTCTCTAGGATTTATAAACTTTAACTCTAAGGTACTCTTCGGATGGTTTAGCCTACAACAACTCTAGGTATTATAGACTAAGGTTCACAAAGATTAATCAAGCATTAACTACACAACGGATGACCTATCGCATTACTAGATCATTAACAATTAAGATAAGAGACAACCAATCAATATTTAATAATTAAGTTTCATATTCCCTAAGCAAACACACAAGTAAATTAGCCGGACATGGGGAACATGCAAGCATACACACAAGTAATTAAAGACATAATTGAATTAATGAAGTAAAACACTTATCTTGATGTAAGATAGGGTTTGGAACTCTAAAATACTGTACAAGACAGCCTTGGTTCGGTTTAGGTTTTTACTCCAAAAGACTACACACTAAAACTAAAAAATTCGGATTCTATATATAAGATTACATATGCGACGGCGCCACCTTTGATTTGTGACGCCGGTCGCCGCCATTAGGGTTTCGCCTTGGCCACCTTAGTCTTGCGACGCGCCACCTTATGCTTGTGATGCCGCCCCTTCGCCTCGATGTCGCTCGATCAAATCTAGGCCGCCCGAGTCATGACGACCTACTCTTTTAAAACCTAACACCGCCACTTGTAAATAAGCAATTTGGCTACGAGCGAGTCAAAGTGATGCGACGGCGTCGCAGATAACACTTGACGCCGCCCCTTCGGGCCCAAAGATCCCGAGTGTCTCGATTCTTGACTTTGGCCATTTTCTTCAGATATTTGCGCCTTTTCGTCCGAATAAGTGTCATTCCAGCATTTTGCCTTTAAGATACCTAAAAAGTGAAAAGGAACGATATTAAGTAATAACGGATACAAAAGTGATCAAATAAGGGCTTAAATGACCCCTCAAAAAGGTACATTTTAAAACCTTATCATAACCCTCCTCCGCGGAATACACGAGGGATGGGTTGCTTACACTTAATGTATGTAACATCTCTTAAGATTGCAAACGTTCCATGTCCGTGGGATTGGATTTCCCGCACGGTCCTTCAGCTTGTAGGGTCCTAGTTTCCCTCCTTCTTCGGCATGGCTTGCGTCATTGTTGCGGTAGACCAAGTCTCCTGGTTTGAAACTTGTATTGCGTACTCTTGAGTTATAATATTTCTCCATTTTTTCTTTGCTTTTTGCTTCGCGTATTTCCGCTTGTTCACTTATTTCTTCAAGGAGGTCCAAGTTCATTTCCAATGCTTCGTCATTTTTCTTCCATGTTAGCTTCCGCTGTCCTCCATGTAGGCATTCCTATCTCAGTAGGGATGACAGCTTCCGTCCCATATGTTAATGAGAATGGAGTGTATCCGTTGCTAGATTTAATCATTGTGCGGTTTGCCCATAGGACATGCGACAGCTCATCCAGCCAATTCTTGCTTCTTTCTTCCAACCGAGCCTTTATTCCTTCCCCTAGGCTCCTGTCTGCTCTCTCTACCTGTCCATTTGCTTGTGGGTGTTTAACTGAAGCAACGTGTTGCTTTATATTTATTTTTTCACACCATTCTTTGAATGGGTTGTCTCAGAATTGTCTTCCATTGTCGGATATTATTTCTCCAGAAAGTCCGAATCTACGTACGATATTTTCCCATACGAATTTTTTGATCTGGTTTCCTGTGATAGTGGTGACTGGCTTTACTTCTATCCACTTTGTGAAGTAGTCTATTGCTACTATGAGAAATGTGACTTTTCCAGGTCCTTCCGGTAGAGGTCCTGCGATGTCAATTCCCCATTTGTAGAATGGCCATGGGGAAGTGATAGGTGTTAGCTTTTCTTGTGGGTGCTTCGGAACTGGCATGTGTACCTGACAGTTTTTGCATTCTTGGATTAGCTTCCGGGCATCCTCATGCATGGTGGGCCAGTAGTATCCGGTACGCAAGGCTCTGGCCACTACGGACCTTGTTCCAGCATGCATGCTGCAAGACCCTTAATGGATTTCCCTTAGCACATAATTGGCTTGGAGGGATCCTAAACACCGTAGCCATGGTCCGAGAAAAGACTTCTTATAAAGCGTCCCATTGACTACTACAAATCTTTGTGATTTTCATTTAATTTCCCGTGCTTTCTTTTCCTCTGCTGGAAGTATTTCTTTTGCCAGGTATTCATATATCGGGGTCATCCATGTGTACCCTTCTTCTTCCGTTATTGCTATGAGCGGTATCTACTCTATTGACTTTTGACTAAGTTCTTTCGCCAAGATTTGCTTTTTAGATGCGCAGTTGGTAGAAGCTTATTTTGCTCTGTATGTCCGCCTTTTGTTTTTACTTCTGGGTACTTGCTTGATTGAGAACATTCGGAAAATTTTCAGGAGTTCCTTTACTTTCTCTAGGTATTGGATCATTCCTGATTCTTTTGCGATATACGTTCCATTGACTTGGTTTTCCACCAGTTTTGAGTCTACGTTTGCTTGCAAGTTCTTAACTCCCATTTGTTCTGCTATCCTTAACCCATCTATTAAGGCTTCATATTCAGGTTCGTTGTTTGTTGTGTTGAAACCGAACCTTAAAGCGTAAGTGAAATCCGTCCCCTGAGGGTCTGTCAGTATTAAGCCCGCTCCGCAGCCGTCTATGCAAGATGAGCCATCTGTGAATAGGATCCATGGTTGCGAAAGTTCCTCTTCTTTCATTGGCTCGTCTTCTTCATCGTCCTTCTATGCTCTACTATGAAACTGCTAGAATCATCCTTTGATGGATGTTCTTGGTCTATATTGTATATCATACTCCCCCAACACAATACTCCATTTTGAAATCACCGCAACTTCCGGTTTTGATAGTATTTGTTTTATTGGTCGGTTCGTGATGACTACTATCGATGTGCTTGAAAATATCTTTTCGTGCATTTCGTAGCGTGTACCGTAGATAATAGTTTTCCATTGGAGTGTAGTTTATTTCCGTCCTCGCAGATTGCTCGACTCATAAAATATATTGGTGTCTGCTTGCCTTCCCTTTCTGTCATCAGGACTACACTGACTGCTTATTTAGCTGCCGCAAGGTATATTATGAGTTCCTCTTTTTCCTAAGGTGCGGTGAGGGTCGGGAGGGTTGCTATCATTTTCTTTATCTCCTTAAAAGCTTCCTCCGCCTCTTTTGTCTATTGAAAGTCACTCTTCTTTGTACACTTCTTGAGTGTTTTAAAGAAGGGTAGTGACTTTTCAGCAGATTTAGCCAAGAATCTATTCAAACTTGCTAGCTTCGCATTCAGTCTTTGAACGTCCTTGAGGCATTTCGGAGATGGGAGGTTTAGTACGGCTTTTGCTTTGTCAGGGCATACCTTGATTCCTTTAGTATTCATGGTGTATCCTAAGAACATTCCCTCTTCCATTCCGAAAGTACATTTCTTGGGATTTAGCCTCATGTTTATTTCTCTTAATGTTTGAAGGTTTCATAATGTCCTTAGTATTTCTTCCTCCGAACGGCTTTTGATCACTAGGTCATCTACATATACTTCTAGATTTCTGCCAATTTGCTTGTGGAAAGCTTTGTCTACTAGCCGCTGGTATGTCGCTCCTGCGTTTTTTAGTCCAAATGGCATTTTGGTGTAGCATAATATTCCTTGATTTGTGATGAATGTTGTTTTTTCCTCATCTTCCTTTGCCATATGGATTTGGTGGTAGCCCTTGTATGCATCCATGAAACATCTGAAAGGGTATCCACAGAGTGATTCAACCTTCCAATCTATCTCTCGTAACGGTAACCATCTTTTGGGCGTGCTTTGTTGAGATCTTTGAAGTCAACGCACATCTCGCAGCTTCCGTCAGGCTTTGTCACCATCACCGGGTTAGCTAACCAACTATGGTAATGTACTTCTTTCATGATTCCTGCATCCACAAGCTTCTCTACTTCTTCTTGTATCGCCTTGTTTCTTTTCGGTGCCTGGCCTCTTTTCTTTTGCCTTATGGGAGTGTACCCTTCTCATATGTTTAAGTTGTGCTCTGCTATGTGTCTTGGGACACCCGTCATATCTGCCGGACACCAGGCGAACATATCTAAGTTCTGCTTCAGCAGGTCACACAGCTTCTTAGGTCCTTCAACTGACAAGGTTGATCCAATGGCTATTGTTTGCTCTGGATGTTCCGGATGTATTGCCACGTGTATTCGTTTTTCCGTTTGTTTTTCCGTTGCAGCTTGTGGCGTTGGTTCGGAAACCATAGTACATTCCAACGAGACCATCCTGCTACTACGAATCGTGAGCACTCCGCCTTCTACCGGGATTTTTATCATTCCATGTGTTGTTAAAGGCACGGCCTGCAGTTTTCGCACCCCGGCCTTCCTATAATTCCGTTATATGGCGATTGGGACCTTACAATCATGAAGTTCATCCATGCTGATGCTGAATGTTCATCATCGCCAATTTTAGTTAGCAACGATATCTGCCCAATTGGCCATATTACTCCTCCGCTAAATCCAATAAGGGGGTTGTGGCATGCATCATTTGCCTTCTTATTTTGGGCCGGAGTCTCTCGAAGCAATGCTCGTATAGGATTTCTGATGCGGAACCTCCATCGACATACATGCGGTGTATGAAGTGCCCACCTATCTCTGCCTCGATGACCATTGGCCCGTCATTCCCTTCTTCTTCAGCCAGTGACGGGAATGAGATATTATGTTTTGGGGAAAAGCTTTGTGTAATATTTTGTCGTATCACTCGCTGCTGAGACCGCACCATCAGGATTGCAAGGGGTTTATCTTTTCCTGACGTTTCCCCTTTTTTAGGCACTTTGGACTGGTCCTTGCCACTATTTTGTTTGAGTTCCTTTATCAAGTTTGACAACTTTCCAGTTCTCAGCAGTTCTTCTATCTGCCTTTTCAGGTGCATGCATTCATCCGTGTTGTGTCCCACTTCTCCGTGGAACTCGCAATATTTGTTGGCGTTCCTTTTATCGACCAGCGTAAGCATTGGTGGAGGAGTTTTAAATTTTGCCTTTTCCAATGCCAATATTTCTTTGGGTGTCTTGGAAAGGAGGGTAAATCTATCTTGCTTCCTCTCCGACCGGAGTTGATTTCTGTACCCTCTTTGAAGCCTTGCTTCTGGCCAGATTCATGTGGCTTCCACGGTACTTGGGGTAGCCATCTCTTTTTCGTGGTCGTCATGCTACTTCCCCCGCAGAGGAAAGATGCGGTTACCCTCATCATCTCGTCTACCATCGATATATTATATTAATTCTCATTGCTATTTTTATTAAGTGTCAAACATTGGTCGATCACTCTAACTCATGATTTTATTCATTGGATCGCATTAATTATTCATAGTGGGTTTCGCTTTGTGTTGAATGTTTCGGGTTACGATTGATTCCTGTTAGAGGTATGCATATGTTTTGATGATGGAGAAGGGTTTTTGAGTCCTAAAGGGAGGGAGAGGAAAGGGTGTGAAAGAGAAACTAAAATCACGAACAAAGTTAACGTGACAACTATTGAGGAACATGTGAAGCCGGTTTCACATGAAACTAATCTACATCATGATGTTGATTCGAGCAATTTTGGCTGATGATTCTCATCCACGTGTTGTGCCAACTACTGTTATTTCAGAACATGATAAGAATGATGGTGTGCCTGGTTCGATGCAACCAAGTCCGGTCGCCATGGCTACAATGAATCATGACAAGTCTAGTATCCCTTCGAGTTATGCCAATAAATTGAATCCGTCGCTTGGGACTAAGACCACTTTTCGGAAAGTTTATGATATTGGGTTACCAATTGCTTCGGTTCTTGAGATTCCTGAGAGGTTAAAAAATTCCCTGTACGGGTATTTCATTGGTAAAAGGGTTGCCTTCCCAGTTGTCGAATGGTTTGTACACAATAACTGGAAAAAGTATGGAGTTTAGAAAGTAACAATGAACGCGAAAGGGTTTTTCTTTTTTAAATTCTCAACTACTCAGGGTGCTGAATCTGTTCTTCGTGATGGTCCATGGATGATTCGAGGAATTCCAATTATTCTCAATAAGTGGTCTCCTGAGACTAACCTCCTGAAGGAAGACTTGTCTTGTGTTCCAGTTTGGATAAAGTTCCATGATGTTCCAATTGTTGCTTATTCTTATGATGGTTTGAGCTCTATTGCCTCTAAATTTGGTAATCCTATGCTCCTTGATTCGTATACTAATGAGATGTGCTTGTAATCATGGGGTAAAAGTAGCTATGCTAGAGCCTTGATTGAAATTAATGCGACTAATGACCTTCGCGATACTTTGGTTGTCGCTGTCCCTAAAATCAATGGAAATGGTTATACGAAACACACCATTCGTGTTGAGTATGAATGGGATCCTCCTCGATGTAGTAAATGCTTGGTATATGGTCATCTTCTTGAGGAATGTCCCAAAGCTCCTCCTAAACGTGTTCCTAACTCTTCGGGAGCTAATAACAGGGTGTCGAATGAGGGGTTCACTACTATTAAGCGAAAGGGCTTCCAGTATAAGCGGTGTTTGGAGTTGCAAAGAATATGGAATTTCAACCGGTTGCTTCTAAGAATACAAAGACTTCGCCTCCTAAAGCTACTAGGGATGCATCTAAACAACCATGCAAGGTTGCTGAAGTGATTAACACGGCTAATGCTTTTGACGCCCTTGGTAATTTGGATGAGGAGCCTGTTGTAAGTAAACATGCAAGTGTTACGATTGATGCAGTTGACAGTCCAAGTAATACACCTATTGTTGAAAAGATTAATAAGCTTGAAAGTCAAATTATTGAGGGAAATCTTGTGCTCCTGGGTGAAGATGGGAAGCCGCTTCCTATGCAAAAGGAGGCTAATCATAAACCTTCTATGGTTAATGAGGGTAAAAAGGTATGTAATCCATTTTCTAAGGTGGGGAATGTGGTTCTTTCGGATAGTGATAGTGATGATGAAGTTGAAGTTGAAGATGCTTATAATGAGACTTCTCATTTTATGGCGAGTGGAGGTTCGTATAATGCTAGTTTACATGAGGATGAAGATTTTGATCTATATGACACTTATGACCTTCAAGGTTTAAATCCGGAACAGCTCGCGTTTTGTGACTCAATGGATATGAATCTTCGTGGTCATAATAAACGTTAGTTTTATTCTTATGTCTTTATAGTTGTTGATCATAAGATTGGTTTGTCTTTCTTATGTTATTTTAGGTCCTAAACACCGAGGTGTGTTTGGTTAGCCTTTCAATGAGGTGGGATTCACCCACACCCGTTGTTCTCAGAATTGTTTTTTGGAGTAATAATATTTTACGGGGTAACCCTTTACCCAAAAAAATCTCGCTCACCAACTTGGGTATATTATCATGCAACCTTTAATTAACTCGGGTTAGTGATCCCATGCATGAAACCTGGAGACCTTCATGACTTCCGAGCTCCTTTGACATCTATGCTTTCCTCCTTGAACCTTTTCACAAAGTCTTCTGTGGTTTCTCCTTCTTTCTGCTTGATGTGATGGAGTTCCACAGATCATTTATGCACTTTTGTCAAGGAAATTTGACAGGAAAATCTCTTTCAGCTCATCATAATTGTCTACCGATTCTGGTGGGAGGTTGTCAAACCACACCCTAGCGGATCCAGTGAGTGTGGATTTGAACATGTGGCACCATGTTGGCATGGCCCAGCGTTCTACCTTTGCCGCTGCTTGAAAAATCTTCAAATGGTCTTCTGGGTCTTCACTTCCATCGTATGTATTCACATTGGTAGGCATTCGCGTCTTCTTAGGCATGTCAAAATAGCGGATGCATGGAGTGAACGGGTCAGTCTCCTTGCACACCCATGGCCTAGCTAAGTCGTCGTCCTCGACATCCGACTTTTGCCTCTTTGATCCGGAACCCCAGCTGCTCGCCTCGTTGTCTTCGCTCCGGAGAGCCGATCGCCTTCCGTGAGTATGTTCGGCCACCTCGTATTCTCCCAGTAGGTTCATTCTTTGCGAATAAGAGTGGTGGTGAGTACTTCTGTCCTCTTTTTTAGATCCGCGACGACTGGTTCTATTGTATGGTCCTTCCCATTTGGGTCCTAGTGTTCATGGTGTATCCTAAGAACAATCCCTCTTCCATTCCGAAAGTACATTTCTTGGGATTTAGCCTCATGTTTATTTCTCTTAATGTTTTGAAGGTTTCCGCAATGTCCCTTAGTATTTCTTCCTCCGAACGGCTTTTGATCACTAGGTCATCTACATATACTTCTAGATTTCTGCCAATTTGCTTGCGGAAAGCTTTGTCTACTAGCCGCTGGTATGTCGCTCCTGCGTTTTTTAGTCCAAATGGCATTTTGGTGTAGCATAATATTCCTTGATTTGTGATGAATGTTGTTTTTTCCTCATCTTCCTTTGCCATATGGATTTGGTGGTAGCCCTTGTATGCATCCATGAAACATCTGAAAGGGTATCCACAGAGTGATTCAACCTTCCAATCTATCTCTGGTAACGGGTAACCATCTTTTGGGCAGGCTTTGTTGAGATCTTTTAAGTCAACACACATTCTCCAGCTTCCGTCGTGCTTTGTCACCATCACCGGGTTAGCTAACCAACTATGGTAATGTACTTCTTTCATGATTCCTGCATCCACAAGCTTTTCTACTTCTTCTTGTATCGCCTTGTTTCTTTCCGGTGCCTGGCCTCTTTTCTTTTGCCTTATGGGAGTGTACCCTTCTCATATGTTTAAGTTGTGCTCTGCTATGTGTCTTGGGACACCCGTCATATCTGCCAGACACCAGGCGAATATATCTATGTTCTGCTTCAGCAGGTCGCACAGCTTCTTAGGTCCTTCAGCTGACAAGGTTGATCCAATGGCTATTGTTTGCTTTGGATGTTCCGGATGTATTTCCCCGTGTATTCGTTTTTCCGTTGCAGCTTGTGGCGTTGGTTCGGAAACCATAGTACATTCCAATGAGACCATCCTGCTACTACGAATCGTGAGCACTCCGCCTTCTACCGGGATTTTTATCATTCCATGTGTTGTTGAAGGCACGACCTGCAGTTTTCGCACCCGGCCTTCTTATAATTCCGTTATATGGCGATTGGGACCTTACAATCATGAAGTTCATCCATGCTGATGCTGAATGTTCATCGTCGCCAATTTTAGTTAGCAACGATATCTGCCCGATTGGCCATATTACTTCTCTGCTAAATCCAATAAGGGGGGTTATGGCAGGTGTCATTTGCCTTCTTAGAGCATCCACAATGGGTTAAGTTATTAAAAGCTTTTCACTATTTCATAAAGTCATTTTAAGAGGTTTTTTGCATTGGATCAAAAGCTTTTTAAAAGGCTTTTCTTGAAAGACTTGGTGAACCTCGAGTCTTTCTTCCAAGCTTTAGTTATCAAGTGTATCATGCATTAAATGCATTAAATGCATCAAGTCTTAAAGACTTGATGCATTGTAGATGCTCTTATTTCGGGCTGGAGTCTCTCGAAGCAATGCTCGTATAGGATTTCTGATGCGGAATCTCCATCGAAATACATGCGGTGTATGAAGTACCCACCTATCTCTGCCTCGATGACCATTGGCCCGTCATTCCCTTCTTCTTCAGCCAGTGACGGGAACGAGATATTCTGTTTTGGGGAAAAGCTTTGTGTAATATTTTGTCGTATCACTCGCTGCTGAGACCGCACCATCCCACTTCTCCGTGGAACTCGCAATAATTTTTGGCATTCCTTTTCTCGACCAGCGTAAGCATTGGTGGAGGAGTTTTAAATTTTGCCTTTTCCAATGCCAATATTTCTTTGGGTGTCTTGGAAAGGAGGGTAAATCTATCTTGCTTCCTCTCCGACCGGAGTTGATTTCTGTACCCTCTTTTGAAGCCTTGCTTCTGCCCAGATTCATGTGGCTTCCACGATACTTGGGGTAGCCATCTCTTTTTTTCGTGGTTGCCTGCGGCTACTTCCCCGCAGAGGATAGATGCGGTTACCCTCATCATCTCGTCTACCGACTTGGGTATATTATCATTCAACCTTTTAATTAACTCTGGGTTAGTGATCCCATGCATGAAACTGGAGACCTTCATGACTTCCGGAGCTCCTTTGACATCTATGCTTTCCTCCTTGAACCTTTTCACAAAGTCTTCTGTGGTTTCTCCTTCTTTCTGCTTGATGTGATGGAGTTCCACAGGATCCTTTATGCACTTCTTTTGCTGAAGGAAATTTGACAGGAAAATCTCTTTCAGCTCATCATAATTGTCTACCGATTCTGGTGGGAGGTCGTCAAACCACACCCTAGCGGATCCAGTGAGTGTGGAGTTGAACATGTGGCACCATGTTGGCATGGCCCATCGTTCTACCTTTGCCGCTGCTTGAAAAATCTTCAAGTGGTCTTCCGGGTCTTCACTTCCATCGTATGTCTTCACATTAGTAGGCATTCATGTCTTCTTAGGCATGTCAAAATAGCGGATGCATGGAGTGAACGGGTCAGTCTCCTTGCACACCCATGGCCTAGCTAAGTCGTCATCCTCGACATCCGACTTTTGCCTCTTTGATCAGGAACCCGAGCGTTCTTCTTCGTTGTCTTCGCTTCCGGAGAGCCGATCAGTCTTATGTGAGTATGTTCGGCTACCTTCGTATTCTCCGGAGTAGGGTTCCGTTCTTTGCGAATAAGAGTGGTGGTGAGTACTTCTGTCCTCTTTTTCAGATCCGCGACGACCGGTTCTATTTTGGCTTCCGGAGCACACAGAGATACTTTCTTCTCTGCCCCCGAGCCTATCGAACGCGCTTTTGTGCAGCCTTTTGAACACCTCCTCTTTTTCAGCGGTTTTCTTTCGCGGTGACCTGGACCGGCTGCGCTGTAACACCCCCAAAATGGCTCAGTGGAAGCATACAAGTATTGGGGCGCTACAAAATTGATATCACAACATAAGCATATAATAACTGATTTTCATAAAGAACTTTCATTCATTCTTGAAAACAATGTTTACAATGTTTACATTACTGATTTTCATATAAGTCTTGTCCTTGATTTTTCCAACCAACTTTTGCCAGTCTACATCATTGCTCCAACTCTTTTTAATCTGTTGCACCAATTCACTTGTTATCGAACTCAAAAAAATAGCACACAATTTAGTACCACTAGAAATCCTTGAGAGTGCATCAGCAACCATGTTTTCACTGCCATTTTTGTAGGAAATTTAATAATCATATCCCATTCACTTTGACAACCATTTCGCTTGTAATAGTGTAGTTAGCCTATGTTCCAGCAAGTATTTGAGACTAAAATGATTAGTCTTGATTTTGAAATGTCTGTCTAGAAGATACCCCTCTACTTCTCCAATTCCATCATGACAGCATATAATACTTTTTCATAAGTGGACAAATCTTCATGTTATAGAGATAAGGCTTTACTCAAGTAGGCTATAGGGTATCCTCCTTGTTATAAAACTGGTCCAATTCCTATTCGTGAAGCATCAATCTCAATTGTGAAAGTTTGATTGAAGTCTGGCAGGATTTCATCATAGCCACTTTTAGCTTCTCAAATGCTTCCTGTGTACCGCTTCCCATTCAAAAGAATTCTTTTTAAGAAAAGTAGTTAGGGGCTTGCTAATCACTCCATAATCTTTAATGAATCTTCAGTAATAGCCTATAAGTACAAAAAAAAAAAAAAAAAAAAAAAAAAAAAACTCTCAACTTATTTCACAGTTTGGAGTTGGCCATTTTTGCATAGCCTATATCTTGGACGGGTATGTGGGAATTCCTTCTCCTGAGATGATATGACCCAAATACTCCACTTTTTTGGTAGCAAACGTACACTTGCTTACCTTGGCATACAAAGAATTTTCCCACATGACTTGTAGGACTGCTCTTAAATGTTGCCAATGATCTTCCAGTGTTGCACTATACACTAGTATGTCATCAAAAAATACCAATGTTAACTTTCTCAAATAAGGCTTGAACACAGTGTTCATGAGTGACTAAAATGTTAAGGGTGCATTGGTTAACCCAAATGGCATCACTAAAAACTCATAGTGACCTTCATGTGTTCTAAAGGTTTTCTTTCCAATATTTTCAGGATGCATTCTTATTTGGTGATATCCTCTCAGATCCATTTTAGTAAAGAAGTGAGCACCACTCAACTCATCTATTAGCTCTTTAATGATTGGTATAAGAAATTTGTTCGTTATAGTATGTTTATTGAGCTGCTTGTAGTCAACACACATCCTTCATGTGCCATCCTTCTTTGAGACCATGACAATGGGAGAAGAATAAGACTTTGACTGTCTCTAATGACTCCAGAATCCTTAAACTCCCTGCCCATTGCTTCTATAGCATCTTTCTGGTTTGGTTGGTGTTTGTAAGGTCTGATATTAACACAGGAGTGTTTGTGTCGTTCTTGGTGGTAATGAGGTGGGAATATCAAACACATCTTGATATTCTTCCAAAGGTGCAGTAAGTTGTGGTGTAGTTGTTTCATTTGGTGTGTGGGGTTAAGCTAACACATGACACTTGAGCATTGGCTTCTGTAACTACTAACTTCTTTACTTGAACTTATCTTCCTAAGGAGTTACATGCCTATTTATCAGAGTCTTTGTTGCTTCATCATAGTCAACTAAGTCTTCAGATTGTCTTCAGTGGATGGGGAGATCTTTCAAGGAGTCAATGTGTTATTGCCATCACACACCGACTCCATCATCTTGATCTTGGTTTTTGTCTTCACGTTCTGAGATCTGCCTTAGGTAGCGATGAGTCTTCATCTTCATACTCTGAAGAACTTCTTGAGGATGACTCCATGATGTATTGTAATACATGATAGACTTGTATATACTTAGGGTGTTTTTCATTCAAATCTATTCTAAAATGACCCAATACTTAATTACACCAAACACTTTATTAAACTTTGGTGCCTCCTTTACTATATGTATTAGACAAAAACGAGAATATGTCTAAACAAAGATTAGCATTTATAATAACCACATTCTTGAATATAGAATAAAACCTCGTGCTGACATGTAAACAAAAATTTTAAATTGAAATCTTACTTAAGAAAATATGATACTGGATTAAGAATATTCCAATAGTTGGTAAACTAGCTCAATCCCTTTAAGTATTAACTAGTTATAATACCCGTGCAAACACGGGGTTTTGACAAAAAAAATTATTTTGTATTAACACTGAATATTGTGTCTTTAAAGGTAATTGCATATAATTTTATAGTTATAAGTTTCGTGCACGCATGAAGTTTACACATAAATCAAATTTATTTTAACATCTTTGTTCAATACACATATAAGAATTTGTCCATGAAAATTGTGATATAAGTACAACTAATACTTATGCACGAGTTTTTCATTATGCATTAATATCTATTAGAATTTGGTAAAATATTTGTAAAAATTTCTGTTAGGTAACTTAAGATTTAATTTTATTTAGATGACAAAGATGTTGATGTTGTTATTTAAATTTCACTACTGATATTATGTTGTACACATGATGCAAGTTTAATAGCACATAATGAGCGTTGATAAAGTTAAAGTATACTCATTAAAGTTTTTTAAAAATATTTTTTCTAGATATCCTTATATAAATAAATAAGAATTAGATGAGTTATTGTTATAAGTACAATCGCGTATATTTGTTTTTTTTTATTAAAGTAACCCGTGCTTAAAATGATAATTATATTTCCGTTTTCAGTAATTTAACCGTTTTTAAAATGTAACTCGTGTTCACATAGGTTAAACTTTTAAAAATGAAATAAATGACTCCTTATTGATTATATATAGTAAAAAAAATTGATACTTATAATCTTATACAAATTTATGTTGTTATTTTGAAACAACATAAACATTATATTTTTTAAGATATAAAGTATAAAGGGTATAAAGTATAATGAGGTATTTGTTTATAATCCAAATTTATTAAAAAACATGTTATTAAAAAAATGGAGTCTAATAAAATTACACTTAACTTTATATAATTTTTAAATTCAACCACTAAAGTTGTATTAATTACCTCGTCCTTTTTTAAGTTTTGTTTTCACAAATTTGACACCTATATTTTTATTTGTTTTTTTTATCAACCAAAATTTATTAAAGTTTGACCTAAATTAATTTAATTTTGACTTTTATTAACCAATCACATCACACAATTTTGCTTACGTGGCGAATCGAGCTCTCCTATTGGCCCAATTGTTTTTTCAATAAGAATGAATTGACAAAATCACTCCGAAATGATGTAATTGACCAAATAATATATAGTCTCCCTCACTCTCCAACAGCAAGTCATCTAATGAGGGGTGAAGGGAAGTTATATGTGTCATGGGCTTCTGGCTTTATAGCTTCATGGATAATTAAGCTCTTGTTAGCTCGTGGCTAATCTGTTCATGCTTCCTTCCTCTCTCTCAGTAAGTTACTATTTGTTTTCCTTTTTATAGTTTACTTTATGATTTTACTCATCTTGGAGCCTTGAAGTATGTAAAGGAGGACATAAACTTTTAAAACTGATTATAACCTGTTTTTTAAGCTTTGATCACCAATAATGATCACTAAAAAGGGGTATAGGGTTGTGCAACATCTAGGGATGGCTAGGAAGAGTCAAGAAATTAAACGGCCATTGTAATACTGGTCAAGCCGCGTACATGAGAGCCAAAAAGGCTCAAATTTCTCTAGGTAGCCTTAACATGGATCTGCTTCGTTAAGGGATGTGCAACACAATAAGAATTGTACTAAAATCAAACAGTTTGATTAGAAGATAGCCGAAATCTGTATTGTATAGTAACATTTGAGTATCAAACGATTCACAACTAGGTTAGAACAGATCATGAACCTGACTTGAACTTTGGGCTAGTGATTTAAGCCTATTTTACAGCACTTTGGCCCCTCGGGTTTACAGAGTCTTAACATTAGGACCTTTCTACTTTTCAAACTTGACACACGTATCCCTAATGCATATATGTTTTACAAAAGTTCAACTATTGGCCTGAGATTTACATTTTTATTTCGATACAACTTAATTAGCCATTCATCTTTTTGCTTTCCCGTATGGTAGGTCTACATGGTTAGTTAGTTAAATGTTAGATCTGACTCTTGCAAACAATTGCCGCTTTTGTTCTTAAGGTGTGTTTGGGCTAGCTTAGTTATATAAATTTATCCCTTTTCAAAGAATTAGGAATTTAGCTTATTATCTAAACACAGTGGGAGAGGCAGTGTTTCGTGTGCGGCACTAGATTGTAGTAATGATAAATTAAGCACAAGGACTAACACTTACAATGGAGGAGTGAAACGAGGAAAGATAGGGGTAAAGCTATCAAACAATTGCAGAATAAGCTAAAAAGCCGAGGCGGAGGTTATTATTTATAAAACAGATTAAAGTGAATGAGCTTAAGCTGTTTAGCTATATCCAAACACTCGTAAAAGCTCACTGCATTTTGGTAATGCTATAAGCTGCATAAGTAAGCTTACCTAAACATTTATTGGGATGGCCAAGTCCCTTTTGAAGTCTTGACTATCTGTGTTCAAGGTATGAGGATGTGTTCACCATATTGTGTATGACAGACAACTTGAAATGTCTGAGAAGGTATGCGTTTATGCAGAAAATAGTATGCAAATGATAGACAGAATGAC
Source organism: Chrysanthemum lavandulifolium (assembly GCA_022545495.1). NCBI lineage: Eukaryota > Viridiplantae > Streptophyta > Magnoliopsida > Asterales > Asteraceae > Chrysanthemum > Chrysanthemum lavandulifolium. The sequence continues at coordinate 38,556,909 of CM040241.1, read as the reverse complement.
AGAGATATTTTGGAGGGAAAGAATAACTAAAATAACTGTAATATGTATTTATAACTTTCATTACATGATTCTATATATACTAACTGAACAGGTATGATACAAGGGATGTGATGGTTCAATTGTTCCAATAGACATGTCCCTTTATCAAGTAACTGTTATATAACTGTCTATAACTAACTTAACTGTCATATTTGTCTTAACTAACAAATGTCTATGGTCTGTTGGCCTATGGCCAAGACCAAACGAATTCTTGCAGCCCTATGTACATGGCTGCAGACATATAAACTAACTTAGTAATAATTACAAGTATAACTAAGGTATGAATATGTAAAACTGAGGTTGATTGATCTTATACTTCCACCAACATTAACTTAGAACTTGTATATGTTAAATTCAATTATGTAGCAGATGATCCAAAAATGATAGAACACTTACTTGCTCTCTGGATGGAGCTTAGGAAAGGATGTCTTTCTTTGAAGCTAACTTGCTCTTGATGGTCTTTTGATTCTGCAGTTAAGGACTGTGTGTGTGTCTTTCATACCGTTTTTCCTGTTCTTTATATATAACAGTAATATTTTGTACGGAATATTAGTTTATCATTCATTTGTTTATTATTTTTCTTTTTCTGATTATTATTGTATGCTAATAAAATAAGTAAGATATAAATCTGAGCTCACATTTATCAAACATTAAACTTCATAAAGAAAAAAGTTGCTGGACATTCTGACCTCATGTCCTTGTTATAATAGCTAGGGCTCTACACATGGGCTGATAAGAATGGCATTTGGCCATATAAATGTTCCACTGCTCAAAAAGTTCCAAAATCACACGACAAAATTGGGTGTACTTGTTTCATCAAAATAGGTGGTCGTACCAATCTTTAATGTTAATAATCAATTATCTGTGCAGCGATAAGTAGCGTGTTTAATAAATGTATACAGATATAAAGCTAAGGCGAGTCCAAATATTGCGTAATGTCTATATAATGAAAAATCTGTGCCATACATCTGTTTATGCTACATTGTGACTTATATGATTTCCCGTCATCTGAGAAGTGTTGATAATTAGAAAAGGTTTCTCAATTTTCTCGATGTACAACTTTGGAGTGGTTTCCAAACATAGATGTAAGCTGCATAAATTTTGTAAGATGTTTGTGGGCATTTCACTAGTAAGCCTTGTATGAGTTTTATTATAATAACCATGGTCTATGAGAGTGAACTGATATTTAGCCTATCAGAAATGCTTAGGAACTTTGGTGAATTCGTTCTAAGAGTATCATCCTTTCTTAAAATGGAGTATTAGATTTTTTAAGCCATACAGATAAGATGTCAAAGATAGCACCTTCATTGAGTAATTATAAGAGACCATTTACAGACTCTATTACTTCACAAACTGATGATGACACGATACTAGAACAAGTGTACTTACGTAAACCACGCCACCGACTACCATCATCACATGTTACTCTAAAAAAAAATGCAAGTGTAATTCATATTTTCTCCCTATTGAATAACACAGTTGCACTGAAAAGGGGAAAAAAAAATAGTTTGACTAATGGTGGTTTTTGGCGGTTACCATCTCTTTACATTATTTCAACAAGCTCACTAACTACCAGCAGGTCATGTTACTCTAAAAAAAAAGCAAGTGTAATTCATATTTTCTCCCTATTGAATAACAGAGTTGCGCTGAAAAGGGAAAAAAAATAGTTTGACTAATGGTGGTTTTTGGTGGTTACCATCTCTTTACATTATTTCAACAAGCTCACTAACTACCAGCAGGTGAATTTTTTCGATCTCAATAGTCACATTTGCTTCAAACCATATGTTGACCAACTGTATCATCCCACATTGTTTGCCTTCTACAGCTTCAATATCAGGTCTACACAGAAAATTAAACAGTAATGAGTCACATGTAGGTATAGTAGAGATTTAATGGTTCAAGATAGACTCCAAAATACGAAGCATCGTTAACTGTTGGACCTTAATGTTATAGAAGCAAAGTTAGGGGTACTTTAGTGTATGTATATTATGTATCTGTAAAGTTTATTATATATTAGTATTGGGCTGGGTCAAGAAATATAACTGTTTAGTAAGGGTTATAACGTTTAGAATAGGTTGTGTGGTTTACTTTTAGGGAAACGGTATTCTCTTGTTCATTAGTACCGTTTCATCTTGTATAAATAGAATTTGAGAGTCTGCAAAATCAGTTGTAAGTTGTAAATCAAATACAATATTCAGTTTATATAACATCTTTGTTTCTGTTTATTCTGTTATAAACTTCGTGTCCCAAACACCCTTGTTCCATTCAAACTCAAACTAAACCATGGTGAGTTATTAAGATCTGCTGCAATCATATTGGTTTCATAAAGAACATGTGCAACAATGGTATCCGAGCAAGAGTCAATCGATCCTGGGAAGAACGTATGCAAGTGGCCATCAATTGAAAAGAAAGAATAAAAGGCGATTGGTTGTTGTATAACCTTTGTAGCGACCACAGGAACAAAGAAGATTGTAAGTGATCGTTTTTTTAAGTAATTCTCGCTTTCACTTTATATATTTCAATATTAGAATTAGAATTATACAAATAGGTTATAAAGTAAGAAAGTATGATTAAGTCTTGTATTTTTTTTATTTAAAAGAAACAAAAAAAAAAAAAAAACATTTTTTTTAGATTAATAATCTACAAAACTAGAAGTAAGAATCCGAACCCTTGTGGTTCACAAAGTAAGAAGTAAGAAAGAAATCTATCGTTTTTAAGGAACCTAGTGTTTATCGAAACCTTGATGTTTCGAAGTAAGTAAGAAAACTCTAGTGTTTTCAAACTAAGTAAGGAAAACGTTAGCGTTTCAAAGTAAGTAAGTGCAAACTCTAGTATTTTCAACGTAAGTAAGCAAGAAAAAACGCTAGTGTTTCAAAGTAATTAAAAAGATCAATTTTTGGTCAAAGAGACACTTTAGTGTTTCATAGCAAGTAAGAAAGACCAATCTTGATCAAAGTAAGAGAAACCTTTGTGTTTTAAAGCAAGTATGAACCGATCATACGATCACAAGTAAGAAAGAAAGGAAGCAAGTAAGAAAGTATGAATGATGACAAATGGGGAACCATCCACAACTATACGTGACCGAAACATAGCACTTCAATGTCCGAAACTAACCGAAACAAACTACACAACATGGGCAATTTGTTGGGTTTTATGAATACATAACAATTATAAAACATAAACATCATCAAAGCAAATAGCGGAAGCAAGTAGGATATAAATACATGTATACTAATTAACCGAATTTAAATAGAATGCGTACCTTTGATCAATCCATGTAATTAGGGTTTATGATAAACCCCAAATTAGAATCAAGATCCAAGAACCCTAAAATTAGGGTTTGTGAATTTCGAATTCACAAAGAAATCGACCCAAGATATGCAAACACAAGTGTATTTTCTCTTCATTCTTGTACACATGTATTAGTAGCGAATCAATGAGAAAAGCTAGGTTCTTGATCACGAAACAAATCTATCACTTATGTTGTGTTCTAGAAATCGACACCCAAGGTGTTTGGAGTGTAGAAATCGGTTGAACACAAGAGAGGGAAAGAAGAAGAGAAGATAGATTAGTTAGGGTTACAAGAGATGGAAAAATAAATCACAAATCATTTATATTTATAGGCTAATAAACTTGTAGGACAAGTTTGAGTAGAATAGGGTTTAGAAATCCTACCCACGACCGGTTATGGATCCAAGAGGGATTCTAGAACCTTCCCGACTTCTATTTTCATCTCTAGTCCTTTAACTTAATATTTAACAACCGTTAACCAAACTTCGTTAAATACCAACTCTCGTTAAGTTTTTTATTCGTGATCTAATAATTAAATATAACATTTTATATATTAATTATTTATACATTGATTCTCATACGTAATGTGTGCAATCCTGAAGTCTCGTGTTCGAATCATACGTATATTAATTTATATCCATAACCTTTCACAATTATGATGGAGACAATATTGAAGGCATATGGTATTTGGGGAACGATAGTTGCAAAAGAAGGAGAAGCAACAAATGAGAAGTAGGAAAACATATCAATGGCAACAATCTTTCAAACATTGCCACAAGATGTTTTAATGCAAGTTGCACAATACCCGACTATAAAAGAAAGTATGGGACTCGATCAAAGTCAAGTATTTGGGAGCCAATCTTGTTCAAAAAGCACGACTACAAACCTTGAGGAGTGAACTAGAGACGCTAAGGATGAAACCAAACGAAAAAGTAAGTGACTATGGAGGAAAGTTAAGTAGTATAAAAGCCAAGTTTAAAGGCATTGGTGAAACTTCGGAAGATAAGGTGCTAGTAAGGAAACTACTTAACTCTGTTCTAAAGAAGTTTCTACCTATCGTGGCGTCTATTGAACAATGTCAAGATTTAGATAAAATGTTGTTTGAAGAAGCCGTTGGAAGATTAACTGCTTTTGACGAACGCCTCAAAAGTCAAGACGAACATGAAGAAAATTATCAAGAAAAACTTTTGATGGCAAGTTCAAGCAATCAAGGAAGAGGAAGAAACTTTAACAAAGTAGGAAAAGGACGAAAAAGAGATAAAAGGCAAGGAGAACAAAGCAAGAATAAAATGAGATGCTATGAATGTAGTAACTTTGGTCATTTTGCATGCGAATGAACCAAATGGAAGAAGAAAGACAAGGAGGAACAAACACATCTCATTTATGAAACTGACGATGAACCCATATTGTTGTGAAGTCAAGTAAAAAAGACTCGATTGCAGTCTATAACATTAGGAGGGGTGAATGTTGGACCTTAATGTTATAGAAGCAAAGTTAGGGGTACTTTAGTGTATTTATATTATGTATCTGTAAAGTTTAGTATATATTAGTATTGGGCTGGTTCAAGAAATATAACCGTTTAGTAAGGGTTATAACGTTTAGAATAGGTTGTGTCGTTTACTTTTAGGGAAACGGTATTCTCTTGTTCATTAGTACCATTCCATCTTGTATAAATACGATTTGAGAGTCTGTTATCAGTTGTAAGTTGTAAATCAATACAATATTCGGTTTATGTAACATCTTTATTTCTGTTTATTCTGTTATAAACTTGCTGTCCCAAATACCCTTGTTCCATTCAAACTCAAACTAAACCATGGTGAGTTATTAAGATCTGCTGCAATCGAATTGGTTTCATAAAGAACCTGTGCAACATTAATGGACCATATTGGCGCTCGAAGATGCAGTTTGTGTTGGGGGTTATGTCCCAGAACAGGGTTAAGACAATCAATGTCAGCACCAATACCACTATGTGGTTACCGGATATCACTTGGAATCGTGTGATCACTTTCCAAAGTAAAATATTCGACCCTAATGCCTAGGTTACACGAATATCTACTTGGGATAAGACCAAATGTATGTTATTAAATTAGGCACAACTCAATAACCCTTTGCTTAGAAGTGTTAATCGTTTTCTGTCTGTATCTTCATGCATGACCAGATTTCCTATTTATAGGAAAATACTCTTAGCTAGTCAAATGGAATTATGAGAATTAATCGCCCCATTAATCGCCTCATAATTATCCCCATTATAGCTGTTAGTGGTTACATGACCAATTAAACATGGTCATTATGCGCTTGTAAGCGCCACTTGAATAGGTCAATGCATTACAAGTTTATCGGTGGAAACACCGCCCATCGCTGGAAACACCACCCATCAAGACTAACTTAGCACTAGCAGTGGAAACACCGCTCTATCGGTGCTAACTAAGCACTAGCGATGGAAACACCGCCTATCAAGACAAACCACTATTAGAGTCGGGGTGTTCGGGGACCATATGGGTGTACACTCCGCACCTCCCGACCCATTACGTGTGTAAACTAATCCCACAAGTGCACTAAATTTTCCAACAATCCTCCCAAATTTAGTTCACTTCCTTTGCATGAAAAACAAACATTAAACAAAACATGTGCATAAACGAAAATATCCCGAGATTGAATTTCCATCTTAGTACATTACACGCTCAAATATTCGAGAATCGTGGTGTTCTAAGAATTGAACCCTTCAACCCATTTGAATACATGAAGATAAAATACACACAAGTTTTCCAACACTTAAAAGCTCCCGACACTATACAAGCAATGTGTCCATATCCAAATTCATAAATGTTGTAAAAGCTAAAGTCCAAAAGCTTCACAAGCGGCAAAACTTCAACATTTACATAGGTGGTTCCTCTTTATTCATGCTCCCGCCAAGCACTTTTAAAAAAATTAACCATTAAGAAGTAAAGACTTCATCCTCCTTTCAAGAGTTCGAGCACAACCTTGGGATGTAAATAAAACATGTGCTCCAATCCATGAATGTTCGCCTTTCCACACTAAACTCGCTCCTAAGTTTTCTCGGGAGGAGTTGGGTGTCTAACATTCGATGACTAAGTTGGACTTAAACCCATCCCTTTAGCGACTTTATAACCAAGTCTCTAGCCAATCCCTTCGTCAAGTGATCACTAAATTTTGTTGAGATCTAACAAACTCTATAGATACCACCCCATTCATGATAAGCTCACGAATCATGCTATGTCTAACACCTAAGTGTCTAGACTTACCATTGTACATTTGGCTATAAGCCTTAGCCAATGTAAAGACTATCACAACGGATAGAAATAGGTGCTATAGGTTTAGGCAACAATGGAATCTCAAGAAGCAAGTTTTCAACCATTCACTTCTTTACCAAGGTGCTAAGGCCACAAATTCGATTCCATTGTTGAACCGGTGATGCAAGTTTGCTTCTTGGATGCCCAAGAAATTGCACCTCCGCCAAGTAGGAATACCCAAACCACGGTAGATTTAATTGTCTTGATTATTCTTGATCCAACTTGCATTAGTGTATCCTTCCAACATCGAAGGATAGCTAGTATGAGAGACTATAATCCATAGTTCTCTTCAAATACTTGATTACCACAATGAACGACTTGCCGATGATGAGCACTAGGATTACTAGTATACCGCTCAATTTTCCCACCGCAAAACCAATATCGTCTTGTACAAGTCATGGCATACATCAAGCACCAATTACCCTAGAATACTCAAGTTGAGATACAACTTTTCCATTATTAGGCATCGCTTCTCACAAGTATCCATAGGTGTACTCAACGCAAAGACAATCAAAGTAATTGAATTTCCTCAACACCTTCTCAATATAATGAGACCGAGAGATAGAAATTCTTTTACTTTCATGTTTAATCCTTATACCAAGGATAACATCGCCTCCCCATGTCCTTCATAGAGAACCTTGATGACAAAATTCCTTTGTCGTCAACTGATTTTGGTCGGTGCCAAAGATTAACATGTCATCAACATATAGACAAATGATGACTCCTTTACCGATTCATCAAATTTGCTATATACACATTTGTCGACTGGTTAAGAACATAACCACTAGACAAAACCACTTCATCAAATTTTGATGCCATTGCTTAGGTGCTGTTTCAGTCCATATAGAGACTTAATCGGTTTACACCTTGTTTTCATTGCCGTGCATGATGAAGCCTTGAGGTTGGTTCATGTAAACCTCCTCATCCAATTCATCATTTTAGAAAGTCGTCTTCACATCCATCGATGAATAATCGATTGAATAGATGCCAAAGCAATCGCGGTCTTATGGTATCGACACGAGCCACGAGGGCATAAGTATCAAAATAGTCTATCCCGACTTTTGTTTAAAGCCCCGAATGACTAGTCTAGCCTTGAACTTTTCAATAGTTCCTTCTACCTTCATTTTCCTTTTGAAAATCCATTTGCAACCCGTAGGTTTGCAACCGTGAGGTAGATCAACCAACACTCAATTATTGTTCCCCATGATGGAATCCACCTCATCATTGATTGCTTCTTTCCGTAAAGCAATATCACGGGACTTCATTGCTTCCTCAAATGTCTTGGGATCATCCTCAACAATGAAGCAATAGGAGTATTGGTCGAGACCTCATCCTTGTTCCTTCAACTAAGTATAGTTGAAACTCGGTCGAAATGACTTTAAAGTTCGACCCTTTTGCTTTTCCCGAGCACGAGTTCGGTTGTTGCACCACAACCTCATCGGGGACCACCGATGGTTCATCATCTGGGACCTCGATACACCAAAGTGTCATGAGTTCCATTAGGAATCCTCGACTTGGTCAGGGATCGATGAGAATCTATTCTCATCAAAGTTTGCATCCCTTGATTCAATTATTGAGTTAATCGAACATATTCATTAGGTTCAATAACATAGAACCTAAAAGCCTTGGAATGCTCAAGATATCCAACAAAGATGCATTCAATGCCTCTTTTACCCAAAGTCTTTAGCTTTGGATCGAGAGTCTTACAATGACCTACAACCCCAAACCTTGAGATAGTTCAGTTGGGTTTCCTTTTAGTCCGAGTTCATAAAGGGTAACCTTGTTCCTTTTGTTGGGAACCCTATTTAATAAATAGCAAGATGTTAACATAGCTTCACCCTGAACCATTGACTCGATCCGAATAGGACAACATGGAATTAACCATCTCTTTCAAAGACCTGTTTTTCCTTTCAGAAATACCATTTTGCTAAAGAGTATAAGGGGCAGTCATTTCATGGATAATTCCAACAGACTGAAAATACATAGTATCCATGTACTCACCTCCCCTATTTGTCCTTAATCTTTTGATCAGGGACCCAAGTTGTGATTCAAATTCAGTTTTAAACACTTTGAATTTATCTAATGCTTCATCCTTGGTATGTAACAGATAGACATAACAAAACCTTGAAGAATCATCAATAAATGTCACAAAGTACTTCTTATTCCCCAAAGAAGGAGTGGCATGCAAATCACATAGGTCACTGTGTATAAGCTCCAAGAGCTTAGTCTTACGACTAACACCCTGAAAAGGTTTCTTGGTTGTCTTGGTCAACATGCAAGTTTTACACTTTTCAGTCTCCATGTCAAAAGCTGGGATTAAACCATCCCTAGACATATCTTGCATCCTTTTACAGTGTACATGGCTAAGTCTTGCATGCCATAGGGTAGAGTCGGTCAGTCGTTGGTGGTCACAAAAGTGAATTAACACTATCAATGACAATATTAAGCCCTGAACATTTGATTACACAAATATCCAAAACCAATGAAAACACCATGCTTAGAAAGAACAAATTTATCGACTCAATAACTTGTTTATATCCATGATTATTCAAAATACTACTTGAAACCAAGTTCTTCCCGATATCGTGAACATGAATAACATTAAACAAAGTTACAATCTTTCCGAACTAAAATTAAGATCTACACAACCACGACCATGCACCAAGGTGTTGACTCATTTCCCATGTGAAGAATAGAACCATCATTCGAGACTCATAAGTCTTGAACCAACTTCTTTCTTTACACACATGAACTGTTGCACCGAGTCAACCCACCACGCAACATCATCATCCTCACATAATGAGATTCGATACATATGTAACATAATAAATCGAAAAGACTTATTAACCATATTCGACCTTTCGGTGAGTTGGAGGAACCACCACCCCCGAACCATTAGTCCCCGATCCATTGGCTTTACCACCAACCTTAAAACCTTTGCAATCCCTTTTAATGTGACCGGTTTGCCACATTTCCAACAAGTAGGTGTTGCCTTCTTGTTAGGATCCGCCTTGTGTTGTCATGATATTTGCGTTTGCCTTTGTTGTCATTGTACCGTGGAGTTGTTATGCTCCACCATATTGGCAACAGATGCACCAAGAGTATTGCTACTCTTTGGCTTGTCATTATCCCGCACCTTGAGAGATTCCTCAATGCACGATGACCGCCCAACTCAACCGTAGTTAACTCCTCCTTTTATGTTTCAAGGTATGCTAGAAATCTTTCCAAGAAGGAGAAGTTTATCAATGACACAAGATACTTGAATAGCCTCATCCATGTGCATATTGTGTTGTGTAAACCTTCCAAGTATACCAAGAAGTTCATTGTATTGTTCCATCTTGAATCAGTCATTTTGTAATTTGTGAAATTACTTACAAGGAACTTCTTACTTGATGCATCCTCACCATATATTTGGCATCTAAGGAATCCACAAGACTTTGGAAGATTCAAAGTTCGATAAATATCAAAGAGAATCGACATACCATTGAGGATTAGACCTCTGCAAATGTAGTCATCATTCTCCTATTTGCTCCTCCTCCCGATCCGCTCCACGTAGCATCATCCCCATCATCGTGAATAGGAGTGGTTAGCTCATACACCACACTCATGCTTGAAATAAAGAAGTGCATCTTCTTCTGCCATCTCCTAAAGTCTACCCCTTCAAACTTATCAAGCTTGGTAAAGTTTGAAGCCATGTGTTTCATTGCAGCAGCAACCATTGATTATCACAAATAGTTTACTTTGATTGTTGGGGGTTATGTCCCAGAACAGGGTTAAGACAATCAATGTCAGCAGCAATACCACTATGTGGTTACCGGATATCACTTGGAATCGTGTGATCACTTTCCAAAGTAAACTATTCGACCCTAATGCCTGGGTTACACGAATAACTACTTGGGATAAGACCAAATGTATGTTATTGAATTAGGCACAAATCAATAACCCTTTGCTTAGAAGTGTTAATCGTTTTCTGTCAGTATCTTCATGCATGACCAGATTTCCTATTTATAGGAAAATACTCTTAGCTAGTCAAATGGAATTATGAGAATTAATCGCCCATTAATCGTCTCATAATTATCCCCATTATAGTCATTAGTGGTTACATGACCAATTAAACGTGGTCATTATACGATTGTAATCGCCACTTGAATAGGTCAATGCCTATTACAAGTTTATCGGTGGAACACCGCCCATCAAGACTAACTTAGCACTAGCAAGTGGAAACACTGCCTATTAGTGCTAACTAAGCACTAGCAGAGAAACACTACCTATCAAGACAAACCACTATTAGAGTCAGGGTGTTCAGGGACCATATGGGTGTACACTCCGTACCTCCTGACCCATTACCAGGTGTGAACTAATCACACAAGTGCACTAAATTTTCCAACAGTTTGGACACAAGGCATATGTTATTCTAATTTTATTTACTTTAAAAGGGGTTGGCATATAGAATGCTTGTGGAACTTGGGGGTAACAGCTAAAGAGATAAAGTTACCTTCATGCATTGCTCTAGTAGTCTAGAAGGTTTCCCTATGACGTCCATTATTAATAACTAGTGTTTGATACATATTATTTGTTTCTGTCCATATATTTCTAGTAATCCTCTCAAAAGTTAGTTACTAAAGTCAGCATTCGTGCACGTTTGGTTTGCCTTTTTGGGCTGAGGTGTGGAACTCACCCACACCCGTTGTACTTAATTGTTTTTTCTGGAGTAATAATATTTTACCAGGGGTAACCCTTTTACCCGAAAAAGTCAACATTCCATATATTTCGATTTTTTATGTTACCAATGTGATTTTGAATTAGCTACTCAGAAGTAAAGTTGTTATGCCTTAACTGTTTTGTTTTTGTATACTTACTTTCTGCATCTGATTTTATCCAGCATTCTCTTTTCCAGTTGGTATTACCCCCACCATATATGGGATTGGGCACCTTGCTCTTTGTGTGGTTTGTACTCATTTTAGGAATAGTACTATAAGGAAATATTACGATATCTTCGGTAGCATACGATTTCTGTTTCTAAACTCCTCCTCATTCGTAAAGTTTCTGTTTGTGACATATCTCCATAGGTTTTAAGTTTTTTGTGAAATGGCTGAGGCTTCAGGGTAAACTCTGTGGAGCATGTGTAGGATCAGCAAATGTTTCAATAAGATTAGGATATCAAACTGAAATTTGCACTTGCTTTTCTTATTTCTAGAAAACGAATTAATCAAACATAAGTTTACCTAAACCAATTTCAAACATAGTTTTTATTTCTAAAATTAATGATCTTTCTAAAATTACCCAATCTCTGCTATTTTTTTTTCATTTTTACAAATTCATCACAATCTTGTTCTCAATCCCAATTTGTTGAAGTGGACCTGGTATGATGTTGTTGTCATCTCAGAGATGATGAAGAGTTTCCAACGTCAATAGCTAAACGTTACATGAAACACTTAAACACAATATCTCAACTATAAATATTTGGCGCTATAAAATATCGTCGCTATGCACGGGTACACGCCTAGTAACTTAAAAGTATATATATCATTTCTGTTGTCCCATAATCAAGATTAATACATGAATAATCTAGAGAAATAAAGTAGGGTGCATACACATAGTTTAGAGAGAGAGATAGAGAGAGAATGGAAGTCTCGTGAGAAATACAATATGGTGTCACCCTTCACATTGTGTGAGGTGATGGGTATTTATACCCAAAATGTACATGAGTCTCCTGACTACACATTTTCATGAGACTTGTAACCAAACGAGTAAACAAATACATAAACCTACCAAACCATACCTTTTACAATTACATGATTACATATAAGACCCTACATAATGATTTACATTTTTTTGTCCTAACCATCTCCCCCTAAGGGTAGATCATGAGGGTCTTCTCCGATTTGGGTAGTCTCCTTGATACCTTTGAGCTCCGATGTACATCTCCATGCGCTTCTAGGACTCACGAAGTTCCAGCCTCTCCTTGATCATCTGCACAACCCTTCCATACATCATATGATGATCTTCATCAAACTTGATGTGCATGTAGAAGTGTTGTATCAACATCTTTTTAACCTTTTTCCAGTACCTAATTCAGCATCCCGTGTACTAAATTTGCTAATTCGTCCATATCTATAAATATCTTGTGTCGCATTCGTATATCAGTCACGTACACAATACCGAACATCAGTTTACCAAACATCGGCTTTTCTTTACATGACCATTGCTTGAATTTTTGAATTCCTAGGAATGCTTGCATGGGAGATATGAAATTCCCCCCCCCCTGTTGGACTATAATGTCTATTATGCCAAACAATATGTATGTACGTTTTATTTTATAAGCTCAAGTTTTTTCGATTTAGGCCAACAGCCAAACCCATTAGGCAAACGAAGATGATAGTTAATTTTTTAGTTTAGGGTTGTAACGGTTAGAAAACATTGTGCCGTTTACTTTTAGAATCAGTATGCCTCTTCATGAAAGCACCGATTCATCTTGTATAAATAGGTTAGGAATTTGTAAACAATAGTTAACCCTTTGTCAGTATATATCAATTCATTAGAAGGGTTCAACCCAATCTTCCTTGTTATCCTTATTGTTTCTAGTATGATGATTACATGATGGTTGTTCTTGATCATTCGATCCCGGAGATGTAGATGCAAGACCAGTAAACATTGGTATCGAGCCGAGGAATCAAACACCCAATTCATGTATCAGTCATCTCTCAAGAATCTGCCAGGAATGACGATGAAGAAAGAAAGATAAGAGAGACGTTTTTTACCACCAAAGACCGGTGGTTAACCAAGAAGAAAAAAAAGGGGCAGATTCAAGAGAGAAGAACAAAAAGAAAGGTGAAGAAGAAAACATGGCTGCAGTTTTGTTACAAAGATCAAGTAAGAGAAACCGATGTGTTTCAAAGCAAGTAGGAACCGTTCAGAAACCGTTGTGTTTCAAAGCAAGTACGAACCGTTCACAAGTAAGAAAGAAAGGAAGCAAGTAAGAAGAAGTATGACACCTTTGCAACAAAGTCAAAGCCATGAAGATTTAAGTGGTGATGGCGGCACTAACCCTGCTGGAATTTGGTTCAATCAGAAACTGAAAAGTCATCAACACCAAGAAAGCAAGAGGCATCAAGGAACAAGAAGATTGAAGTTTGGCATCAAGACATTAAGGGGGAACTATTGGACTATAATGTCTATTATGCCAAACATTATGTATATACGTTTTATTTTATAAGCCTGCAAGTTTTTCTGGTTTGGGCCAGGCCCAGGCCCAAACCCATTAGGCAAACGAAGGCAGATAGTTAATTATTTAGTTTAGGGTTGTAACGGTTAGAAAACATTGTGTCGTTTACTTTTAGAATCGGTATGCCTTTTCATGAAAGGACCGATTCATCTTGTATAAATAGGTTAGGAATTTGTAAATAATAGTTAACCCTTTGTCAGTTATATATCAATTCATTAGAAGGGTTCAACCCAATCTTCCTTGTTATCCTTATTGTTTCTAGTATGTTGATTACATGATGGTTGTTCTTGATCATTCGATCCTGGAGATGTAGATGCAAGACCTGTAAACACCCCCCCTCCCCCAGGAAGTTCTCCACATGTACAACGAGTACCCTAGTACCCTGGACCTCATGAATATCTTGGAAGAATCAACAATACCTTGATCTATTCCTTTCTTGTTTCAGAAGCTTATCCATCTGAGATACATGTCTTCGATATCATGCGGGTGAAGGTTTACGTAGTAACCTTTAGAGTTACAATACTCTAGATTGTCAGCCCCGCAGACATGGACTCAAAGATAGCCCATTCGTCGTGTAATTAGAAGCGGCCGTCTATACTCTACTACTACACAACTCATAATGACACGACATACTTATGTAAACCACCAAATGTCACCACCACAATTTTACCCTAAAAAATTTGCAAGTCTGATTAAATCACACAGTTGCTCTAAAAAGGGAAAATAGGGTGTCTAATGGTGGTTACCATCTATTTACACTATTCTAACAAGCTCACTATATACCAGCAGTTGAAGTTCTTCGGTCTCATTTGCTACATGTGCATGCATCATACCACATCGTTTGCCTTCTACAGTTCCAATATAAGGTCTACACAAAAAGTTAGCAGTAATATATGAGTCACATGTAGATATGGTAGCGATTTTATGGTTCAAGATAAACTCCAAATTACGAAGCACCATGTTGGTGCTCGCTGATGCTTTTGACACAGGGCATATATATGCTTTATATTCTAGTTGGGGTTGATGTATAATTACGTTAGTATCATATCGTTTTGCTTTCTATCGTAAAATGGTTGTTGCTCATGCAGTCCTCCTACACCCCGACCAAAAGATTTTTAACAAAATAAGAAAGAACAATAATAAAATTCTAAAGGACGATGAAAAGGCCTTGATACCAGCTGCACGTTGGTTGGATAGTTATAAATTAGAAACCACCACTAGTTCTGATTTTACATACAGATTGTAAATTAATTAAAAAAGTTACTAGGTTTTTCTATGAGATTAATTAATAAAAAGTGTTTGTTACATTTTATATGTCTGCTGTCAATAGAAAATAAATAACTATTTGAATTTGAATTCACTTTTGAGTAGTAAATATGTTATGCCTTAGAGCTTTTGTTTTCGTATACTTACATTCTGCATCTGATTTGATCCAGCATTCTCTTTTACATTTACTTATAGATTCAGCTTTTTCCTCCGTCGTGTTGGTTTTCTGGAACAGCTCCCAAAGTGATTCTCTATGCTCCTTCATGATAATTGTTTTTGGTCCTTCAACTTCTGAACTGAAGACTTCATGCTGAAGTGGATCAATGATTGCTTCTTGTTCATTATATGCGGCCTCTTCTAGAGTCTTGCTACCACCTCTAGTTGCACTCACATGTCTGCTTTTTCCGGAACACGTCAAGAGCACATTCTCCAACTTCTCTTTGACAAGCTTCAGTTCGTCTTCTGTATCTGTTTCTTCTTTCATCATTTTCTCAACATATGTGCCAAAGTTTGGTGTTACTAGATCAGTGATAACTAGATCTGTTTCGGGAGCCTGTATCTTTTGAAATCCATCAAAAAGTTCACCATCAGCACTTTCTGCATTTATGCGTGCAAATGATTTTTGGAGCTGGTTGTCTCTTTGGGCTTTGCTAGATGGGTTGACAGAATAGCATGATTTAGCATAGCGTAGTAGGTTGTTGGATAATGGCCGTTCTGTAAGACACATAAATTAATTAAACGATAAAAGAACGAGTTATAAATCTGAAAAATTAATAATTTTGTAAGAAAGGCGGACAAGATGCAAAACTTACCTGAAGCAAACTCTTTCAGATATTCATTGTCAGTTTTCTTGAACTTGTTATGCAATTTTCCTAGAATACTAATATACTTTAAAATTTTATACAAATAAAAGCAAACCTTCATAGTTTTGGGCAGAAAACTTAATGCGTGATAACTTCTTTAATATGAATCAAGAAAGAATATAAAGCTACTTAGCTTATGGAAGCGATGAGTTTTTCTGACTATTTATAGATGTTTTGAAGGTCTGGTTCTTGGCAGAGTAATAGGCACGTAGTTGAAATAATAACGATTTGACTAGATATTTGTAAAGACATATACAGTAATATATGCAGTAGTTTTTTGGACCTAGCTTCAAGCTGATACCATATGCTACAATGGTCTCTAAGGTACTGATTTTTCTACATTGTTGGTAATTAAGTGTGTGGTTAATTGCAGCAAGTAACATGTACTTATATCTTTACTGCAATTTTACACCTTAGTTATGAATTGTGTTGACGTATGTATTTAACATGTACTTATATCTTCACTGAAATTTTACACCTTAGTTATGAATTGTGTTGACGTATGTATTTATTTGTTGACTTCTAGCTTTTCAGTAGAGTGCTATGTATTTTACTTGCCATGTTTTTCACTTGTAATCTCTGCCTGAGTTATAATATATCAGTAGCCCTATAGCTCTGTCATTTGTTATTTATAGTTTCCGATCATATATATGGCTGTGTTCAAATTTATCAAATACTATATATGGTACCTGAATAGTGATGCTGTTAGAAAGTATTATAAAAACAGCATGTCAGCATGCATAAAGCATGATGGTTACAGGAGGATAGGTCCTTTTTGTGCATTTTAAAGGAAGCTTGCCTTATATTTACTTGTTTCATCGATTATCAAAATCGTAATCCTTATTTAGTTTATCTCTCGATATGAAACTCAACAGCCTATAAAACTTTATGTCGAGTAATGACGACTTCTACTTGTGGCTGTGCCCTTGAAAAAAACTCCCTTGTGATTTATGCGTCATTTTCACATGAAATAGTCAACATTAGGTATCCAATCGACAAGTCAAGACTCAAGACAGGAAATCTCTAATCTATCAATTCTATATACATGAAGAGTGTGATTGTTCATAACTAAGTTCACCGTTCTGCCATTACATTAATAATTTCTCGGTGTCAATCGGTAAGTCATGTCATATGACCTCTCTGAAGATAATTTATGAAGATTGGCATGATTTCATTTGTCATTTTATCGTTTTGGCCTAATTCTATTACTTGTGTGGATCCACTTTTTCAATATTTACTTATTGACCTGGTAATCTTTGAAATATCAGCAGATTTTAATTTCTATCTTTCTCTAAAAAAGGTAAACAACTTTATTCAACTTATCAGATTTTTAAGGTGTAACAGCCAGTGTCTCTTGTTAATCCATCATCTAAACATTAGGCTGAGTGAGTAAACTCTTAATATAGATGAGTCATCCCAAGAATTTCACCTTATTTCTAATTCCAAGGAAAAGTTTGAGTTCCAACAGAGTCATTCCTCATAGGCTGAGCTGGCTGCTGAAGAAGCGGTTTATTTTATTTCGTCTTTGTAGCTTATTAGTTAATAAGTGCTTGAATTGGTTCGGATTACGTTTTCACGACAAGAGTAAAAGGAAATTAGAGAATAAATATCCATATCTCTTAGAAATTTCTCGTAGAATGTCGTCATGTCTCATGCTTTCTCCCCATTGCCTTTCAAGTATTTTCCTTGAAAACCGACCTGCCTCTATATCATAATGTACCCCATGCCTCAAGTACGTGCCTTACACATTGTGCTTTTTTTTTTTTTTTTTTTTTTTTTTATATATATATATATAAATGTAGATCTTGTTAAGTTTCGCATGTGTTGTTTTCTCATTGAAAGATATATGCGAAATTATAATCTACCACAATAATCTTTGTTTTTGTTTTCTCATTGAAAGATATATGCGAAATTATAAATCTACCACAATAATCTTTGTTTTGTATGCTAGCATACGGCTCTTGTTGGCTTTGTAGCATCATGGGGCCAACTTTTCTTTGGTGTTTTTTAAATAGGAGCACGCAAACTATGACTTATGAAACACGTATGGGTTCTTCTTATAGCAGGAATAAGACGTATGGGTTCTTCTTAACGTATGAAACACGTAAACATAGTCGACAACTATGAACATGATTAATATCTTCACATTTACATAAATATTTATATTCTCCCCCTTATTTCACATTCTTATGGATATAAACTATGACTTCAAATTTTTGTGGTTATCGCTTATCATATTCGTCGATTGCTTAACATTGTAGACACCCTTAAGTGTTCATTGTAGACACCCTTAAGTGTTCCACTATGTCTAAATATCTAATCAAATATTAAATTTTAAATAATTGTATACATTTTAGGGACAAGGATTGTTCAGAGAGTATTGCTTCTGTGCATTTAGGTATTTAACTTTACTGTGTATCCATGGGTGACTATTCTGGACGCACTATATGATTCTGTTTTAGTCTATTTGATTGTTAAACAGATGTGTTTCTTAAGGAGAATTCAAACCCTAAAACACTATATAAAACTGTACAAAGTGCAGCTTTGAAAATTGTCGTTTTTTGAAGTAACCTCATGTTGATTTTTGATCATGAAACCTTAGCATCAGAAGTTTAGGCCTGTACAATGTGTCACATACCCCCCTTATTGGTCCTCTGTATCTGATTAATGCTGGACAGTTATGATTATGGGTGTCAATAGGGTCGGGTTGACCCGAACCCGAACCCGATAAGGCTTATCGGTTCGGGTTGAATCGGGTTAAAAATTCCTATTGGGTTGTGTGACCCGAATCCGATAACCTGACATAGTTATCGGGTTGGGTTAGGGTTGAATTATTTTTATTATCGGGTCAACCCGATAAGACCCGAAATTTATTTTCTAAAAATTATTTTCCTAAAGTTTTATATGCCCACTAGTTTTTACAATTATACTAGACATTTTCTTTAATCGTAAACATGTTAATAGCCTTTCTGTTGGAGATTAGACCACAATATTTTGTTTATGGCACTTGGAATTATGCATGCAGTTGCTATACAAGCACCGAACAAATTGAATTCTAAGTCTAGCACGGTTGCAATCGCTACACCTACCGAAACAACCGCTAGTGCAAGTAACTTTCAATGCTTATAAATCAATTTTAATAACCCAATACACTCACTAAATTATGAGCAACAAATTCTTTATGATTGCAATGTGATATAACCTTATAAAAAGAAATAAGCCATCTGGTAGAAGCCTACACTGCATAATTAGCAAGACACTGCTTAGGAGTATTTGATATAAAACATAACTTGTGTATGTTACTTTTCATATAAAGTATTTTTTTTTTATAGAAACTTAGTTTTAAGTGTTTTGGTAAGAAAATGAATAAGCGTGACATAAAGCCACTCTTTATAATGACTGAGGTGTATAAAAGAAGAGCAGAATGAAGCAAAAATCCTAACTAACTCATGATATATTTTTTGGCGGTAACTTGTTTTGTGGGAAAAAAAGAACTACATGAAACCCGAATAACCCGACCCGACATAACTTATGATGTATCCTCCATCACTCAACCTTATGTTGATAACGAAGCAGACCTTGGCCTAGGGAATTCAGATATATATTACTATTAGTTTAATGCCAACTACATGGACTGGTTAATTCTGACTTCACTGGTTAATTGAAGTAGCTGTTATACACAACAGATTTTACATTTACACTCAACAATATCAAATAAAACATGAACTATAAAAGGGTTATGTGCTTTCATTATATTGTCCATCAACATGCTACAAATTTACATGCAATGTTGTTCACTAAACTTTGTATTTCCTGTTAGATAAGTCAGTCACTGTTGGTTACAAATGATATAGCATGTAAATGATAGTATGATATTTGAAAATAAAGAAGCAAATGAAGAAGAAAGAAGACAAAAAAATTGACTCATTGTCAAGAGACCACATGAATCGACGTTGTGGCCACTGTAAGTGAAATGACAAGCCCGGCTTGGTACTAACTCCACACTATGAACCGCATAAATGGTGGCTAATCTAAAGGTTTTCTTTGTTGAAAAGATAAAAAGGTTTTCGAGTAGAGAATTATATTTTGTATTGATTCAATGATTTTACTGACATCTACCACTCCGACTTTTTTTATGTCATATGCTGGGTGATCATATAGTAGCATAGAGGTTGTCACATATTATTTCTTATTTGCATGTTCATCCCATTACATAAAACAACTGTATGTAACATTACATATTTTAGAATGATGTAATCATATTCTTGTATGATACTTTTTGTCTGGGCTGTCTGGTGGTTTTTGAGGACGTGTGCCAAAAACTACAATGCGCGACTCGAACAAGAATATTTTATGCATATGTAAAATAAGCGGTGCAAAATCTGTTTTAGTCAAGTGTAAACAATAGAAAATAGAAAGCAAATGATGTAAATTGTTACGTTAATAATGCAAACCACTTTTTAAACCCCCTCCTCGACAAGTTTGATCAAAATTTGTTGGGTGTGCAAACCCAATAATCCCACATCAGTAGAACTGTAATAACAAAATTAGCATATAAGCTTAGCGGGCTACTCTTTCTATCACCAATTGGTTTTAGAATGGAACCTTAGTTGGGCTTATGTGTTGGACTTGGTGAGATGTTGGGTCGTAGGATTCATCACAAATGGTATCATAGCTACAATTGGATCCGGTGGTGATGTGGATGGTGTTCCCTTGGTTAGACTCTAGTTTAACGGTTGATGTGTCTGTCATTGTATATATATTTTATATTATCAAGTTTTAAATTTATATTTTGCCGGACTATATTATAGACAAACACTAACGGGCAGTGTACCCGATCAATGTTGCCAGTGGGGTAAGTACGAGGTCGTTCTCACGAGCAGTGTTGTTTAAAATTAACCTAGTGGATTTTACAAATTAATAAGGGGGGTTGGATTTTGAGATTAATTAAACTACTAAATGAGAAAAGTAAATTAAACTACTTAAAACAAATAAACTACTAAGGTTATGATCAATTGGAGAAGAAAGTGCTAGCCATTTTACTTCTAATACATACTTCAGTTATCCGTTTATTCGTGCAATGATTTATTGTAAAGTAATGGTGACATTAGAAATGCTCAGACAAGCATTGCTATTTAAGGTAAACTAAACCAGATGGTCACTGTATCTGGTTCTATGCATGCAACCTATATCCCTAGAGCAAGTTATCGGTCTAATCAGTTACAAACATGCAATAAGTGGTGTCAATTAATCTATGTGATTTATCTGCTATATCTCATTAGTCCTGGTGATACCTACTTTTCTCACGCAGTCACTTGAAGAGCACTATACTAACTTAAGTATTTTAGCATTATTCATCTAACCTTGGGTTCCTATTCCTCGAGTCCTAACGAAGGGCACCAATGTAGCCAAGTCAAGAGTACCGACCATAGTGATACGGATCACCACTAGCTCAAAGACTATTCATATGATGATCTAGAAAATAGATGTCAAATACTTAATAAACAAATAAACGAGTATACTATTTGAACGATAAACACATAAATTATCTAAAACAAAACATCAAATCTTCATAAATTTAATAACATGAATGTAATAGTCATAACATGGCTAACACCTTAGGGTGTTAGCCCATAATGTATGTAGAATATCACAAAGCTAAGGCAAAAGATAAGCAAATAGAAATCATGGTGAAATTGATATGCAAACTGAATGATTAAACTAAATGTGTTCATACGAGACCTTCTCTTATTGATTTCCTAACTCTCGGGACTAATCTTGGGGTGTTGGAATGATGAAACTCGGGTGTGAAGTGGTGTGGTAGAAGTATGATATCTGAAAAACTCGTATTAGGTTTCTATTTATAGTGTTTTGTCAGGGCACTGACACGGTGTATCCAAGAGTGGATACGGCGTATTCCAGATTTCTTGATTGCCGACATGTAGATATTTGGACTGATTTAGGGATTGAGGAACGGGTTGAAGTAGAGGAACAAGGTGTCATTCATGATAGGATGGAGACTGATTCTTTAGAAGAGGATGTGCAAATATAGAAACCAACTCTTGAAAAACCCGATGGAGTATCTACACCATTTACGCATGCCTTTCCAGTACTGATAATTTACATATATATACTTGATGCATGATTTGGAAACAACTATGGAACTTATTTTAAGAAAAGTTTCTCCAATCAAATCAAGAGGTGCTAAAAATTCAAGACTAACACAATACCAAGGTTTTATGTTCAATTACATAAGTTTGTTAATGAGATTTAGTTTGGATAGTTCGCCTAATTAACTAAAGGGATAATGCTGAAAAAATATAACTAACTTGTCAAGATTTATGATTAAATCTTTATGTGTATTATTAAAAAAATTACAATTACATTCGCATTTTAAAAAGAGGTTTGATAAAACAGATTAGGGAGAATTGCATATATACCCATTAAAACTTAAAAACTTGCATATTTCCCCATAATACAAGTTTTTATTGCATGATTTACAATGCATTTTAAGCATGTTTTGGGTATATATGCAAATATGCAAGTTTTAATGGGTATATATGCAATTGACCCAACAGATTAAATGGTAAAATAGTCATAAAATACATACAAAAGTTAAAATGTAAAAAAATTGTTATATAAAGGACAAAAATTTAGTAGGCTAGCTATATATAACCATAAATCTTTCTAAGTTTTTCTTTTTGACTAGATCTTGCCAAGTTACTTGATTTTTTTTTTTTTTTTTTTATCATTATCCTTAACTAAGCTAACTGTTCATGATTTTAATCACTGATTATGCATCATGATGGTAATCATATACAAATTAACCCAATTATCAATTTTGTTCTCTTAAGCCCACAGGCCACAACAAACATCTCATGCACCCACCCTTCTAGTCCCTACAGAAAACAGCACCCACACCTCCTAACGCCCACATTAACACTACCTCGCAATCACAAGCCCCCTTATTATGAAATCAACAAGTCGACAAATTTCAATAGAAAAACTGTTAAACATGTAACACCTTTCACCTTTATGACATGTGAATATAGTGGTCACGAATTAGCAAAACATTTAAATCAATATAAAGAGTAATCTCAACTCGAAAACCTTTAGAAAATTAGCCGTCACTATACGGTTCGTATTATGGAGTTAGTACCCTAGCCATGTCATTTCACTATCAGTGGTCTCAACGTCGATTTGCATGGCCCCTTTCAGATGACAATGAATCAATTCTTTTGTCTTCTGCTTCTTCAATTACTTCTTTATTTTAACACATTATAATGGCATTAATTCTACTTATTTACATGCAATATTTACTACCGCAACTACAACTATACCAATCCCACCGAGGGTACGAGGAAGGTATATATGATGTATGCAGTCACACCTTTACCCAAAGGTGAATGGACTACTTACACAAAGACGTCCAGAAAGAGTTTGTTTATTTACATGCAATATAATTTGTATTAACTAATTCACATTAGTGACCAATATGTTGAGTGACTTATCTAACAGGAATACATTGCATGCAAATTGGTAGTCTGGTAGAGTATTCATAGATCAATAATATATATAATTAAAGTACAAAATAAATAGTCAGCTAGCACATAAACTTGGTAGGAAATGTGAATTATCCACAACTTTTACTTTTCAGTTTTCACACAAGCCTTTTGTACACAGCTCATGCTTTATTTGAAGTTGAGTGTAAAGTAAAACATTAAAACCTATAGTGTATGAAACTATATATCACCTTCCAATAAATCATTCGGGAGTGACCTAGTGGTAAAAGCTTATAATTATCATCACTAAAATGTGAAATGTCTCATATTTCAATTCCCGCTACTCTAAAGTGGCTGGCCACGCAAACTTTTCCGAAAAAGCGAATGACTTTGGCGGTGGGGTCAAACCCCGTAGATCAATAGGTCAAAAGGTCGGAAACCATAGTTACCAACAAAAATCACCTTAAGATTAGCAACCCAAATCAAACTGATATTTTGATCAACCAGTGAAGTCAGAATTCCCTAGGCCAAGGTCTGCTTCGTTACTTGCTATATTCACAGCGTTTAATCAGCCACACATATTGTTATCGACATAAGGTTGAGTGATGGAGGATACATCATATAATGTCCACAATTATAATTCATAAGGGTTCGTCATCAAAATTGTACTGAATTGAGTGATTTCATTAGTGTTGATTATCAGGAAAGAGCCAAATCTCTAGTGTTTGGGTTTTAGTGATACTTTAGGAAATAATTGTTTATAAAGTAGCTCATTCGAAGGTTCTAGTCGTTTTATGGGCCGGCAATAATCGTATAATTATATAAATTTACTAGGGACCATGAAAGCATTTTAACGTAGTATAGTGTGGTGGTCCAGGATTCAATTCGTACGCATTTAGAAGCACACGTGTCATACAAATAGACCGTCTACGTAGATGCTAAACAAAAATATCTGATTCTCCACAACCAAATATTGATTTACTTAAATCGGCTGTAAAGACAAAATGTCGATGCAGATACTAAACCAAAAACATCGGCACTATGAGAGAATTTTAAGGTTTCTTTCTAAATCAGATAATCTTTCATCGATATATTTCTGTGCTACTGTTCTGATAGTTCTTGACTAGTTTTAAGTTCTCCTTTTGTTTCATAATCATATTTCGTATATTACCTAACAGTATAATAAACAATGTTCTAAATTATTAACTAGAGGACCAATAATGGGCCGGGTATGTGATACATTATATAGGCCTAAACTTCTGATGCATAAGGTTTCACAACATGAGTTTACCAGTTTTGAGAAAACTTTAAAAAACGACTATTTGTCAAGCTACAGTTTGTATGGTGGCAGCAATAATCATGCTTGATTCCTTGGGATTGTTAAGAGATAATTAAAAGCCATAGAACAGTTTTATGTAGTGTTTTAGGATCAATTCTCATTGAGAAACACATATGTTTAACAATCATCGAGACTAAAATAGAATCATATAGTGCGTCCAGAATAGTCACCGATGGACACACAATAATGTTAAATAACTAAGTGCTCAGAAGTTTACCTTCTCTGCTAGTGTCCACACAGCTTGCGGCCAAGCATTAGCCTCTGAACAACAGTATCCTTGTCCCTAAAATGTACACAATTATTTAAACTTTAATATTTGATTAGATATTTTGATATAGTGGAACACTGAAGTGTGGCTACAATGTTAAGCAATCGACGAATATGATGAGTGATAACCCTGGAAAACTGAAGTCATAATCATGTTTAAGTGTTTTATAAGTTAAGAAGAACCCATATGTCTAATCCTGCTATAAGGCTATTTGGCGTTGTTCCTATTAAAAAATGCCGAAGAAAAGTTATCCCCATGATGCTACAAAGCCAACAAGAGCCGTATGCCGGCCAGCATTCAAATCAAAGTTATGGTGGTAGATTATAGTTTCGCACATATATATTTCACTGATAAAAGAACACACACGGAATTTAACAAGATCTACATTTATTGAATATATTACACAATGAAAAGACTTAATAAAGCACATATAAAGTGTGTGAAAGCAACATGTCCAAAATATCGAAACAACAAAGCATTTATTCATCGAATGCCCGGTGGCTGTCGAGTTGTGGGAACTGGTCTCGGCTTGGTGGGATGTTGGAGATTATCCTAGAGATATTCAAGGCTTATCTTCATGGGGTGATTCAGTGAGCTTAAACAGCTTTTCGAAAGGCTGCTTTGATGTTGTTATCCAAACAACATTTTGGATCTTATGGAGATATAGGAATAGAGTTTGCTTTGATGCTAAACCCCCGCGGATCCTCCATAGGCATACAAAGGCAAATCCTACTTGGTTTGAGTGGATTTGCAATCCTAATCATGCTTGTACAAACTAATTGTAATCTTTCTTGTTGTATTATTTCGTTTCTAGTTTCTTACTAGAACGTCATTTCGTTATATATAAAAATGCCGTTCAAAAAAAAAAAAAGAAAAGTCCAAAATATCCATAACGACCTTTGCCACATTCAAGGCCCGCATGATACGCTTCCTTATTTTCCTTTTCTTTTGAGAATCGCCTTTTATTAGATTATTTCCTTTTTTAGA
Source organism: Chrysanthemum lavandulifolium (assembly GCA_022545495.1). Taxonomy (NCBI): domain Eukaryota; kingdom Viridiplantae; phylum Streptophyta; class Magnoliopsida; order Asterales; family Asteraceae; genus Chrysanthemum; species Chrysanthemum lavandulifolium. The sequence goes on along the minus strand of CM040241.1, from coordinate 38,530,818 downwards.
CCACAACGTGTAAGGCACATGAGGCATGGGGTACATTAAGATATAGAGACAGGTCAGTTTTTCAAGCAAATATTTGAAAGGCAATCGGGAGAAAGCATGAGACATGACGACATTCTACGACCAATTTTCTAAGAGATATAGATAGTTCTTCTCTAATTTCCTTTTACTCTTTTCGTCAAAATGTATTCCGAACCCATACAAGCATCTATTAATTAATAAGCTACAAAGACGAGATAAAATAAACCGCTTCTTCAGCAGCCACATCAGCCTATGAGGAATGACTCTGTTGGAACTCAAACTTTTCCTCGGAACTAAAAATTAGGTGAAATTCTTGGGATGGCTCATCTATAATAAGAGTTTACTCACTCAGCCTATTGTTCAAAAGACGGATTAGCAAGAAATATTGTCAGTTACACCTATAAATTGGTAAGTTGAATTATGTTATTTACTTTTCTTAGCCAATGAAATAAGATCTGCTGCAGGTCAAAACCATAAACTTAACAGTCAACCTCTTAATGTATATATAAATTCTTGACTTGTCAATTGGATACCTATCCTCCTGTAGCAACCATTATGCTTTCTGCTGCTATGCTGTGACTGATTCTTTCCTACACCATCACTATTCAGGAACTATTTACAGGATTCACGAAATTAGAACAAAGCTTTACGGACGAAAACTAGACATAGCAAATGACAGAGCTGTAGGGCTACTGATATATTATGACCCAGGCAAAAATTACACCAAGTGCAAAAACGTGTTATGTTAAATACAAAACAGTCGAGTATCGAAAAACTGAAAATTAACATATAGATGCATACTGATATACAAATCGTTACTAAGGTGTGATATTCCAGTGAATATATGATTACCATAGAGAGCATTGTAGCACATGGCATAGCAAGCAAAATTACATGCATCAGCTTGTAGGTCCAAACACTATTGTAGATATTTTATATTCACACAAATATATGCCAAGAATCAGACTTTCTGAGTATCTATAAATAGTCTGAAAAACTCATCAGATCACATGAAAAGTGTTATAAACTTCTCTTCATAATAAAGAAGTGATTACGCGTCAAGCCTTCTGCCCAAAACAATGAAGGTGTGCTTCTGTTTCTATATAAGTTTATAAGTATATTAGTACCTGAACTATACCTCATGCTAGCCTGTCCCATTACAGTTTATAGGACGAATGCATAACAAGTTTAAGCAGACTAACACTGAGTATCAGAAAGAATTTGCTCCAGGTAAATTTTGCATCTTTTCCAACTTTCTTGCAAGTTAACGTATTTCTTAGATTTTTTACTTGTAATCATCTGACTCACGTGTCGTACAGAATTCCCATCATCCAACAACCTACTACGCTATGCTAAATTATGGTATTCTGTCACTCCACATAGCAAAGCCCAAAGAGACAACCAGCTCCAAAACACATTTTCATGCAAAGATGCAGAAAGTGCTGATGATGAGCAACTTTTTAATGGATTCCAAAAGATCAGGGCTCTTGAAAAAGATCCACTTATCAGTGATCTAGCAACACCAAACTTTGCCACATATGTTGAGAAAATGACCAAAAAAGAAACTAAAACAACAGAAGACGAACTGAAGCTCGTCAAAGAGAAGTTGGAGAAGGTGCTCTTGACCTGTGCCAGAAATTTCAGACATGCGAGTGCAACTACACATGGTAGCAAGATTCTAGAAGAGGCCATAGAGAATGGAAAAAAAGCAATCGTTGATCCACTTCAGCATGACGTCTTCAGTTCAAAAGTTGGAGGGCCAAAGACAACTATCATGAAGGAGCAGAGAGAATCACTGCAGGAGCTGTTCCAGAAAACCAACATGACAGCGGAAAAAGCTGAATCTATAAGTAGCATAAGAATAGAAAAGAAAACTGATAAACCTTCTGTCCCTTTACTGAAAAAGATACCAAAAGAAAGAACCATCCACCATTCCTCTAAGCGTTCTACATCAGCTTCGATAGGATCCGTCAATTCGGCTTTAGCTAATGAAAAACTGCACAAGGTAATTCTATAGTTTCTATTCACACAACTCATACCTTATGTTTGATTCACTTCTCTAGAAATAAGAAAAGCAAGTGCAAATTTCAGTTTGGTTTCCTAATCTTATTGAAACATTTACAGATCCTACACATGCTCCACAGAGTTTACCCTCAAGCCTCAGCCCTTTTACAAAAAACTCAAAACCTATGGAAAAATGTCACTAACAGCAGCTTTACAGATGGGGAGGAGTATAGAAACAGCAGTCATATGCTATCAGAAGATATCGTAATATTTCCTTATAGTACTATGACTAAAATGAGCGCAAATCACACAAAGAGCAAGGTGTCCGATCCCATTTCCGGTGGGGGTGATACCAACTGGAAAAGAGGATGCTGGATCAAATCAGATGCAGAATGTAAGTATATGAAAATGTAACATCTAAGGCATAACAACTTTACTACTCAGTAGCTAATTCAAAATCACATTGGTAACTAGAAATATAGAAATATATGGAATGTTGACTTTAGTAACTAACTATTGAGAGGATTATTAGAAATATATGGGCAGGAGATGAATAATATGTAACAAACACTAGTTACTAATAATGGATGTCATAAAGAAACCTTCTAGACTACTAGAGCACTGCATGACGGTTACTTTATCTCTTAGCTGTTACCCGCAAGTTCCACAAGCATTCTATATGCCAACCCCTTTTAAAGTAAATATAAATTAGAATAACATATGCCTTGTGTTTAAACTGCATCTTCGAGCGCCAATATGGTCCACGTTAATGATGTTTCGTATTTTGGAGTCTATCTTGAACCATTAAATCTCTATTATACATGTGACTCCTTACTGTTTAATTTTTTTGTATAGACCTGATATTGGAGCTATAGAAGGCAAACAATGTGGTATGGATGATGCAGTTGGTCAACATATGGTTTAATGCACATGTGACTATTGAGATCGAAAATATTCACCTGCTGGTAGTTAGTGAGCTTGTTGAAATAATTTAAACAGATGATAACCACCAAAAGCACCATTCGACACACTATTTCCCATTTTCAGCGCAAGTGTGTGATTGAATAGGGAGAAAATATGAATTACACTTGCATTTTTTAGAGGGTAAAATTGTGATGATGGCGTTCGGTGGCATGGTTTACATAAGTACAATTGTTCTAGTATCTTGTCGTCATCAGTTTGTGAAGTAATATAGTCTGTAGATGGTCTCTTATAATTACTCAATGAAGGTGCTATCTTTGACATCTTATCTGTATGGCTTGAAAAATCTAATACTCCATTTTAGTAATGCTTGATTCATAGCTCACGAAGTTTGATAATTTTAAGTCAGGATGACACTCTCAGAAAGAATTCAGCGATTCCTAAGCATTTCTGCTAGGCTAAATATCAGTTCACTCTCACAGATCATGGTTATTAATTTATTATACTAACACTCGTACAAAATTATTACATCTATGTTAATTTGGAAACCACTCCAAAGTTGTTCATCGAGGAAATCATATAACACAAAGTAGCATAAACAGATGTATGACACATATTTTGCATTATATACACATTACACAATACAGCTGTATACATTTATTAAACACGCTACTGATCGTTGCACAGATAAGTGATTATTAACATTTAAAGATTGGTATGACCACCTATTTTGACAAAACAATTACCCCCAATTTTGCCGCGTGATTTTGGAACTTTTGAGCAGTGGAACATTTATATGGGCCAAATGCCATTCTTATCGGCCCATGTGTAGAGCCCTAGCTATAGCAAGAACATGAGGTCAGAATGTCCAGCAACTTTTTAACTTATGAAGTTTAGCGTTTGATAAATGTAAACTCAGATTTAAAAGAATAACATCTTACCTATATTCTTAGCATACATAACAATCAGAAAAGAAAATTAATAAATAAATGAATAATAAACTAATATTCCGTACAAAATATCACGTTATATATAAAGAACAGAAGAAACAGTATGAAAGACACACTCACAGTCCTTAACTGCAGAATCAGAAGACCATCAAGAGCAAGTTAGCTTCAAAGAAAGACATTCTTTCCTAAGCTCCATCAAGAGCAAGTAAGTGTTCTCTCATCTATGGATCATGTGCAACATAATTGTATGGAACAGAACAAGTATTAAGGGCATGTTTGGGTAAGCTTAATTATGCAGCTTTTTTGCAGTACCAGTATGCAATAAGCTTTTAGAGCGTTTGTATAGAGCTAAACCACTTAAGCTCATTCACTTAAATTTTTTTGACTTAAGAATTGTATAATTCTATCGCGCAACCCTATCCCCTTTAATTTTGTGCATCCATTACTGGTGATTAAACTTACGATAAACAAGCTAAAATCATTTTAGTACAAGCTATGTCCTCCTTCACATATATCAAGGCTCAGCTCCACGGTAAGTAAAATCATAAAGTACATTATAAAAAGAGAAAAATAGAAACTAACTGAGAGAGAAAGAGAGAGAGGATGGAAGGATGGACAGAGTAGCCACGAGCTAGTTAGAGCTTAATGATCCAAGTAGTTATAAAGCCAGAACCCTCTGTAACACAATTACACGAACCACCTTCCCTTCACCGCTCATCACTTGACTTATTGTTGGACAGAAAGAGAGTGTTTAGATAATTATTTGGTCATTAGAGAATACAAATTAATACTTTAAAGGGATTGAGCTAGTTTACCAGCTATTGGAATATTCTTAATCCAATATCAACCATATTTTCTTTAGTAAGATTTCAATTTTGTTTACATGTAGCATTCTATCTATTGTATATTCAAGAACGGAGTACTCATTAAAAATGCAATCTTTGTTAAGACAAGAACATATTCTCTTTTTTGTTTTCTAGTGAGACGGATAAATAAAATACATATATGTAAAGGAGGCACCAAAGTTTAATAAAGTTTTTGGTGTAGTGGTAATCAAGAAATAAGGATGTTTCGCTTCCAATATTTTCGCAATTATAAAAGAACGGAAGTTTGGAAATTTGCCAAATACAAGCTTCTCGAAATGACAAACAAAATCTTGAAGACTAGGCTTTCTAAAGAATCACATGTTTAGATAATCGGAAATCTTCTTGCACTATAAGAACTCAACACAAGTTGCCACCCCCTAAGTACATGATCAAAATAATGTACTGAACAGATTAGTGTTGGTTAACAGACAAAGACCTAACTTTAAGTGCTTCGGTTTTATAGAACTTTAGAGAAAAAAAAACTAGATGTAAAGATGCACTTTTAAAATTTTTAAGGGCCCGGCCAGTAATAATAGTTCTTGGCAAAATTGAATAATTGTGTAGGGGCCACTGATCCCTTTTATTACCTGATCTGATTCTCTTCTAGAAACACATTTGTCATACAAAGGACAGTTAACAAACATCAAATATCTGAATACCCTTATTAGCTGTGCATGGGCATATATGATAACATGGGCATTATCTTTACATAATAAAAGGTTCATAGGATAACTTCAAGATCGTCAAGATAACAATGAAAGCCTCATCATTTTTAAGTTTCTTAGCTAAAATAGATAACTTTATCGTTATCAGTTCTAATACTGTTCCAATGATTTTGACCGCTTTTATAATCTCTTTATGTTTCATAATCATAGTCAGTCATTCGGATTTCTTATATTACAAGATCTCGGTATACGATATGCGTAAATTCTCTAAGTCGACCATATAATTTCAATAAATCAGAAGGTTGTGTAATGCAGGGCTCCAAGTTAGATTAGAACTGTCTAAATTTCTGATCCATAAGGGTTCATGGGTCAATACGAGGTTTTTAGTTCATTTGCACTAGTTACCAATGCAATAACCTCTAATGTAATGTTTCTGCTGAAAAAGTTAGAAAGGATGAAAATACCATTGAATATACATCAGGTGTAACCAACTACACATTAAAAGCTCATCACATATTATTTTGTCTTTTCAGGATTGTTTTAGGCGTTTTCATCATCCAATATGTTTTTGGTCGAAAGTTGGTGTAAAAATATTATATACATACTTGAGTGACCTAGAAAGGATTTTCTGAATATCAATGGTCTTAATGAAAAAAGTTGAGTACGTGGGTGGCGCCTACACATACATTATCCAATGCAACAGTTGTCATGCAAGTTGCAATCATCGCCGACAAACACATATGTGCAACTAATTTTCCGATATGACATCTAATGTAGCATACGGAACTAAGCAACTTGAGAATAAACCATATACCGAGTCCAAAAGCTGAAATCTGCAATGCCTTTATCCTGACTTGTTTACATCCCATCATTTCTTATATATAAACTTATTTTTAATTGTCATCCAATATCCAAGATCTCTGATACCGAGTCACAAGCTCTAAAGGCAGTGTAGCATTTCTAATAAAAAACATGTCTAGTGTTTATAATTTACTAGTGATGTATATCATCAAACACATGTACACAATCCTGTTAATATTACGAACGCCTTGAATTAAAACGATTGATGTTAACTTGTAAGATTTTAGGTAAAATCATATAGATAATGAATGTGATATGAATTTGGAGTAAATAGCTAGCCTGCAGCGAAGCAAATATCTCTCAAAAACAGTACTTGTAACCCTAAAATGCGTAGAGTTATTCAATTAGATGTAGTTGAGCTATTAAAGTTCAACTATAATGTTAAAAAACACAGGTATATAATATGAAAACCTACTAACTGATGATGTAAAACTCAATGTTGAGTTTCATCAAGCTAATTTGTTGAGATGCAGTGTTTTCAGAATAACATTGCATGCGTTTGACTATTTCAGCCATCTAAGTATGTTTTAAAGTTTAGTAAGAAAATAAAACTGAACATTATGATATTCAAAGAGATAACAAGCATAAAGATTTAGGGGACAGGATTCTTAATAAGAGTGAAAAACTGAAGTCATACCTAAACGCATCTGTAAAATTTCAAGTAAGATATAGCGAAATTCATATCATATCCGTAAAGAAAATGTAAAATAATACGACGGAATATCTGTTTATATGCAGGGGTGAATATACAAATCGTGTTCAATGTCATGAATATACAAATCGTGTTCAATAGGCTATATGTCAAATCCACGTTTAAGGATGTTTGGTACTGTTTCTAAATACATATGCCAAAAAGTTTGGGCCAGTGATTCTTCAAAGCCTACAAGAGTTATATGCTAGCAGACATGCAATATTCTAGTGGTAGATGGTTGTTACTCATATATAAATTTCAGAGAGAAAACAACAAACAGGTCAATTGACAAGATCAGATTTTATTGATAATATTAATAATATAGTACAAAGGAAGGACATGAAAAGAAATCGTAACATGTTTGAAAAGAACAAGTCCAAAAGATCTAAGTCGACCTTTTTCCATATCCAAGGTCCACATAATACACTTTTTCCCTTCATTTAGATCTTTTCCATTTCCTGGATCCTTCAGCACAATGTGTAATGCACATGAGGCATGTCACAAGTTTAAATGGACACACGTCGGTTTTTCAAGGAATTATTTTACAAGGTAATGAGGATAAGGTATTTGAACCTATATGATCTTCAAGATCTTAACACCAAGCACAATGCATGGTGAAATTTAAATGTGGAATCGACTAATATCTCCTCTCACTATTAAGCATTTTTCAATATACCACCATTTACTATAAATTAAGCACCTTCCTCGTGACAGATCATATATACTATATATCTTAGCCATTGATTCACCAAATTCTAACAGCAAGATCTGAACCAATAATAAGGGGTAAATTAACTCAACCTAAGCATATCATCCCTTTTGTCGTATGACGTGCTACATACCTAAATTCTGGAAAATTGAATAAGTTACTGATATTACATAGATAACCAAGAAAAATACATCTTAATATATTGGAATAAATTATCATGAGATAAGCCTAGTAACATGAGTTGTGGATAAACTCATAGAAACTATATAAGGAACATGAACTGCATTCTAAGGACCTACGAAAATCATCTGCCATTGACAGAATCGGATACTAAGTTATGAACAGTCACCCACTTAATGTTAACTAAAATGGTTAAAATTTAAAAGTAAATATCTCAAATAAAGAAGACACATAAATCACAAGTGAGTCATTTTATCAAAAGTACAAGGTGTTGGAAACACTATGGCCGTTTAGGCTTATGAAAAGAGGAACACTTAAGAGAAAGTATACAATGTATTAAATTACTTAAGCTTTGCTTGATTACAAATGCTTACACATCACATATCTATATTAGTCCATGGAAGGTTCTAGATACAAGATTTTTCTATGGATACTTCTTACATTATCTTGATAATTCTTATCCAATCTACATAAGTTTAACTAGATATTTCTAATACCATTCTAGATATTTCATACGGATATTTTCTATGATCATTCTGTAATGTTCTAGAAGCTTCCTCTATATGGGCTCGGGCTTTTATGGATAATCCAATCTTTATTAGACTAAATCAAGTTTACGATCTAACACCCTCCTTTAAACTCGATTTTACGACTCCAAGCATCATCCTTTTTCTTGAGAAATCTCGCTCGTTGAGCGGCTTGGTGAAGATATCTGCAACTTGGTTTTTGGACCTCATATGTATCACTCAGATATCTTTTCTTGCAAATGCAGTCTCGAATAAAGTGATAACAACTAACAAGTGCTCATAAGCTTACTTCGATCATGGTAGACCGGATTTTTTGCTAAGTCAATTGACGACTTGTTATCCATGTAGGTCTCAGTCACATCTTCTTGCTCCATGTGTAGCTCCTTTAGCATACTTCTGACCCAAATTGTGTGACATACACATGATGTTACATCTATGTACTCCGCTTCACAACCGGACAAGGTAAC
>CM040241.1:38476105-38521859 GCA_022545495.1 Chrysanthemum lavandulifolium | reverse complement strand
GGAACTAGATATTCTATTTTGGGAAAAGCTTTGTGTTGGGAATTATACGTTTGAGTTGATAAAAACAATAAGAATGAAACAAGAGGGACTTAATATGACAAGAAGGAAACCTACTAAAAGATGGAAGGACTTGCTTGCAATGGAAGTTTTATTATTTAGTCCTTATCCTCTAGTATATAAAGAGAACATAGGTGTAGGTTTTAATTAAGTCTTCCAATAATGTAGTCGACTAAAGGTGTGTGTTTAGCCTAGACGTTAGGAGAGAACGCCTAGGGTATTGGTTTTAGATTAGTGTGTCCTAGGCGATGCTCATGTAAACGCCTAGGTTATTAGTTGTTAGTAGACGTGTTCCTATAAACGTCTAAGATTATTAGAGTATTAGTGAATGAAAAACCTTGTTCAATAACAAAGTATTGTTTTGATTATTCCGCTGCTTATTATCTTTGTTATTGATCCCTAGCTGAGCTTATAAACGATTTTATCAATTGGTATCAGAGCGGGGAGCTCTTGATATAGGGATTTACAAGGTTTCGTTGTCGACGTTTATTGAAGGTTTTTTAATGGCGTGAAGATGTTTTGAAAAAGAGCAGATTCGGTGTTTAAGGTATCGAATTTTAAGCTGTTAATATATTTGCCATTACCTCGTACATGTTTAGTATTTTACTTCGATCTGGTCCAATAAACAATTCTCATGCGTGGATAAATTCTCATTCATTGATTATAACAATTAATTGTTATTCCGCTAATTTGATGGATTCAAAGTGGGACCGTTTTGATTATCTCGTAATATTTATTGTTACAATGATCGGTGGCCTTCATCATTGATTGGACGGTGGACCGAATATTGGTCGAATTGTGGGGCTAGTTATTGGAGGTCATTGTGTGGGGCGTAATATGTACTAATCTGTTTTTCTTCTCGTAGCCATGTGCAAATATAAGGTATCCTCGTACTAAATTTGTTGATGAGTTATTTATTCTATTCGAGTAGTGATATATGGATTGGTTATTGCTTTCTCATGGTATCACACATGGGTTATTTATTGCAATTTACTCGTATTTGGCTATCAACAAATCGGAAGTATATATGTTTAATTGAAGATCACGTGGGTATGATAATTTGATTGGTCTTGTGATTGGTTGGAATGGAGGCGCTTTTATTTGCTGATCACATGGAATGTTTTTTGTATCTGCTACTGCTACGATTCGTTTTATTATTATCATGGGTGATCGCTTCTGCTTTTGGTTTTAGCATCACCGCAAGTTTTGATGAAAGTACCGCTCGAATATTCAAAGCATCGCTACTTTGGCAAAGTGCTTTTATAGTCATGACAAAGACAATGACAGAAAAAGTGTCACTAATTGCAAAGTGACAGGTTGGTGACAAATTTGTGACAGATTATGTGTCGCTAACAGCAGCTTTGTGACAGTTTAGTGACAGAAAAAGGTGTTGCTAACAGGACTGTTTTGGAATTGAGGGGAAGTCAAGCGTGATATTTGTTATAGTTTTTTGGACGACACACACACAGGAGAGTGTTCACACACACAAGGAGTTTGGTTATTTATTCTTAAAAGGATTTAAAAAAGGCTCGTTATGGAGATTTATTGAAGAATTGATTACGAAGATGATTATTTATCACTTATTTGAAGGTGAAGTGGAATTACTTGGTTTGTGTTCTTATCATCTAGCTTGTTGAATCTAGCAATGTGTGATTTTTCTTATGATGCTCTATGCACACATTGTCTATCACTTGAAGGAGTTACATTGTAGTGCTCAGTGTCTCATACTAGTTGAGGATTCTTTTCAAGGGATTGCGGTCTACTTATATTTGGTGGTTTGTATAAGTATGGAGTTCCGTGGATAGTAAAAGATTTAAGACACAAGTTTGGGAAATTCTACTTCTTCATCAAGTTTGTTATATTTGGTTTTCTTCACAAAGTGATCATTACAAGGAGCTTACAGATTTGAAGAATCAAGAAGATGGTTAACATATGGGTTTCAGGGGAAGCTTATTGTTAAATGTTTAATTATCTACATGCATCACTCAAGGGGAAGTGGTTGATTTTTACTATTGTTGATCATTATTACTACTGCTAGTTGAAGTTTTCTATTGTTTTGGATCCATTTTTCTTATGGTGCGTAATGGTGGGCGATTTTAAACATTGGAAGTCTTAGATTGGAAGTATGATATTGGTTCATGGTGGTCAAGATCATTATTTGCATATCGTTCCCTATTTGGATAATAACAAAAGGGAAGAGATGTTTGAGTGGCATGGCATGGATTAAGGGAAGACAAAGGAAGACATACTTGTTTCATTCATGGTGAGATCCCCGATCTCAATTTCTACTTGCCTAGGGAAGTTCGTTCAAGAATGGTTTTGTCATTATCAACTAGGGAAGATTGTTGGGAATTATACATTTGAGTTGATAAAACAAAAGAATGAAACAAGAGGGACTTAATATGACAATAAGGAAACCTACTAAAAGATGGAAGGACTTGCTTGCAATGGAAGTTTTATTATTTAGTCCTTATCCTCTAGTATATAAAGAGGACATAGGTGTAGGTTTTTAATTAAGTCTTCCAATTATGTAGTCGACTAAAAGGTGTGTGTTTAGCCTAGACGTTAGGAGAGAACGTATAGGGTATTGGTTTTAGATTAGTGTGTCCTAGGCGTATGCTCATGTAAACGCCTAGGTTATTAGTTAAGTTAGTAGACGTGTTCCTATAAACGTCTAAGATTATTAGAGTATTAGTGAATGAAAAACCTTGTTCAATAACAAAGTATTGTTTTGATTATTCCGCTGCTTATTATCTTTGTTATTGATCCCTAGCTGAGCTTATAAACGATTTTATCAATTGAACAACATACTGAATATCTTCTTCAGTGTGCAAAGGTTGATTTTCTTCTCTAACAGGTACATAATTCATTGAAGGAGATAAAATCTCAAGATCAAACATCCAATCAGGACCCTTCCCTTTCTCATTGTCTTGATCCTCTAAAAACTCAACATGAAGACAATCTTGAATCTTCTTAGTAACTCTGTTGTAGACTCTAAAGCCTTTACTGTTAGTGCAATATCCCAAGCAAAGTACTGATTCTACAAAACAAAGTACTGTTGCACCACAATCCTCATTATCCGCTCAGATCAATCTATTCAAGAGGAACTTAATCGATGCTTCTTCAAGATGCATTAGCACATTGTTGGGATATGAAAGTGTCAAGATATCAAAGCATCAAGATATGAAAGTAATCGTAAGTCGCAGCACCGGAAGAAGTCAAATAGTCAAAAATCGCTAAAGACAAAGTCAAAATCTCGCAAGGAGAAGTCAAAAGCATCGCTAGAACAAAAGAATGTTATATTCGCTTATGGAAAGTATTGTATTCCATGTTTAGATTACTTGTCGTATAAGGTTATCAATTGTAAACCGACTAGGATATCCTTGAGCCTATAAAAGGACTCCTAGATTGGCATTAGAGGTAACGATTTCGAAAAAGAGTTTTAGAGTTTACGAATTAGTGTTTTAGAGAAAAGTTCGATTATCTTAGAGTTGTATTAGAGTATCCGCATAATAAGCGATTTAGAGTTTATAATAAAGTTATTCTTCTTAGCTTTGTTAAGTAAATTCGCGTGACTTGATAAAGATTGCTCGGTGTTTCTTTGTTAATAAATTAGGATTTATCCGAGGTTATTAAACCTTAACAAGCTAGTTAAGTTAGTTTGATTAAAGTATATCGATCCAACAAGTGGTATCGAGCTTGTGTGGAAACTCGACTAGTAAGAAACCCTACAATATTCAAAGATGTCGATCAAGTCGTTCCATCACCCTCAATCACCTCACCGAATTCCAATAATCAAGAAGGGAGAATATGATCTTTGGTGCATGAAGATGAGGCAATATATTGCCATTACTGCATCATGCTCTGTGGAATCTAATTGTGAATGGGAATGAAGTTGTTCCAACACGCTCAAGTTTCGGACAACCTATAGCACCAAAGGCAATTTTACCAAGAAGAACCCTAAGGAATCAAGAGAAGGCTCTTAACATTCTCTTGTCCGCTATTCCGATGGTCATATTCTCAAATTTCATGATGCTAAAGATGCCAAGCGACTCTGGCTGCTCTCAAGACCAGATTTGAGGGAATGAAGCCTCTAAGAAGATGCATGAAACTTCTTTGAAACAACAGTTTGAAACTTTCACGCTTGGAGAAGAGAGAGTCTTGATGTCGCATATGATAGGTTTTGAATCTCCTCAACATGTTGGAATTATACAAGGCACAAGTATCATTGAGGATGCTAATTTGAAGTTTTTATGAGTTTGCCATCTACATGGCATGTGATTGCTACGATGATCGTGAGGACAACAAGGATTGATGTTATGGACTTTGATGATCTCTATCATCAATCAAGGTGTATGAACATGAGATGAGTGGTCAACCCAATTCCAAATCTCACAAGATTGCTTTTCTATCATCTCGAAAGAAGAGCAAGATGCTTTCAAAAGCACCGCTTCTCCTCAAAGTACTGCTTCTCAAAGTACCGCTGCTTACAATCCCCCATCATATGCTCAGCAGTCCCACCATCTACCACTTTGAACTCAGATGAAGTTGTGTGCTCCTTCTTTGCACAACAAGCAAGCTTACCCGTCACTTATGAAGAGGATCTAGCACAGTTCAAGAGGATGCACTTGAAGAAATTGATATCGTGGCAAGTTGCTTTGATCAACGCAAGGATCAAAAAGTACATGAAGAAGACATGCAAAAATATTGATTTCAAACCAAAACAAGGAATAACTTTTGACAAATCTAAAATTGAATGTTTCAATTGTCAAAAGATCGGTCACTTTGCAAGGAGTGCGGGTTTGCTAAGTATCAAGCAAACAGAGCATCCGAGAAGCCTAAACTTGAGCTCAAGGAAATTCCAATAATCAAACAAAGGCTTTGGTTGCTCAAGAGAAGTTATCGAAGTTGACTGGAGTGAAGAGTTTGATGATGAACCGTGACTTCATCAGTATGGTAGCAATGGAAGATGCATTGAAGACACAGTGGAAGCATTGACCGAGCACCGCTTTGATGAAGAATCAACATGCCGCTTTGGAATCGATGATGGCTTGGAGGATTTGATTGGAGCAAAGAAAGTGAAGATGATCCTGTTCTTCTTGCTATGGTGGCTACTTCACCAACTCGGCCTCCTATCTCTCGAGGTATGCTCAAACTGTTATGATTTTTATCAAAATTACTTAACAGCTTATGTGATTGAAAGAGATAATTGTATTAGGGCTAGGTCTCGAGGTAGCAGTTACCAAATCACTTTAGAGTCTATAGAAGCTAAAATCATAACACATGAAAATAATGAAATGGCTTCAATGAAAAGTATGAACAACGGGATTACCGCTAAAACTCGGTGAATGGAAACTAAACCGTAAAATTGTTGAAATTGAGAAATTAACTAAGGAAAGAGATGATTTGTTAGCTAAGTTTCTTTGCTTGGGAGAGTCCGGTTTGTCCCATGTTGCTTATGTTGAAAAAGTAGAAGGGCATACATTAGAATGTGCTTAGGATTTGGAATGGACTTTAGTAATGTAGATGAAAACCAATCTAGTGATCGGGATGATGGTGTTTTGAGGACATAACCTCTAGTGATGATGAGCTCATTAACTATGTAGATTCATCTAGTAATGATGGCTCGCAAGTGAACCACCTCCGAATATAAGAAAGACAATGGTTATCATGTCGCTCCTCATCCCATTAGTCATCACCCCTCTAGGCCCGATGTTTCTCGTTATGGTGTTGATGCCTAGAGTTTAGGAAGAAGCTTGTTGCTCAATCTAGGTCTAAGAAATCCAAAGAAACCATGAAAACAATGTTCAAAATCCAGTGGTACCTTTAAATCAAAGCATCGCTCAACAAGCAAGACTCTTCGCAAAACCTTTTCAAAACAAGATCGCTAAACCTTTTGGGATAATTTTGGTCAAAACAGATTTTATCACCATCAAGAAGGCAAAATAATTTTGGGCATAGACATAGAAGAAATCACTTTGGTCATATGGGTCAAAACTATGTTTTGTGTGTTATAGTCCTACTCACTTAATCAAAGATTGTGACAAACACTGTAATATCTAAGCAAGTTTCCAAGGAATAAGTCTAACAATCGAGACCTAGAGCACAAACCAATGTGGACTAATTCAAATAGGGTTAATCACGTAAACTTTACACCGCATCATAGATACCCACATCGAGAAGACCTTCAAGATCTCACAAGACTTTCCAAAGTATCGCTCGTAGACAAGGTATCGAAAACCATACTTGGGATAGAAATTTAGGAGATCTCACTATCAACCTAGAAGGTATCACAGCTCATATAGGGATCTAGATCACAGGAACCACCGTTAAAACCGAATGGGTTAAAGGGAAAATCATGAGAGACATACAAGACGCTCAACAAAAAGTGAATCATATGTTTTGTGTCAAAAGAAAAGGCTAATAATCGGTGAAAGAAATTTATGTTGAAAACCGAGAGTTTTGAAAATCCACATGCTAAACATCAAAAGATAATTTTGGATCATCATTGAGAGATAGTGAGAATTACATACTCAAAGAATTTGAGTTTGTAATCTCTCGGGGAACACAAGTCAAGAATGGCTTGGGTTCCTAAAAGTTTCTAACTTTTTCTTTGTGTGCGTGGCAACCCGTAAGAGGAGCTTAAAGATCATCTTATTGTAGATAGTGGTTGCTCTCGAAGTATGACAAAGTATAAAGAGATCCCGTCGATTTTAGAAATATTAGTGGAGGAAAAGTTGTATTTGGGAATGATCCCAATGGAGGAAGGATTACCGAAAGGAACAATTAAAGTCGCGTAATTGATTTTGAGAATGTCGATATGTGAAGGAGCTAAAGTTCAACTTGTTGTCGCCTCTCAAATTTGTGATAAAAAGCATCCTGTGTTATTCACTGACACAGAATGTCTTATCCTTTCTTCTGACTTCAAACTTGTTGATGATGACTTGGTAGTACTAAGGGTACCAAGGACAAATGATGTGTATAGTTTAGACATGAAGAGTCTACATTCTTATGGAAGAGCCACATGTTTGGTGGCTAAAGCAACATCTGAAGAGGCACATCAATGGCATAGAAGATTGGGCCATGTGAATTTCAAGAACATCAACAAATTGGTCAAAGGAAATTTAGTTAGAGGTTTACCTTCAAAGACTTACAAGAATGATCAATCATGTTTGGCATGCAAGAAGGGTAAACAACACAAAGCTTCCTACAAGAAGCTTGATGAAAGAAATATTAGAGAACCATTGGAGCTATTACACATGGATTTATTTGGACCTGCCTCTATGGCAAGTTTAAATAAAAAGAAGTACTTGTTTGGTTGTTCTTGATGATTGTAGTAGATTCAGTTGGGTTTTCTTTTTGGGCTTTAAAGATGATACCTTTGATGCTATTCAAACTCTTATAATAGCACTTGAAAACCAATTAAGACTCAAGGTTAGAGGTATTAGATGTGACAATGGAACCGAATTCAAGAACAAGCCTATGGATGACTTTTGTGCAAATAAAGGCATAAAGAGGGAGTTTAGTATTGCTAGAACACCACAAAGAAATGGTGTTGCAGAGAGGAAGAATAGGACCTTGATTGAAGCAAGAAGGACCATGTTAGCGATTCTCATCTCCTATTCAATTTTGGGCGGAAAGTAAGCATCTTGCATGCTATGTACTCAACAGGTTTCACACAAAACCACGTATGAAGACACCCTATGAATTGTCGATGGGCAATAAACCCAACATTCGCTTTATGAAGCCTTTGGATGCCCTCTTACTATTTTGAACACCATTGATAACTGGGAAATGTGATGGCAAGTCCGAAGAAGGTTACTTATTGGGATATTGCACTAACAAGAAAGGCTTTAGAGTCTACAATGAGTTACTAAGAAGATTCAAGATTGTCTTCATGTTGAGTTTTTAGAGGATCAAGACAATGAGAAAGGAAGGGTCCTGATTGGATGTTTGATCTTGAGATTTTATCTCCTTCAATGAATTATGTACCGTTAGAGAAGAAAATCAACCTTTGCACATCAAGAAGATATTCAAGATGTTGTTCATGATATTCATATTAGACCCGATGTCGTTCTCGATAAAGATCCTATGAGTCCAAAACAAATTATCGATGTTCCTAAGCAAAGTAATCGATTCTACAAAACAAAGTATGTTGCACCACAATCCTCATTATCTCACGAGGATCAATCTATTCAAGAGGAACTTAATCGATGCTTCTTCAAGATGTATTAGCACATTCTTACACCGATGAACAAAGGAAAGCTTATGAAGAGGCAAAGAAGAAGAACAAGATCTGCAGAGTACTCTTACGAAGATTTTGACAAGATTTTCAACCAAAGTATCACTTGCATCGCTGACAAGATTTTAGATGATTTGGATGATCCTACCATGCCCGGGTTAGAAGAAAGCGATGATGAGCTTGAAGATGAAGGTATTTTCACTGATTCCAATGAAGGTGCCGATTATACTAACTTGGATGATACATATGCGCTTCACGCCTCCAATCTTACGAATTCATAAGAATCATCCAACCGATCAAATCATTGGTCCTTCTACTGGAGTTATGACAAGACACAAAGCTAAGGGTTTCACAAAACCTCATAATGCTTTACTTAGCTTTGTGTATAAACAAAACAGTTGAACCATAAAGATCATCAAACTTGCTTATTTACTGTTTTATCTCTCAAGAGGAACCCAAGAATATTGCTCAAGCTTTGACAAAAGAAAGTCGGGTTGAAGCTATGCAGAAGAACTTCTTCAATTTAAACTTCAAGAGGTTTGGTTTATGTGATCTTCCGATGGGAAGAGAGTTATTGGAACCGATGGGTTTTAGAGTCAAAAGAGATGAAAGAGGCAATGTTATCAAAAACAAGGCAAGATTAGTTGCTCGTGGTTATAGATGGAGGAAGGGGTAGATTATGATGAGGTATTTGCTCCGTGGCAAGGATTGAATCAATTAGAATCTTTCTTGCTTTTGCTTCTTATATGGGTTTTCAAGTCTATCGATGGATGTCAAGAGTGCATTTCTTTATGGCACTATTACGTAAGAGGTGTATGTGAAACAACCTCCGTGTTTTGAAGATCCTAAGCATCCAAACAAAGTCTATAAGGTGGTTAAGGCTCTATATGGTCTTCATCGTGCACCTAGAGCTTGGTATGAGAGGCTCTCACATTCTTATTAAAACATGGATACGTAAGGGAGCTATTGACAAGACTTTGTTTATCAAGAGAGACAAGAAGGATATCATGTTAGTTCAAGTGTATGTTGATGATATTATCTTTGGGGCTACCAAACACCCATGGTTAAGGAGTTTGAGCAATTGATTCGAAGGAATTTCAAATGAGTTCAATGGGAGAGTTAACATTCTTTTAGGACTTCGTGTTAAGCGGTCCAAGGAAGGAATTTTCATTAGCCAAGACAAGTATGTTACGTATATACTTAAGAAATTCAATTTTGATGATATGAAGGTCAGCATTACACCTATTAAATCTATCAATTCATTGGGAAAAGATGAAGATGGATGACTGTTGAAGTCAAGTTATACTGATCTATGATTGGCTCTCTTATGTATCTTATCGCATCAAGGCCCGATATCATGTTTGCGCTTGTTTATGTGCCGATATCAAGTTTCACCAAAGATCTCTCACCGAATGTCACAAGAGAATATTTCGTTATTTGAAACAACAACCTAAGTTGGGGTTGTGGTATCCTAAAGAGTCACCTTTTCACTTAGAAGCTTTTTCGAGATAGTGACTATGCATGTGATAATTATGATAGAAGATCCACAACCGGTGGATGCCAATATCTTGGTAGAAGGTTAGTCTCCGGCAATGCAAGAAGCGAGATAATTGCGCAACATCATCTACTCAAGTCGAATATGTAGCCGTAAGTTGTTGTCGCCAAGTTTTATGGATGCAAAATCAACTCTTGGATTATGGGTTCAATTTTAAGAATACTCCTATCAATATTGATAATGAGAGTACTATTTGTATTGTGAAGAATCTCTGTATCATTCCAAGACAAAGCATATTCAGATTAGGCATCACTTTATCGAGATTGCTATGAGCATAGGCTCATTAATGTGGTTAAAGTTCACACGGATGACAATGTAGCCGATTTACTCACAAAGGTTTTGATGTGTCACGATTCAATCACTGGTCGTGAGCATTGGAATGATTAACTACTAAGCTATGTTTAAGGGAGGACTATAAGGTGTTTTGTATAGTCCTGTATTGCTTGAGGAGGATGTTAGTTTATACATAGTTTATATGAAGGTTTTGGCAAAGTAATCAGATTTCGGAAGTACCGCTTGGGAAAGTACCGCTGGGAAAGTATCGCTTATGTGGAAAGTACCGTTTGTCGATTAAAGCAATCGCTCCAACGGTAATATTGATGGGTAATTGGTAATAACGGTAACTTTGTTATTTAGGTGTGATTTTCAAATCTCACCTATAAATAACTACTTTCCGATTTTCCTCTCATATTATTACTCCACATCTTTTCCATACTTATCTACCAATTACCATCTCTTTATTATTCGATACAATCTTTCAATTGTGCTCACTTTTTCAACAATGGTGAATCGTTTAACTGTTTCGAAGCACAATATGGTGGCTAATTTGGACAAGACTGAGGCGAATGTGGCTTTCTATGATATAATTGATTATCTTATTGGGTCGCCTATTAGCTATGCTCTTTTAGTTGAGCCGGATGTTATTGAACCATGGATTCAAGAATTTTGGGCTAATGCTAGAGATAATATGGAGGAGGATGAATATTATATTAGATCCTCAATTGCTGGAAAGACTATCAAGATTACAGAGGCCTCTATTCGTGATGATTTATTATTTGGTGATGAAGATGGGGCTATTCGATTCGACAAGCAACTGATTTGGGATACTTTTAGCAATCTGGGTTATGAAGGTTCTTTGACTGAACAAACTTTTAAAAAGGCCTTATTCTGTCCTCAATGGAAGTTTTTGATTCATGTATTGCTCCATTGCATAAGTTCTAAAAGCACTTTGGGAGCGTTTGGGTCAAATATCGATCCGCAGTGGTTGGCTTAGCTACGACATGAGTGTTTAATTTTTCACGGCTTATTTTGGATGGGATGCTATCGCATATATCTTCCGGGGCAACTTGGTTGATGTATCCAAGGTTTATATGTGTTTTCTTAAACAAGCAATTGGTCGATGTTCCAAAACCCGCTCTACTACACATCATTGTGCAACAAGCCAAAATTTATACATTCATGGCTAAGAGAAGTAATTTGTTCAGAGGTGGAGATATTCCATTAACAACAACAATGATGGAAGTTGTACAAGTCGCTCGTGATGCAGCTAGAGAGGATGAAGAAACCAAGGTACCGATTCTTCACAGCATCGCTCAAGGTATCGTGATCCGCAAGCACCGCTTCTCGTGAAGGTATCGTGATCGTTACAAGGTGATGTTTCTTCGTGTCCCGAGGTTCAAGTAGAGATTGAGAGAACACCTACTCCATCTCCACAACGTTCTGTTTCAGAGGCTCATTCACCACTTCAAGGTACTGATCCTACTATATCTCGTGAAGGTTTAACTATGGATAACTATGGGTCAAAGAGGAAAACAAACGTCGCAAAGCTCTTCGAAAGGAATTAAAAAGAAAGACGGTTCCTAAATCATCTTCTGTCAACTTGGGGAGGAATTTAGAAAAGGATAATTTGAAAGAAGATGTTATGAAGAAGAAAGAATCTGAAGAAAATATTACAAAGAAGAAAGAATCTGTAAGTACTGCAGAAAAGATTATTTCAGAGAAAGAAGAAGAAGTACAAGTTCAAGGTACTGATGAAGTTCAAGGTACTAATGATCAAGGTACTGATGTTCAAGGTACTGATGATCAAAGTACTGAACATCAAAGTACTGTGTTTCATGATACATCTAGGCCAGAAGCAATAACTCCAAAAAGCTAAATTATGTGGATATGAAAAGATTATATGATGCTGAGAGAGAAGCTTATAAGAAAGATGTTGCAGGCATTAAAGATTTTAGAGAAGAAGCTTATTGACCAAGTCGAAAGGAAGAAGAGCTTAAAGAGAAAAGAAAACCGATGCTACGAGATGTTCGGTTTTCAAAGAAAGAAAAGGTTGAATTAAGATCTCGAGACTAGTGATGAATTGAAGAATTATCTCGAGTGGTAGATTTTGATTATACCAAGGAAGATAATGACATGAAGATGAATGATCAAAGATTAGTGTTTTCAAAGTTGAGAAATCTAAGAATGGAGATTACATGGTTTTCACAAAGAAGATGACAGTTTCAAAGTTTTCAAAAGGCTATGGGATTTGCTGCATATTATAGACAGAGTAGATCTATTCTACTTATATCATGTTGTGAAGACTTATTTTGAAGATAATCCATTAGAAGGGATTGGATTGGTTTTACATGGAGATCTCATAACTATGTGGGAAACCGATGAAGAGAGCTCGATGATATTTGGAAGGATCAAGAAAACTGGAAATAGTTTCTTGGAGATTCTTTGAAGAACTGGAGTTCATGTCTTGAGCTAGAAAATGGAACAATGATTCACATGTTTGCGTAAAGAAGATATCCTCTTACGCTGATCTAATGAGAAGAATGCTAGAGCATGGATTGGAAGTAGAAGAGTCGATGAAACCGCTTGCATGGTGATCAATTTGTTTATAGACCGGACTACCATTGTCGAGAATGATCTTTAACCGGTATGAATTTTATTTGAATAAATACTTTTTGATATATCAAGATTTTTATTCAGTATCGCTATTCGACAAGATTTCATCAAAGTAATGCTTATTTAACTAAACCGCTTAAAATAATTTTAGAAGAAACCTTTGCTAAGTAATAAATATTTTGAAATAAAGGTTGAATAAATGGTTTTGTGATGATAACATCAATAGGTTATCAATCCACCATGGTTACAAAAGGATTGACTAATCCATGAGCAAACGGCTCGTAAAGATATATCAAACCGCTTTTAGTTGACAACTTGCTAATAAGTTGGATGGTCATCACCACCATATCAAGAATGTGAAGAGTTGGCTAGCCCACAAGAAATGGCTTGTGGTAAAGGCGTGGAAAACCATTATTGGTAATTAGTTCACCATTAGATAGAAGAACTAACTAGTCCGTATGGTACGACTTTTGGTAAAGACAAAACAAATGTTGATAGTCGGTGGTTTGCTAAAAATCATATGGTTATCAATGTACCATGGTCTTACACACCAAAACATTTGGCTACTCCAAAGATAATGGCTTTGGTAAAGAGTTCTAAATCCATTGAATTTTCAATGATTCACTTAGATGTGATGAGAATAGTATGCAACTTAAATTGAATTATTGTACACATTATCATATGTTGTCGTGTTGTCGAAAAGATGGAGATTCATTGGATGTGTGAAGAAAACAATTCTAAGAGATACTTTGACAAAGCACGATATTACGTAGATATAATCTAAAGACTAAAGAACAATCCATTTTTAAAGATGAAGTTAAAGATATATTCATAAAAGAACTTGAAGTCAAGCAAGTAGAATTCAAGATAGGGAGGATTGTTGGGATATGAAAGTGTCAAGATATCAAAGCATCAAGATATGAAAGCACCGTAAGTACAAAGCACTTGGAAGAAGTCAAATAGTCAGTATCGCTAAAGACAAAGTCAAAGTACTGCAAGGAGAAGTCAAAGTATGCTAGAACAAAAGAACTGTTATATTCGCTTATGGAAAGTATTGTATTCCATGTTTAGATTACTTGTCGTATAAGGTTATCAATTGTAAACCGACTAGGATATCCTTGAGCCTATAAAAGGACTCCTAGATTGGCATTAGAGGTACGATTTTAAAAAGAGTTTTAGAGTTTACGAATTAGTGTTTTAGAGAAAAGTTCGATTATCTTAGAGTTGATTAGAGTATCTCGCATAACAAGCGCATTTAGAGTTTATAATAAAGTTATTCTTCTTAGCTTTGTTAAGTAAATTCCGCGTACTTGATAAAGATTGCTCGGTGTTTCTTTGTTAATAACTTAGGATTTATCCGAGGTTATTAAACCTTAACAAGCTAGTTAAGTTAGTTTGATTAAAGTATATCGATCCAACACTTTGTGTAATATTTTGTCGTATCACTTGTTGCTGAGACCGCACCATCAGGATTGCAAGGGGTTTATCTTTTCCTGACGTTTCCCCTTTTTTAGGCACTTTGGACTGGTCCTTGCCACTATTTTGTTTGAGTTCCTTTATCACGTTTGACAACTTTCCGGTTCTCAGCAGTTCTTCTATCTGCCTTTTCAGGTGCATGCATTCATCCGTGTTGTGTCCCACTTCTCCGTGGAACTCGCAATATTTGTTGGCGTTCCTTTTATCGACCAGCGTAAGCATTGGTGGAGGAGTTTTAAATTTTGCCTTTTCCAATGCCAATATTTATTTGGGTGTCTTGGAAAGGAGGGTAAATCTATCTTGCTTCCTCTCCGACCGGAGTTGATTTCTGTACCCTCTTTGAAGCCTTGCTTCTGCCCAGATTCATGTGGCTTCCACGGTACTGGGGGTAGCCATCTATTTTTTTCGTGGTTGCTCGCGGCTACTTCCTCAGAGAGGAAAGATGCGGTTACCCTCATCATCTCGCTCACCGACTTGGGTATATTATCATGCAACCTTTAATTAACTCGGGTTAGTGATCCCATGCATGAAACCGAGACCTTCATGACTTTGAGCTCCTTTGACATCTATGCTTTCCTCGTTGAACCTTTTCACAAAGTCTTCTGTGGTTTCTCCATCTTTCTGTTTGATGTGATGGAGTTCCACAGGATCCTTTATGCACTTCTTTTGCAGAAGGAAATTTGACAGGAAAATCTCTTTCAGCTCATCATAATTGTCTACCGATTCTGGTGGAAGGTCGTCAAACCACACCCTAGCGGATCCAGTGAGTGTGAAGTTGAACATGTGGCACCATGTTGGCATGGCCCATTGTTCTACCTTTGCCGCTGCTTGAAAAATCTTCAAGTGGTCTTCCGGGTCTTCACTTCCATCGTATGTCTTCACATTGGTAGGCATTCACGTCTTCTTAGGCATGTCAAAATAGAGGATGCATGAAGTGAACGGGTCAGTCTCCTTGCACACCCATGGCCTAGCTAAGTCGTCGTCCTCGACATCCGACTTTTGCCTCTTTGAACCGGAACCCCAGCGTTCGTCTCCGTTGTCTTCGCTTTCGGAGAGCCGATAAGTCTTCCGTGAGTATGTTCGGCTACCTTCGTATTCTACCGAGTAGGGTTCCGTTCTTTGCGAATAAGAGTGGTGGTGAGTACTTCTGTCCTCTTTTTTAGATCCGCGACGACTGGTTTTATTGTAGGGTCCTAGTTTCCCTCCTTCTTCGGCATGGCTTGCGTCATTGTTGTGGTATACCAAGTCTCCTGGTTTAAAACTTGTATTGCGGACTCTTGAGTTATAATATTTCTCCATTTTTTCTTTGCTTTTTGCTTCACGTATTGCCGCTTGTTCCCTTCTTTCTTCAAGGAGGTCCAAGTTCATTTCCAATGCTTCGTCATTTTCTTCCATGTTAGCTTCCGCTGTCCTCCATGTAGGCATTCCTATCTCAGCCGGGATGACAGCTTCCGTCCCATATATTAATGAGAATGGAGTGTCTCCATTGCTAGATTTAATCATTGTGCGGTGTGCCCATAGGACATGCGACAGCTCATCCAGCCAATTCTTGCTTCTTTCTTCCAACCGAGCCTTTATTCCTTCCCCTAGGCTCCTGTTTGCTCTTTCTACCTGTCCATTTGCTTGTGGGTGTTTAACTGAAGCAACGTGTTGCTTTATATTTATTTTTTCACACTATTCTTTGAATGGGTTGTCTCAGAATTGCTTTTCGTTGTCGGATATTATTTCTCCAGGAAGTCCGAATCTACATACGATATTTTCCTATACGGATTTTTTGATCTGGTTTCCGTTGTCGGATATTTTCCCATACGATATTTTCTCAAAGATGAAATAGTTTTATCAATTAAACAAGTTTATTCATTATCCTAACAATTTTTTAAAATTCAAAATTGAAGAATATGAAACAGGTTCGAGTGTCCTGTGTTCGAGATATATGATTCAATATTTCAATTGTTTATTTGTTTATTATATCTTAAATTGATAGTATGGTTATGCTTTTTAAATTGATAGTATTGTTCGAGTGTTCTGTGTTCGACTGTCGTACCAATGTGTTCGACATACGTGATTAATAAACAATTGTAAAACCAATCTATGGTTATGCTTTTTAAATTGATAGTATTATTGTAAAACCAATTTATGGTTATGCTTTGTAAATTGATAGTATTGTTCGAGAGTTCTGTGTTCGACCTATATCATTCAAGATTGGTTTTACAATTGTTTATTAATCACGTACAAATGGTTAAGCTTTTTAAAGAGTGATGTAACAAATTTGCAAATGCTAACGTATATAAAAGATTACGTGTAATGGCTCTAATTTGTAGTTTGTTTATTGTAGGCTAAAATTGGGAGTTATTTAAAAGAAAGCTTCCGTCTAATAACGAGAATGATACTATTGGTGAAGAGTCTACAAGAGAAAATGCCATGACTGATTCTTCACAAGGACCTCAAACTGCATCCACAACTCATATTCCTTCGGCTTCGGTACCGATTACAATTGCTTTAGACACTCTTCCCTCGGATCCCGCCGATAGACATCGAATTTTTGATTATGATCCAAACCAAAGAGAAGAAATAAGGCGATTATATTGGGATAGAAAAGCTTGTCAACCAAGTGCTCATATATTTCCAACTAAAATTATAGCAGGCAAGGAATTTCCTTGGTTGGAGTATAGTGTAAAGGTGAACAAAGCATTTTGCTTGTGTTGTTACTTATTTAGAGATAATATTGAGAAACAAGGTGGGAATGATGCATTTGTGGTTAATGGTTTTGATAGTTGGCATAAAAAGGATAGATTGTATCAACATGTTGGTAATGTTGATAGCTATCACAATAGAGCATTCCAAAAATGTGAAAATCTTCTTAAACAAGATCAATCCATTGTCGAGGCCTTTAATAAGAAAAGTGAAATTGAGAAGAAGAATTATCTAATTAGATTAAATGCTTCAATTTTGTTGTAAAAATGATATTGAGATGGTAAATATGGTTGACTTTCATTCAAGAGGCCGAAAGGATAGAATTACAAATCAACATCATTTCGAGGTCGATATATTCAACACTGTTATGGATATGCAAATTCAAGAGTTTGGAGATCGTTTTAGTGAGGGAAGCACCGATTTACGATTGTATGGCGGCGTTGAGCCCGCATGATTCATTTTCAGAATTTAGTATATCAAAGTTAGTGAAACTTAGTGAGATGTATCCGCGTGATTTTACTTATATGGAAAGGTTAAGTCTTCCTACGTAACTTGGAGTCTATTATCGATCATGCGAACGATAAAGATTTCGCTAACTTGGAGAGTATTGCCAAACTTGTCGAGAAGATGGTGGATAAGAAAAGCATACATCTTATCATTTGGTTTATCGGTTGTTGAAGTTGGCTTTAGTCTTGCCTGCTACTCGCTACGTTGAAAGATGTTTTTCTAAATGAAGCTCATTAAACCGATTGCGTGAATCGGATGGGCGATGATTATTTTAACGGCGCTTTAACTTGTGCCATAGAAAGAAGAACTTATTAATGTTAAAATGAGGGTGCACGTAAGCATTTTTTTGCTATGGAGATCGAGAATCACTAATTAGAAGGTAATATGTTCATTTATTTATCGCTTTTATGAAATCTTCGCTTTATACCACTTTTTAACTCTATTATATTATGGTTCAAAAAAATTTGTGCACCCAATCATATTTGTTCCTCGGTTCCACACTGTGCATACACATAGTTTAGAGAGAGAGATAGAGAGAGAATGGAAGTCTCGTGAGAAATACAATATGGTGTCACCCTTCACATTGTGTGAGGTGATGGGTATTTATACCCAAAATGTACATGAGTCTCCTGAGTACACATTTTCATGATACTTGGAACCAAACGAGTAAACAAATACATAAACCTACCAAACCATACCTTTTACAATTACATGATTACATATAAGACCCTACATAATGATTTACATTTTTTTTGTCCTAACCATCATCCCCTAAGGGTAGATCATGAGGGTCTTCTCCGGTTTGGGTAGTCTCTTTGATACCTTTGAGCTCCGATGTACATCTCCATGCGCTTCTAGGACTCACAAAGTTCCAAATTATCCTTGATCATCTCGCACAACCCTTCCATACATCATATGATGATCTTCATCAAACTTGATGTGCATGTAGAAGTGTTGTATCAACATCTTTTAACCTTTTTCCAAGACCTAATTCAGATCCCTCGTACTAAATTTGCTAATTCGTCCATATCTATAAATATCTTGTGACGATTCAGATATCACCACGACACAATACCAAACATCGCCACCAAACATCGGCTTTTCTTTACATGACCATTGCTTGACTTTTTGAATTCCTAGGAATGCTTGCATGGGAGATATGAAATTCCCCCCCCCCTGTTGGACTATAATGTCTATTATGCCAAACAATAAGTATGTACGTTTTATTTTATAAGCCTGCAAGTTTTTCTGGTTTGGGTCAACAGGCCAAACCCATTAGGCAAACGAAGACAGATAGTTAATTTTTTAGTTTAGGTTTGTAACGGTTAGAAAACATTGTGCCGTTTACTTTTAGAATCGGTATGCCTCTTCATGAAAGCACCGATTCATATTGTATAAATAGGTTAGGAATTTGTAAACAATAGTTAACCCTTTGTCAGTTATATATCAATTCATTAGAAGGGTTCAACCCAATCTTCCTTGTTATCCTTATTGTTTCTAGTATGATGATTACATGATGGTTGTTCTTGATCATTCGATCCTGGAGATGTAGATGCAAGACTTGTAAACATTGGTATCAGAGCCAAGGAATTAAACACCCAATTCATGTATCAATCATCTCTCAAGAATCTGCCAGGAATGACGATGAAGAAAGAAAGATAAGAGAGACGTTTTTTACCACCAAAGACCGGTGGTTAACCAAGAAGAAAAAAAAGGGGCAGATTTAAGAGAGAAGAACAAAAAGAAAGGAGAAGAAGAAAACATGGTTGCAGTTTTGTTACAAAGATCAAGTAAGAGAAACCGATGTGTTTCAAAGCAAGTAGGAACCGTTCAGAAACCGTTGTGTTTCAAAGCAAGTACGAACCATTCACAAGTAAGAAAGAAATGAAGCAAGTAAGAAGAAGTATGACACCTTTGCAACAAAGTCAAAGCAATGAAGATTTAAGTGGTGATGGCGGCACTAACCCTGCTGGAATTTGGTTCAATCAGAAACTGAAAAGTCATCAACACCAAGAAAGCAAGAGCAAGAGGCATCAAGGAACAAGAAGATTGAAGTTTGGCATCAAGACATTAAGGGGGAACTATTGGACTATAATGTCTATTATGCCAAACATTATGTATATACGTTTTATTTTATAAGCCTGCAAGTTTTTTTGGTTTGGGCCAGGCCCAGGCCCAAACCCATTAGGCAAACGAAGGCAGATAGTTAATTATTTAGTTTAGGGTTGTAACGGTTAGAAAACATTGTGTCGTTTACTTTTAGAATCGGTATGCCTCTTCATGAAAGGACCGATTCATCTTGTATAAATAGGTTAAGAATTTGTAAACAATAGTTAACCCTTTGTCAGTTATATATCAATTCATTAGAAGGGTTCAACCCAATCTTCCTTGTTATCCTTATTGTTTCTAGTATGTTGATTACATGATGGTTGTTCTTGATCATTCGATCCTGGAGATGTAGATGCAAGACCTGTAAACACCCCCCTCCCCCAGGAAGTTCTCCACGTGTACAACGAGTACCCTAGTACCCTGGACCTCATGAATATCTTGCAAGAATCAACAATACCTTGATCTATTCCTTTCTTGTTTCAGAAGCTTATCCATATGAGATACATGTCTTCGATATCATGCGGTTGAAGGTTTACATAGTAACCTTTAGAGTTACAATACTCTAGATTTTCAGCCCCGCGGACATGGACTCAAAGATAGCCCATTCGTCGTGTAATTAGAAGCGGCCGTCTATACTCTACTACTACACAACTCATAATGACACGACGTACTTATGTAAACCACCAAATGTCACCACCACAATTTTACCCTAAAAAAATTGCAAGTCTGATTAAATCACACAGTTGCTCTAAAAAGGGAAAATAGGGTGTCTAATGTTGATTACCATCTATTTACACTATTCTAACAAGCTCACTATATACCAGCAGTTGAAGTTCTTCGGTCTCATTTGCTACATGTGCATGCATCATACCACATCGTTTGCCTTCTAGAGTTCCAATATAAGGTCTACACAAAAAGTTAGCAGTAATATATGAGTCACATGTAGATATAGTAGCGATTTTATGGTTCAAGATAGACTCCAAAATACGAAGCATCATATCGTTTTGCTTTCTATCGTAAAATGCTTGTTGCTCATGCAGTCCTCCTACACCCAGACCAAAAGATTTTTAATAAAATAAGAAAGAACAATAATAAAATTCAAAAGGACGACGAAAAGGCCTTGATACCAGCTGCACGTTGGTTGGATAGTTATAAATTAGAAACCACCACTAGTTCTGAT
Source organism: Chrysanthemum lavandulifolium (assembly GCA_022545495.1). Taxonomy (NCBI): domain Eukaryota; kingdom Viridiplantae; phylum Streptophyta; class Magnoliopsida; order Asterales; family Asteraceae; genus Chrysanthemum; species Chrysanthemum lavandulifolium. The sequence goes on along the minus strand of CM040241.1, from coordinate 38,501,147 downwards.
TTTACACACAGATTGTAAATTAATTAAAAAAGTCACTAGGTTTTTCTATGAGATAAATTAATAAAAAGTGTTTGTTACATTTTATATGAGATAAACTATTTGAATTTGAATTCACTTTTGAGTAGTAAATATGTTATGCCTTGGATGTTTTGTTTTCGTATACTTACACTCTGCATCTGATTTGATCCAGCATTCTCTTTTATATTTACTTATAGATTCAGCTTTTTCCTCCGTCGTGTTGGTTTTCTGGAACAGCTCCCAAAGTGATTCTCTATGCTCCTTCATGATAATTGGTTTTGGCCCTTCAACTTCTGAACCGAAGACTTCATGCTGAAGTGAATCAATGATTGCTTCGTGTTCATTAATTACTGCCTCTTCTAGAGTCTTGCTACCACCTCTAGTTGCACTCACATGTCTGCTTTTTCCGGAATTCGTCAAGAGCACATTCTCCAACTTCTCTTTAACAAGCTTCAGTTTGTCTTCTGTATCCGTTTCTTCTTTCATCATTTTCTCAACATACGTGCCAAAGTTTGGTGTTGCTAGATCAGTGATAAGTAGATCTGTTTCAAGAGCCTCTATCTTTTGAAATCCATCAAAAAGTTCACCATCAGCACTTTCTGCATTTATGCGTGTAAATGATTTTTGGAGCTGGTTGTCTCTTTGGGCTTTGCTAGATGGGTTGACAGAATAGCATGATTTAGCATAGCGTAGTAGGTTGTTGGATAATGGCCGTTCTGTAAGACACATAAATTAGTTAAACGATAAAAGAATGAGTTATAAATCTGAAAAATTAATAGTTTTGTAAGAAAGGCGGACAAGATGCAAAACTTACCTGAAGCAAACTCTTTCGGATATTCATTGTCGGTCTGCTTGAACTTGTTATGCAACTGTCCTAGAATACTAATATACTTTAAAATTTTGTGCAAATAAAAACACACCTTCATAGTTTTGGGCAAAAGGCTTAGTGCGTGACCACTTATTTAATATGAATCAAGAAAGAATATACAGCTACCTAGCTTATGGAAGCTGATGAGTTTTTCTGACTATTTATAGATGTTTTGAAGGTCTGGTTCTTGTCAGAGTAATAGGCACGTAGTCGAAATAATAACGATTTGACTAGATATTTGTAAAGACATATACAGTACGTAATATCTGCAGTAGTTTTTTGGACCTAGCTTCAAGCTGATACCATATGCTACAATGGTCTCTAAGGTAATGATTTTTCTATATTGTCGGTAATTAAGATCGTGGTAATGATTTTACAGCTTAGTTATGAATTGTGTTGACGTATGTATTTATTTGTTGATTTCTTGCTTTTCAGTAGAGTGCTATGTATTTTACTTGCCACCTTTTTCACTTGATGTAATCTCTGCCTGAGTTATAATATATCAGTAGCCCTATAGCTCTGTCATTTGTTATGTATAGTTTCCGATCATATATATGGCTGTGTTCAAAATTTTCAAATACTATATATGGTGCCTGCATGTCAGCATGCATAAAGCATAATGGTTACAGGATGATCGGTCCTTTTAGTGCATTTTAAAGAAAGCTTGCCTTATTTGTACTTGTTTCATGGATTATCTCAACTCATGAAACTCAACAGCCTATAAAACTTTATGTCGAGTAATAACGACTTCTACTTGTGGCTGTGCCCTTGAAAAAAACTCCCTTGTGATTTATGTGTCATTTTCACATGAAATAGTCAACATTAGGTATCCAATCGACAAGTCAAGACTCAAGACAGGAAATCTCTAATCTATCAATTCTATATACATGAAGAGGGTGATTGTTCATAACCAAGTTCACTGTTCTGCCATTACATTAATAATTTCTTGGTGTCAATCTGTAAGTCATGTCATATGACCTATCTAAAGATAATTTATGAAGATTGACATGATTTCATTTGTCATTTTATCACTTTGGCCTACTTCTATTACTTGTGTGGATCCACTTTTTTAATATTTACTTATTGACCTGGTAATCTTTGAAATATCAGCAGATTTTCTATCTTTCTCTAAAAAAGGTGAACAGCTTTATTCAACTTATCAGATTTTTAAGGTGTAACAGCCAGTGTCTCTTGTTAATCCATCATCTAAACATTAGGCTGAGTGAGTAAACTCTTAATATAGATGAGCCATCCCAAGAATTTCACCTTATTTCTAATTCCGAGGAAAAGTTTGAGTTCTAGCTAACAGAGTCATTCCTCATAGACTGAGCTGGCTGCTGAAGAAGCGGTTTATTTTATCTCGTCTTTGTAGCTTATTAGTTAATAAGTGCTTGAATGGGTTTGGATTACGTTTTCACGACAAGAGTAAAAGGAAATTAAGAAAAAATATCCATATCTCTTAGAAAATTGCTCGTAGAATGTCGTCATGTCTCATGCTTTCTCCCCATTGCCTTTCAAATATTTGCCTTGAAAAACCGACCTGTCTCTATATCTTAATGTACACCATGCGTCAAGTGCCTTACACAATGTGCTTAATTATTTTGATAAATGTAGATCATGTTAAGTTTCGCATCTGTTGTTTTCTCATTGAAAGATTTGTGCGAAATTATAATCTACCACAATAATCTTTGTTTGTATGCTAGCATACGGCTCTTGTTGGCTTTGTAGCATCATGGGGCCAACTTTCCTTTGGTGTTTTTTAAATAGGAGCACACAAACTATGACTTATGAAACACGTATGGGTTCTTCTTATAGCAGGAATAAGACGTATGGGTTCTTCTTAACGTATGAAACACGTAAACATAGTCGACAACTATGAAACATGTTCCATCAGATTTGTGACCTTTGAGATGGAAGGAGAGAGGTGTCAATATGTTTTCTCATAGAAGAGACGGTGAAAGATTTGGTGGTGTCGACACAATAGGTCCACAAGTCAGGGGAGGGAACAGGGGAGAAGTCTTAACTTATGAAACACGTAAACATAGTCGACAACTATGAACATGATTAATATCTTCACATTTACATAAACATGTATCTTCTCCCCCTTATTTCACATTCTTATGGATATAAACTATGACTTCAGTTTTTCGCGTTTATCGCTCATCATATTCGTCAATTGCTTAACATTGTAGACACACTTTAGTGTTCCACTATATCTAAATATCTAATCAAATATTAAATTTTAAATAATTATAGTATACATTTTAGGGACAAGGATACTGTTGTTCAGAGAGTATTGCTTCTGAGCATTTAGGTATTTAACTTTACTGTGTATCCATGGGTGACTATTCTGGACGCACTATATGATTCTGTTTTAATCTATTTGCTTGTTAACAGATGTGTTTCTTAATGAGAATTCGAACCCTAAAACACTATATAAAACTGTACAAAGTGCAGCTTTAAAAATTGTCGTTTTTTGAAGTAACCTCATGTTGATTTTTGATCATGAAACCTTAGCATCAGAAGTTTAGGCCTGTACAATGTGTCACATACCCCTTATTGGTCCTCTGTACCTGATTAATGCATATATAGTTATTTTAGACCGTGTATTATACAGTAGGGAAAATTCTCGAAATAGACTAGTTGCCTTAGGGAACATCACTTTCCAGACCCTTTTTTTGGGTGAGTCGAAACTAGACCGTGGGCAACTGCCACGTTGGGCAACTCAACCCCCTAAGCAACAAGTGTGACTTTACTGATTACGAGGTGCTGAATCATAGGGTAACTGGTGTACCTTTTGGGCAACTGCTCTGAGTTGCCCAATTTTAGTACAATCATGTCAGACATATGGCGACATATGGTTGGGTAGTGCAAGTTGCCAAGGCAACCGGTCTAAAAAAAGCACGCCCAAAAAAAATGTCTGGAAAGTAATGTGCCCTAAGGCAACTGGTCTATTTCGAGAATTTTCCCGGTAATATATGACATATGATTTTGAAACAAAAGGTAACCTTAAAACTAGTCAAGAACTATCAAAAAAGTACGACGAAATGATTATGATAAAACTTAAAAGATAAAGATGAGTTTTCATTATTATCATACTGATTGAAAGGTCCTCGTGTGAGTCTTAATATCCTCTTGAGATTAGTGCTCATGTTTATGGTTTAGTATCTGCATCGACATTTCCTTTTTACATTATACTCCGTAGTTCATAAACAAAAGTTAGTTTCGACATCAGATATTTTTGTTTAACATCTACTTAGACCCTCTATTAGCACGACTCGTGTGTTTCTAGATGCATGAGAATTGGATCCAGGACCACCACATGACATAAACGTTAAAATGCTTTCATGGTCCCTACTCCCTCGTAAAATTGTATAATTTTATGATTATTCTAGGCCGCTAAAACGACTAGAACTCTCAAATGAGCTACTTTATAAGCAGTTGTTTCCTAAAATATCACTAAAACCCTTATGGATTATAATGCTGGACAATTATGATTATGGGTGTCAATAGGGTTGGGTTGACCCAAGCTCAACCCGAACCCGATAAGGCTTATTGTGTCGGGTTGAATGGGTTAAAAATTCTTATTGGGTTGTGTGACCCGAACCCGATAACCCGACATAGTTATCGGGTTGGGTTAGGGTTGAATTATTTTTATTATCAGGTTATCGGGTCAACCCGATAAGACCGAAATTTATTTTCTAAAAATTATTTTCCTAAAGTTTTATATGCCCACTAGTTTTTACAATTATATAGGACATTTTATTTAATCGTAAACATGTTAATAGCCTTTCTGTTGGAGATTAGACCACAAGATTTTGTTTATGGCACTTGGAATTATCCATGCAGTCACTATACAAGCACCGAACAAATTGAATTCTTAGTCTAGCACGGTTGGCTAGCGCAAGTACCTGTCAATGCTTATAAATCAATTTTAATAACCCAATACACTCACTAAATTATGAGCAACAAATTCTTTATGAGTGCAATGTGATATAACCTTATAAAAAGAAAAAAGCCATCTGGTACACTGCACAATTGGAAAACAGAATGCTGAATCAAATCAGATGCAGAATGTAAGTATACAAAAACAAAACATCTTAGGCGTAACAACTTTACTACTCAGTGCCAATTTGAATCATCAATATACTTCCTCTTTCGGCGTAGGATGTTCTATTTTCTAGATTTGAGAGATAGAATATGTGAATGTTGACTTTAGTAACTAACTTTTGAGAGGATAATAGAAAAATATGGGCAGAGACACATAATATGTAACGAATTCTTGTTAATAACTGATATGATAGAAAAACCTAAGTAGAGCGCCACATGACGGATACTCATATCCCTATAGCTGTTACCCCAAAAGAAACAAGCATATATAATAGAAAGCAAAAAATACTGACAACCCCTCTTAAAGTAAATCTACATATTAGAATAGCATATGCCTTGTGTCTAAAGCATCTGAGAGCACCAGTGTGGTTCACGTTACATGTGACTCAATTCTGCTATTTTTCTGTGTAGACCTGATACTGGAACTGTAGAAGGCAAACAATGTGGTATGGATGATGCATTTGGTCAGAAGCACATGTAGCAAATGAGACAGAAGAAATTCACTTGCTGGTAGTTAGTGAGCTTGTTGAAATAATGTAAAGAGATGGTAACCACCAAAACCACCATTCAACACACTATTTCCCCTTTTCAGCACAAGTGTGTGATTCGATAGGGGGAAAATATGAATTACACTTACATTTCTTTAGAGGGTAAAATTGTGATGATGGCAGTCGGTGGCATGGTTTACAAAAGTACAATTGTTCTAGTATCGTGTCATCATGATCAGTTTGTGAAGTAATAGAGTCTGTAGATGGCCTCTTATAATTACTCAATGAAGGTGCTATATCTTTGACATCTAATCTGTATGGCTTGAAAAAAGTCTAATACTCCATTTTGGCAATGCTTGATTCATAATTAATCAATGAAGGTGCTATCTCATAACGAATTCACCAAAGTTCCTAAGCATTTCTGATACACTAAATATCAGTTCACTCTCACAGACCATGGTTATTATAATAAAACTCTTACAAGGCTTACTAGTGAAATGCCAACAAACATCTTACAAAATTTATGCAGCTTACATCTAAGTTTAGAAACCACTCCAAATTAAAGTTGTACATCCAGGAAATTGAGTAACCGTTTCTAAATATCATAGTTCTCAAATGACGAGGATGTCATACAAGTCACAATGTAGCACAAACACGTGGACGGCACATATTTTGCATCATTTACGACATTCCGCACTAGTTGGACTCACCTTAGCTTCATAGCTGTATATGTAAATTCATTAAAGAAAGCTACTGATCGATGCACAGACTGATTATCAACACTTTATAAAGATGGGCACGAGGACGGATTTTGGGGAAACAGTTACCCAAAAAAATTCCGCGTGAATTTGGAACTTTTGAGCGGTGAACAACATTTCAATGGGCCAAATATATCATTCCTTTTGGCCCATGTGTAGAGCCCTATAACAAGGACATGTGGTCAGAATGTCCAACTATTTTTTTCTTTATGAAGTTTAACAATAAGAATCAGAAATAAAAAATAAATTAATGATACACTTATAAAGAACAGGAGAACCATAATTTAAGACACACTCAAAGCCCTTAAATGAAGACCTAAAAGATCCTTCTTCCATCAAGTTAGCTTCAAAGAAAGACATCCTTTCCTTAGCTTCATCAAGAGCAAGTAAGTGTTCTCTCATCTATAGATCATGTGCAACATAATTGTATGGAACAGAACAAGCATTAAGGGCATATCTGGGTAAGCTTAATTATGCAGCTTATTGCAGTACCAGTATGGCAGTATGCAATAAGCTTTTACGAGCGTTTGGATAGAGCTAAACCACTTAAGCTCATTCACTTAAAAAAACTTGACTTAAGTACTGTAGTATTCTATCTCGCAACCCTATCCCCTTTAATTTTTTGCATCCATTACTGGTGATTAAACTTATGATAAACAAGTTTTTATCATTTTAGTACAAGCTCTGTCCTCCTTCACATATTTCAAGGCTCCACGGTCAGTAAAATCATAAAGTACATTATAAAAAGAGAAAAATAGAAACTAACTGAGAGAGAGAGGAGGGAAGGATGGACAGATTAGCCACGAGCCAGTTAGAGCTTAATGATCCAAGTAGTTACAAAGCCAGAAAGAGAGAGTTTAGATTATTTGGTCATTAAAGAATACAAATTAATACTTAAAGGGATTGAGCTAGCTTACCAACTATTGGAATATTCTTAATCCAATATCAACCATATTTTCTTTAGTAAGATTTCGATTTCGTTTACATGTAGCATTCTATCTATTGTATATTCAAGAACAGAGTAATTATATTATAAATGCTAATCTTTGTTAAGACAAGAACATATTCTCTTTTTTGTTTTCTAGTGAGACGGATAAATAAAATACATATATGTAAAGGAGGCACCAAAGTTTAATAAAGTGTTTAGTGTAGTGGTAATCATGAAATAAGAATGTTTAGCTTCCAATATTTTCGCAATTATTAAAGATCTGGAGGTTTGGAAATTTGCCAAATACAAGTTTCTCGAAATGACAAACAAAATCTTGAAGACTAGGCTTTCTAAAAGATCACGTGTTTAGATAATCTGATTACAAGGGCCGTGTCCGTGAAAATCTTTTTGCACTATAAGAACTCGACACAAGTATATGATCAAAATAATGTACTGAACAGATTAGTGTTGGTTAACAGACAAAGACCGAACTTTAAGTGCTTCCGAAGTGCTTCCGTTTTATAGAACAGCAGAGAAAAAAACTAGATGTAAAAATACACTTTTAAACTTTTTAAGGGCCCGACCAGCAATAATAGTTCTTGGCTTTGATTAGGGGCCACTGATCCTATTTATTACTGAAAGGTTTATCGATACGTTTTAATATATACGTATTGTTAGAAACTCGAAGGCCTTTTAGGCTTATATTTGATGAAGAGGTTGTAAGTGAAATTTAGGAAGAGAGGAATATTATTGATTGCTTAAGCTTTGCTTCATCCTTACATATGCATCACCACAACACCTATTTATACTACTCCATGGAATGTTCTAGAGATGAGATATTTCCATGGATATTCTACTACGATCTAGATACTTCCTACATCATCTTGATCATTCCTAATACATCATCATCCTTATCCTAATTCTAGATATTTCTATTACATTTGGCTACAATATTCTAGACATATCTATGGATATTTTATAGGATAATTCTTTGTCGTTCTAAAAGCTTCCATACCATTCTACGTCTTTCTAGAAGCTTCCACTATATGGGCTCGGACTAAATCAAGCTTACGATCCAACACCCCCCTTTAAACTTGATTTACCGACTCCAAGCATCATTCGTTGTCTTGAAAAATCTTTCTCGTTGTGCGGCTTGGTGAGGATATCTGCAACTTGGTTTTCGGACATCGTATGTATCACTTGGACATCTTTCCTTGCAATGCACTCTCGAATGAAGTGATAACGAGTGTTGATATGCTTACTTCGATCATGGCATACTAGATTTTTAGCTAAGTCAATGGCCGACTTGTTATCCACATAGATCTCAGTCGAATCTTCTTGTTCCATGTGTAGCTCCTTTAGCATACTTCTAAGCCAAATTGCGTGACATACACATGATGTTGCACTACGCACTCCGCTCACAACTAGACAAAGTAACAATAGGTTGCTTCTTTGAAGACCATGTAAAAGCATTGTTACCTAGGAAGAATATGAATCTCGTTGTACTTCTTCCATCGCCTTTGTCTCCAATTTCACCACCGCCGCTATATCGAACCAAATTGAAGTCTTCACTTGTTGAATAAAACATTCCGTAGTCTACAAGACTTTGATATAACGGAGGATCCTCTTTGCAATCTCCAAATGCTTTGTTGTAGGCTCTTCCATGAAACGACTAATTAAACCAACCGCAAAGAGTATGTCAGTCTTGTACATGTCAAATAGCGCAAACTTCCAACGAGACTCTTGAATTGAGTTGAGTCTACCGCTCTCCTCCGTCATGCTTAGAAGGCTTTGCCTTATGTTCTATGGGGTGCCAACGGATTGCACTTATCCATGCCAAACTTCTTTAATATCTCCTTGGCATATCCTTCTCGACTTATGAAAATTCCATCATCCGTCCGCTTCACCTCAATGCCAAGATAATAAGACATAAGTCCTATGTCATCATCTCGAACTCTTTCGTCATTGACTTTGAGCTCATCAATCATACCGAGAGTTTTCAGAAGATCAAATCATCCACGCACAAGCTGCATTTAACACTATACTTCCATTTGCAAATTTCACGTAAAGTGCATATTCACTTAGGCATTTAGTAAAACCATGTTCTTGGAAATACTTGTCAATTCTAGTATTCCAAGCACGTGGTGCCCGCTAGACCATATAAGGCCTTCTTCAACCTTAGCACTTTACCTTCTTGCCCTTTGGCAACATATCCCTCCGTTGCTCCACATAAACTTCTTCTTCAAGAAGTCCATTTAGAAATGCGACTTTACATCCATTTGGTGGATTTTCCACCTATATTGAGCAAAGAATAGCAATAATCATTCTAATAGTTTCTAAGCGAGCAACAGAGCAAATACCTCTTCGTAGTCGATACCATGCTTCGCTTGTAACCTTTTGCCACAAGTCTTGCCTTGTACTTTTCCACTTCGCCTTGGCGCTTTTTTTGGTCTTGTATACCCACTGACTCCAATAGCCTTTTGGCCTTCGAAGGTTTGTCAACTCCCATGTATCATTCTTCACTATTGACTTTATCTCCTCGTCCATGGCTTGTCTCCATTTCTTGCTTTTCATAGCCTCCTCAAAACTAAAGGTTCACAATCAACGATAAACAAGTAAGGGTATTTCGCACACCTCGTAGAGCTCCCGCAAACTTCTTGTCTTCGGTTCTCCTTCACTTGAACTTGAAGGTGATTCTTGGGTTGGAGTTGGACTTTGAGGTTGTTGGACTTGTTCACTTGATTCACCCGCTCTTCTTCATCACCATAGGAAGAAAGTCATACCTTTCATTTTCCTTGATGCTCCAATCCCATGTCTCTTCTTCATCGAAATCCACGTCTCTACTCACTACCACTTTCCTTGTGATTGGATTATAGAGCTTATAGCCTTTTGACTGCTTGTCGTAGCCAACAAACACATGCTTCTCACTTCTATCATCAAGCTTTAATCGCCTTTGGCTGGGAACGTGGACATATGATATGCTTCCGAATACCCTTAGGTGAGAGACGGTAGGCTTCATCCCATTCCATGCTTCTTGTGGAGTCTTGTTATCTAAACTCTTTGACGGACAAACGGTTCAATAGATATATCGCACAATCAACCGCCTCGCCCAAAACTCCTTTGGCATCTTCTTACTTTTCAACATGCTTCGACCATATTGAGAATGGTTCTATTCTTTCTCTCAACCACTCCATTTTGTTGTGGGAGTAAGGCCGTTAGAAATCTCCGGATCCCATTATCCTCACAAAATTTGTTAAATTCTTTTGATAAAAATTCTCCACCTCTATTGGATCTCATTGATTTAATTTTTAAGCCTTTTCTTTTCAACCATAGTTTTAAATGTTTTAAAGTTTCAAAAGCTTGGGATTTTTCTTTAGAAAATATACCCAAGTTTTTCTTGAAAAGTCATCAATAAAGAGCATAAAGTAAAGATTATTACTATAAGAGGGTGGAGTAATGGGACCACACAAATCCGTGTGAATTAGATGTAAAGGCTCCTTAGCTCTTAATGTCGCTTCTTTCGGGAACGAACTCCTAGCATGCTTCCCAAGAAGGCATCCTTCACACAGTTGATTGGGATGATCAATTTGATCTAAACCTTTCACCATGGCTCTATCCTCTCTTCTTGTTCGTCATGTCTTGCCATTAGCAAGGTAAGCTCATCTCCGTCTTCTACCTCCACAAGATTAGCTTTTTCTTCCTCTTGTCTTGAGCTAGTACACTCATTGGCATAATGACCATATTTACGACAATTGTAATATTGTGTTTGGGGCTTACCTCCTCTTTGAGATTGAAAGCCTCTCCCACGACCTCTTCGATATGAAGACCATTGGTTTTCATCTTCTTTGTTGACATCTTCTCTTCCTCGCCCTCGGCCTTGAAACCACCACGACCTCGAAAAATACCGCCCTCGCCCTTGCTCCTTTCCATGTAGAAAGCTCTTTCTTTCTTTGAAAGAGACCTTTGAGTATAAAGCTTGCTCCAAGGGTTCTTTCCCTTCTTTTCTTCAACTTCTTCATGGGCTTGTAAAGATCCCATGAGTTGATCAATGGTCATTGAGTCTATGTCTTTGAATCCTCTATGGCCACGACAATGTAATCAAATCTTGGGGCAAAGAACTAAGAATCTTTTCTATCACCTTGTGTCACTCAAGCTTTCACCATTTCTCTTCATTTCATTTGAAATGGTCAAGACACAGTGAAATAATCCGAAATGGTTTCGATTCCTCCATTTGGAGTTTTTCGAACTCTCTCTAAGAGTTCAAGACGCACTTTTCACTTTTTCGATTCCTTTGAAAGCATTTGAAGGATCTCCACGCCTTGGAAGTAGTTGCATTGCAACTTTTTCAAACATCGCATCATCAAGACATTGATAGATGAGTGTAAGAGCACTTTGATCCTTCTTTCTCGCTTTTGCAACTCCACCCTTTGGGCGGCATTCATGGAACTTTCATCATCTACTTTCTCAACACCTTTCTCTACCATCTCCCATACATCATGTGAAACTAGTAACGCCTTCATTCGAATGCACCAACTACCATAGTTGTCTTTGGTAAGACGAGGAAATTGGAATAAGTTCATCATGCTTGACATTGTGATCTTCTAGCTCTGATACCAATTTGTTAGAAACTCGAAGGCCTTTTAAGCTTATATTTGATGAAGAGGTTGTAAGTGAAATTTAGGAAGAGAGGAATATTATTGATTGCTTAAGCTTTGCTTCATCCTTACATATGCATCACCACAACACCTATTTATACTACTCAATGGAATGTTCTAGAGATGAGATATTTCCATGGATATTCTACTACGATCTAGATACTTCCTACATCATCTTGATCATTCCTAATATATCATCATCCTTATCCTAATTCTAGATATTTCTATTACGTTTGGCTATAATATTCTAGACATATCTATGGATATTTTCTAGGATAATTCTTTGTCGTTCTAGAAGCTTCCATACCATTCTACGTCTTTCTAGAAGCTTCCACTATATGGGCTCGGACTAAATCAAGCTTACGATCCAACACGTATGACCGGATTCGAACACGAGACTTTAGGATTGCACACATTAAGTATGAGAATCAATGTTAAAATAATTAATATATAAAATGTTGTATTTAATTATTTAATCACGAATAAAACACTAAACGAGAGTTAGTATTTAACGAGGTTTGGTTAACGGTCGTTAAATTACAAGTTAAAGGACTAAAGATGAAATTAGTGATCGAGAAGTATCTAGAACCCCATGGGGAGCCTAAAACCGGTCGAACACAAGGGATAGGGTACTCCTACACTAACTTGGACTCCAAGATAGTTTTAGTATAAATACAAACCCATTGTATTCATTCTAAACTAATATTGGTGACTTGCAAACCTAATTTCTCTTCTCCTTCTCCTCCCTTTGAGCTTAACCGGTCGAACTCCTCCCTAATCCCATAGGGATAGATTTCTAAAGCTCAAACAAAAGTTTTTGGTTTGTTTTGTGATCATGAACCTAGCTTTTCGCATTGAATCGTTAGTAATACGTGTGTACGTGAACGAAGGTCAAACACACTTGTGTTTCGTAATTCTTGGTGGTCGATTTGGGTATATAGTCGACATTAGTAAACCCTAATTAGGGTTTAGGGTTATTGGTTCTTGATAATTTGTATTGCTTGAATTCGCAAAAGCTACGCATATACTTTTAATTCGGTTAATTAGTTTACATGTATTATGATCCTATTTGCTTCCACTATTTGCTAAGATGTTCTTTATGTTTATAATTGTTATATAATTCATAAAACCCAACAATTACCAGATTTGATTATCCTCTAGAAACACATTTGTCATACAAAGGACAGTTAACAAACATCAAATATATGAATACCCTTATTAGCTATGCATGGGCATATCTGATAACATGGGCATATCTGATAACATGGGCATTATCTTTTACTAATAAAAGGTTCATAGGATAACCTCAAGATCGTCAAGATAACAATGAAAGCCTCATCATATTTTAAGTTTCTTAGCTAAAATAGATAACTTTATCGTTATCAGTTCTAATACTGTTGACTTCTTCTACACTTCAAAAGTGTAGATAGAAGTTTACATATAGTGACAAAAAAAAAGGCGTTACGATAAAAAATTTGCCTTTCGAGACGCATTTTATTTATAGAAAGTGTCATCAAATCTTCAAATTTAGAGTTTTTATCCAGACTTACTAAAAAGTGGGACTAAAGGTTAGATTTAATAACACTTTTTGTTTCATTAAAACCTCTTGCACTAAATGTTAGTAGATAATAGGCCCAAGCCCGGTTTGTGGGTTTAGCGCATCTAGGGTTTTGCCATTATAAATAATGGTGAATAATAAAGTTATACTTACGGGTTTATTCATTATCTAACAAACCCGTAGGTATACCTAAAGGTGAATAAATTAAACCCGTAGGTATAACTTTATTATTCACCATTATTTATAATGGCAAAACCCTAGATGTCCTAAACCTACAGACCGGGCTTGGGCCTATTATCTACTAACACTAAAGATTTTTTTTTCTTGTAGTGAGGGTTTTACCCCGGTAAATATATTATTCTTTCGTTAAAAAAAAATATTATTCCAAAAAAAAAAATTAATTATATAAGATATGGATGTGTCTCACATCTCAGCTTTTACATAGGCAAAACTGCATTACAATGAAAACCAATAAACTACATTTGTCTTTCAAAAAAATAAACTACATTCGACTAAAGATAACCAATAAAAAATGTCAAACATAGACAATGATCTTCAGATCAGCCATCTTTACTCTCGTCCTCATCCTCCTTGTCCTCCTCCACTTTTGTAACTTCACTCTCGTCCTCATCAGCCATGTCATCCTCCACATCAATCATATCAGAGTACTTGGACTCACGATATAATCATATTGTTCATCTGAATCATACACATAAGTAGTAAGCAGACTCTCTTCACAATTGCCCTCGTTGTCCACTATTTTAGTAGAAGCAAAACGTACAGTTTTTTCCTTTCTTTTCCCATCTCACTTTATCTTTCACTTGTTAATCATTTGAAGTTAATTTAACCCTTATTATTGGTTTAGATCTTGCTGTTAGAACTTGGTGAATCAATGGCTAAGATATATAGTATATATGATCTGTCGCGAGGAAGGTGCTTAATTTCTAGTAAATGGTGGTATATTGAAAAGTGCTTAATAGTGAGAGGAGATATTAATCGACTCCACATTTAAATTTCACAATGCATTGTGCTCGGTGTTAAGATCTTGAAGGTCATAGGTTCAAATACCTTATCCTCATTGCCTTGTAAAATAATTCCTTGAAAAACCGACGTGAGTCCAAGGATCCAGGAAATGGATCAAACGATCTAAATAAAGGGAAAAAGCGTATTATGTGGAGCTTGGATATGAAAAAGGTCGACTTGGATATTTTGGACCTGTTCTTTTCAAACATGTTACGATTTCTTTTCATGTCCTTCCTTTGTACTATATTAACATTATCAATAAAATCAGATCTTGTCAGTTGACCTGTTTATTGTTTTCTCTCTGAAATTTATATATGAATAACAACCATCTACCACTAGAATATTGCATGTCTGCTAGCATATAACTCTTGTAGGCGTTGAAGAATCACTGGCCCAAACTTTTTGGCATATGTATTTAGAAACAGTACCAAACATCCTTAAACTTGGATTTGCATATAGCTTATTGGTTCACGAAAAGCATCAACTTCATGACATTGTACACTATATATTTGTATATTCACCCCTGCATGTAAACAGATTTTCCGTCGTATTATTTTACATTTTCTTTACGGATATGATATGAATTTTGCTATAACATACTTGAAATTTTACAGATGCATTTAGGTATGACTTCAGTTTTTCACTGTTAATCTTGTCCCCTAAATCTTTATGCTGGTTTTTTTTTGAATATCATAATGGCCAATTTTATTTTCTTACTACTAAACTTTAAAACATACTTAGTAGTCGCAAATAGTCAAATGCATGCAATATTATTCTGAAAACGCTGCATCTCAACAAATTAGCTTAATGAAACTCAACATTGAGTAAATTGTTACATCATCAGTTAGTAGGTTATCATTTTATATACCCGTGGTTTTTAACATTATAGTCAAACTTTAATTGCTCAAGTACATCTACTAGTAACTGAATAACTCTACACATTTTAGGGTTACAAGTACTGTTCTCGAGAGATATTTGCTTCCCTGCAGGCTAGCTATTTACTCCAAATTCATATCACATTATCCATATGAATTTACCTAAAATCTTAAAAGTTAACATCAATCATTTTATTTCAAAGCGTTGGTAACATAAACAGTATTGTGTACGTGTGTTTGATGATATGCGTCACTAGTAAATTATAAACACTAGGCTAGTTGTTGATTAGAAATGCTACACTGCCTTTAGAACTTGTGACTGGGTATCAGAGATCTTGGATATTGGATGACGATTTCTAAAAATAAGTTTATAAGAAGTGACGGGATGTAAACAAGTCAGGTTAACGGCATCACCGGATTTGAGCTTTTGGATTCGGTATATGATTTATTATCATGTTGCTTAGTTCTTGATGCTACATTAAATGTCATATCGGAAAATTTGTTGCACACATGTGTTTGTCGATGATCATTGCAACTTGCACGACAACTGTTGCATTGGATAATGTATGTGTAGGTGGCCGCTCACGTACTCTACTTTTTTCATTAAGACCATTGATATTTTGAAAATCCTTTCCAGGTCACTCAAGTATGTATATAATAATTTTACACCAACTTTTGACCACTCAAGTATGTATATGTGATGAGCTTTTAACGTGTAATTGGTTACACCTGATGTATATTTAATGGTATTTTCATCATTTCTAACTTTTTCGGCAGAAACATTGCATTAGAGGTTTGTTTATTGCATTAGTAACATATGCAAATGAACTAAAAACCTTGTATTGACCATGAACCCTTATGGATCAGAAATGTAGACAGTTCTAATCTAACTTGGAGCCCTTTTGGCCCTGTACATTACACAACATTCTGATTTATTGAAATTATATGGTCGACTTAGACAATTTACGTATATCGTATACCAGGATACGGTAGTATAAGAAATCCGAATGACTGACTATGATTGTGAAACATAAAGAGATTATAAAAGCAGTCAAAAACCATTAGAACAGTTAAGAAACACATGAAACTTTAGTGACACTTTTTATAATGTTTGTGACACTTTGTTGGTGACAATTAGTTTGACGTTTGGTGACACTTTTTTATGTGTCACCAAAAGACTGATTTTTTAGTGCCTTAAAAAATATTAATAATAATAAAATATTTTTTTAACACTTTGTACTCATGGGAATTACCGAAAATTCTCGTACCGAAACCGAGTACCATACCGGAACCGAACCGAAAAACTTGGAGCGACTCTTGGTTCCACTTTTTTCTTATTTTCGGTTCTCGGTTTTTTCAGTTCCGTTTCGGGACAGTTCCAGTGAGAGGTGTTATATCCATCGAGTCTGATTAATTTGCTCATTGGACATTCAGTGGGATTGATATTAGGGGTTTGACATTCGGGGGATAGTATTCTACCATTGTTCCACTTAGGCATCCATTTGAGTCTTTTGAAACCAATTTCTATCAACAAATTCATTTGTCATTTGATGATCATAACTAGTTCAGGACAATCCTTAGGCTCAGTGCTAGAGGAACTTTCAGCAAGTTGGTCAGCCCCTAAGATTTTATTCTTTTGTTTAGGAATCTATTCACTAATGCATTGACTAACACTATCTGAGCTATCTAACCAAGACTTATTGATTAACTTTTCTTCCTCAAGTTCTTTCCTAAGTGCTTGATTTTCTTTTAATATCTCAGTGTTAGTATGCTGAAGTGTAAGGGCATTAAGTATGGCTTGTTCAAGGTCTAATGATCATTCCCTACAAGTGTTCGGTTCAAGCACAAGATTCATATGTTTTGACATCAAGTTTGTTCTTTATTCTTCAACATATCTAACTTCAACACATATATAATCAAGAAAAGATTTCCAATCATCATTATTTTCCATTTCAAGAAGAGTGTGTAACTTTTCATAGCGATGTCAACCCATTCACCATTCATAGCATGCTCATTTCTCATAGTTGCTGTTTCATCATTAGCCAAGGCCATGAATACCTTGACTTGAATTATTTCATCATTAGATGATAATAGTTCTTCCTCATCCGAGTCATAAGATTCAGCTACCAAACCTTTATTTCCACTTGAGAAAATTGAGAGGGTTGAGAGGTTGAGCCACTAGCTTGCAAGAGAGCTAGTTTGGCTTGGACCTTGTTGTACTTTGCAACATAGTCTTTCTGAATTCTTGGTTCAACTTGACTATGTGAAGAAGTTTGGCCTAAGGTGATAAGTTTTGGTTGAAAACGGTTTTGATGTGGAGATGTATAAGATGGCGAGGATGTTTCAGAAAAACAATATTTTGAAAAATGGCCAATTCTACCACATTAAAAAAATCAATTTTCTTTGAGGATTTCGAGGCACTAAATCTTTAGATGGATTCTATTTAAGGAATCTCCTAGAATTTGCCAAAATAGCACTTTCTTGAAATTCCTTAGTAAGCATGTCCTCAATAAGATCATCCAAGTATTCTTGACTGCTTCTCAGGTCTTCCTCATTTGTACAATCATCCGGAAAGTCCTAAAAATAGAATTAGTGAAGAAAGTAGTTGATATGGGTTAGTTGTAGTTAGGTCTTTCTTGGTGTCACAAAAATTATTTCTTCATAGTTGGCCTTTCCAAAAAGGGTTGCTAAGTGAAAGTCTTTAACATGGTTAGAGTTTCTGAGACTTTGGTTAAAGCTTAACCACTTGCATTGATTTCATGTTTGGAAAGAGTGACACCATAATTTACGTGTTCATTCATGAGAACTTTATACTTGGTAAAGGTTTGAGAAACGGTTTCACATCAATATTTGAAGGTGTTGTCAGCGAGTTTTAAGTTCACGAATCTATTTTCTTTGACTTAAGAGGGCCCTTCATTGTTTAAAACTAGATCTTCCCATGTATGTTTGGCATTGAGAAGCTTAACATCTCCTTCCATCAGATCATCATGTAAGCATGAAACGATGATACTTTTGAGGCGTTGGTAAAGATTGACTACTATTCTTTCATCATTATTCCACTGAGCTTCTGGTTTCTAAAGACCAACATCATTGTTGGGAACATATGGAGAAATAAGGTTCCATACCAACAATGTGACAAAGAAATATTTTCTTCCATTTTGTGAATCTTTCCTCCTCTAGTTTAGGAGCAGCAGTGACATAACCACCACCCTTTGCATCTAGAAGTTGAGGAACATCATTGTTTGACATGGTTGATCTTGATTTTAGAAACTGAGCAAATCTTTTTGAAAAGCTTTACCATGTCAACTACATGTATGTTTAAAAAAGTTAAAATCATGTATACAAAAACAATTAAACAAAAGAACACAACAAGGTTTTTCAAGTTTAAACTCTTATTTGAATGAATTAAAGAATTTACTATGACTATTTGCGGAATAACAATCATAGTTGAATGAAAAAGTGTAAGGTGATCTTCTCACTTTCTTAAACACAAACCTAAGTATTGTGTTTAAGTAAAAACTATGCTCACCACCAAGTATATTCAAGGACTTAGTTTTAGGATGAGTAAATGCTCTCGTAAATAGTAACACATTAATTGTACGAAATAACATTTAATCCTTTACAATATTCCTTTATATAGGCAAATACAAGGTGGATACCCCGGGTTAGAAGCCGCGTGTCAAGCATCTAACTAGAAAGGTACAATGGTACCTTACTGCATTAAATGCTTCTACTCTTGTAACACGTACAACCTTGCTTTAGGATAGAGTGCTGACAAGTGTTTACTCTTTTTATACTAATTGTTGTACTTTGTTGACTTTCTTTGATAAGTAGCTTTCTCTTATCACATCACCAAAGTTCCCGCCTATTTGTTTCATGGAGTTAGATACTTTTTATGAGTATCTAAGTTTAGGATGTTGTTTTGTTGAGGTGATCAAAGGGGACTCAGTGAGTTACTATCATCACTCACTAAGTTCTGCCTATGGAAGTGGTGAGTCTTTCTTTAGACTCTCAAGAACTTTGAAGATGACTCCCATGGATTTCAATTACACTTAGGGGACGTTTGGTATGAGTGAATGGCACATAATGGAAACACATCTGAGAATGGAATTAGATAGAAAGGGAATAGTCTAAAAGAATGAAAATGTATTCCAATGTTTGGTATAAACAAAGAATGAGGGTGGAAAAATATGACAGAAAATAATTCCTTTGTTTGAAACAAGTAGAAAATAGATTATTGAGAATGGTAAAATAAATTCATTTGCTCATAATTGTTCAATTCCATGTTATCACGTACCCATCTTCAATATATTAACCACAATCATGAACGAAAGCATTTTCTTTAAATAATTCACTATGTCTAATTTTCTTTGATATATGTTAACAAAATAACAAGTATAATTCACATTGTTTCTATTGATATCATTGGACACACACAAATGCAATATCGAAACCGCAACATGTGAACAAAAGAATTGAATATTACATCTGAAAATTGAAGGTCAAAATAGTTACGTGTATGATTACAATTTGTTGAATTGAAGCACTGGTTAATATCAAGGTAATCTGAAAGAATTGAGAATGAAGTTTTTTTGATGATGAACATGAAATTAGAGAGAAAAATATGCAAGGGTTTCTGATGTTTCCCCAAAAATGAGTAGCATGTTGTTCCCCACTTTTTCTCATATTTTTGATTCTCAAGTTGAATGGAACCATGAATGGATTTGTCTAATTTTGATGATTCCCACCATTCTTTGCTTTTTTTAAGGAATGAAATTGGTTTCCAAAGAATCCTATTTTAATTCCCCATTTCCGTTCTCTGTAGTACCAAACTAAAGAAATCTTTCTCATTATGTTTCTTGGCTTTCCATTCCATCGTACCAAACACCCCTTAGGGTAATTTTTATTCAAATCCTAGACGAAGATAATTGGACAATGAATTGGTCCAACACTTTTATCCCAATATAGATGTTCTTCTTTAAGTTAAACATAGTTTTTTAAGACACATCATCTTCCTTTACAAGTAGTTAAAAAAAAGTTATTATCATTATCCCTTAACTAAGCTAATTGTTCATGATTTTATTCACTAATTATGCATCATGATGGTAATCATTAACAAATTAACCCAATTATCAATTTTGTTCTCAACCCGACAAGCCAACACAAACATCCCATGCACCCACCCTTCTAGTCCCTACAGAAAACAACACCCATGTTGGTCTATCTTTCTTTCTATGAACAATCGAATAAATATACTAAGTTTATTTGATATAAGACAATCGTTAGTTACAGACTTTGATTTACATGGTACTTATACTTTTCTAACCGACACTATGAACCGACACAACCTTTCAAGTTTAACTGCCATAACCGTTTTTTAACTGCCATTCAGTTTTGGACTTTACTTTTGACACACTAGACCCTTTAACTTATATACATACGTAAATACTACACTAATCTTGACTTACATGGATTAGTAAGTTAGTATCCAATACCTCCCTAATTTATTAATCCATGCCTTCGATATCTTCAAGCTCCTTTATCTTTATCTTTGAACTTTGGTCCTTTGTCTTGCTCTTCACCTTGATCATCTTTGTTACCAACTTTCTTCATTTGTATTGTTTCGTACTCTTGAATCTCCAACACACTATTTCTAGTATCACGATCTTTTGATTCAGCTTTCTTGTTTCTTGACTTGATGTCTTTCTCAATCTGGCTCTCCTTCTGAAATCTTGATGGCGTCTCTCGATTTTTCTTGCATTCGCCCTTGTCAACTCTCTCTTCTTCTAGGAGTTTCTTATCTGAAATAACTCCAAGGTTTTCTTTCTCAAATTGTTCTCTTACTGTCTTTAACTCTTTCATCTCTTTGCTTGTGCAATCTCTCAACTTCTTGAGGTTCTCTTATTCTCTCTGCATTTGTTTCTCAAATGTCATTTCTCTATTTTTTATTTTCTTCTCAAACTCTTGTTTTTCAATCTCTAACTCTTGAAGCATTTCGAACTTCCAAAACTCTAATTTACTCTTCAAATCAATTTCTATCTTTGACCGCATATCTTCTAATCTTCCTTTTGGAATTTCATCCTTCTCAATGACAATTCCTTTCCTTCTCGGTTCTTCCTTTAAGGATGTTATCTCCTTTTCATCTTTACTAGTAACCATCAATAGTGTTGGTTCACAACTTCAAACACAAGGTTTGCTTTTTTTCTCTACGGTTTGGTTTTGGACAATTTTAAGATAGTGTCCAAACTCATGACAATTATAACACTCTATTTCTCTAAAGTCTCCTATGGTAGTTTTGATCTCCATGGTTTCTCTTATTTCTATCATAATTATCTTCATTCTTACTATCTCTTGTGAATCTTCCTTGGCCTCTTCCTCGTCCGATTACCACCTCCTCGCCTATCATTTCCATAGTTGCTGTTTCATAATTTCGTTATTCCCTTGACGTGTGAATAACAATTTCTCACTATTATCTTCCTCACTTTTTTCTAAACTTAAGCCTTCTTCATAAGTCTTAAGTTTCCCAATAATCTCCTCTAATTTTGCTTTCTTAAAATAAACAACCATTTCAATGGTTGCTACCATCGTACAAACTTATCCGGGACCGCATTCGAATTTCCGTATTTTGTTTGTTCATCAAACGTTAATCCACATGTAGCAGCCTTTGTAATAATACTCATCAACCTCCCAGCAAATGAATCTATTGATTCATCTTCTTTCATCACAAGTCTCTCAAATTCCGATTTAAGTTGTTGCGAGTGTGCTTGTTGTACATCTTCTGTTCCAATAAATCTGGACTTTAAAGAGTCCCAAATTTCTTTTGTTGTTTTACATCCCGCAACTTGCATTTGTAAATCTTCTGGTAACCCTTGAAATAGGTATGCTGACGCCGAACTATCCTTTTTTACATCAATCTCTTTTGATGTACATGTTCCTTCTACTAAATCCCATACTCCATTTGCCAATAGTATCTTCTTCATTCTTAATGCCCATAATGTATAATTTGTGTTGCTTAAAACTGGGCATTGATATGATGGTAACGATGTGGTGAAAACAAATATGTTTTCATTTTTATCTCCCGTCATATCTTTCGATTTGATTTTCTTCTAAGACTAATATAATTCTAATAATAGCCGAACTTAAAACCTTCTTTCTAACCACAATAATTCTTAAACAATTCTAACGGTTTCTAACGCGAATTATAATGGAAGAAATCTATTCTACCAATCTACAATACTAATATGCAAATTCTCTAACTTTTCTAAAAAATAACTAAGTATTTGAAGGAGTAAAAAACCTGTTACTTGACTTTTTGTGGGCTCCCTTTTCCAAACAATAACGTAAAGTAGTAACTTTCTGCTCCTTCCTTTTCCTTTTAACAAAGTTGCTATTTGTTCCACTGTTGTTATCTTGTTCCCAAAAAAACACGCCTTTCTTTCTACCAACTGTTAGTCTTTCTTCTTCACAAATTAGGGCAAATCACTTTTCTCTTCTTCCTGTTGCAATCGATGGTGGTTAAGATTCTTGTTTCTTTTAGGATGACGGCGGCGGTCTCTCTTCTTTTCTGGCAACTAGCGGCGGCGGTTTAACCGGTATGTTTTTTTTTTTCTCTTCTCTTTTTCTAAATCTCTGATTCGATATTATCTTTAATTGAATCGTGTTTGATTCCTCTGAATCAAAAACTATTCTCTGTCTCTCTTCTTGATTGAATGACCGGTATGCGCACGGTCTCTACTTTTCTTTTCTCTTGATTGATTCCCTGAATCAATCGGTCTTTGTTCCTTTCTCTCTGGTCGAATCGTTTGGCTCTGATACCAACTGTTGGTCTATCTTTCTTTCTATGAACAATCGAATAAATATACTAAGTTTATTTGATATAAGACAATCGTTAGTTACAGACTTTGATTTACATGGTACTTATACTTTTCTAACCGACACTATGAACCGACACAACCTTTCAAGTTTAACTGCCATAACCGTTTTTTAACTGCCATTCGGTTATGGACTTTACTTTTGACACACTAGACCCTTTAACTTATATACATACATAAATACTACACTAATCTTGATTTACATGGATTAATAAGTTAGTATCCAATAACCCACACCCCTTAATGCTCACCTTAACACTCCCTCGCAATCTCAAGCCCCCACATTTTGAAATTAACAAGTTGACAAATTTCTTTAGAAAAACTATTAAGCGTGTAACACCTTTCACCTTTGTACCTAGCTAGTTGGATTATGGCATGTTAGTTTGTTACTGTACCCTACTTTGAACTTATAATAACCCCTCTACAAAACTTTATATATCTTAGTTTACATGCCATGGTATGAAAATTCCGTTACATAAGATCATGCAACAATATGTATGATTGCAACATTCTAAAATATGCAATGCTACGATATGACAAACTTGCAAATGAGAAATATGAGACAATGTTTCTATTAATTTGTGCCTACCGGGTACATGATAATGTATATTTAACACCGTTAAAATTTTGATTAATGTTAATAAAATCATTTTTTTACTAAAAAAGGTCCAAATTTGTACACTTCAACATGACATGGGAATAGTGGTCATGAATTAGCGAAACATCTAAATCAATAAAAATAGTCATGTCAACTAGAAAACCTTTAGAAAGTTAGCCGTTACTATACAATTCATATTGTGGAGTTAGTACCCCAGCCATGTCATTTCACTATCAGTGGTCTCAACGTCGATTTGTATGGCCCCCTTTCAGTGACAATGAATCAATCCTTTTGTCTTCTTTCTTCTTCAATTACTTGTTTATTTAATACTCTATTCGTCCTAAAATAATTGTCCACATTGCCATTTTGAGATGTTTCAAAATAATTATCCATTTTATATTACAACCAATGGGAAGAGACTTAAGTGGGTAAAGATGATATTTGATTGGTGGAGATTGTAGTTCATGAGATTTTTTAAAACTTTGTGCATTTTTAAAGCAGACAATTATTTTGGAACGGAGAAAGTATATTATAATGGCATTCTACTTATTTACATGCAATATTTACTACTACAAATACAACTATACTCAATCACGCTGAGGTACGAGGTAGGTATGATGTATGCAATCACACCTTTACCCGAAGGTGAAGGGACTACTTACACAAAGACTTCCGGCAAGAGTTTGTTTATTTACATGTAATATAATTTGTGTTAACTAATTCGCATTAGTGACCAATATGATGAGTGACTTATCTAACAGGAATTACAAAGTTTAGTGAA
Source organism: Chrysanthemum lavandulifolium (assembly GCA_022545495.1). Lineage (NCBI taxonomy): Eukaryota > Viridiplantae > Streptophyta > Magnoliopsida > Asterales > Asteraceae > Chrysanthemum > Chrysanthemum lavandulifolium. The sequence continues at coordinate 38,476,616 of CM040241.1, read as the reverse complement.
CATTGCATGCAAATTGCTAGTCTGGTAGAGTATTCATAGATCAATAATATAATTAAAGTACAAAATAAATAGTCAGCTAGCACATAAACTTGGTAGGAAATGTGAATTATTCACAACTTTTACTTTTCAGTTTTCACACAAGCCTTTTTACACAGCTCATGTTTTATTTGGCGTTGAGTGTAAAGTAAAACCTATAGTGTATGAAACTATATATCATCTTCCATTAAATCATTCGGGAGTGACCTAGTGGCTTATAATTATCATCACTAAAATGTGAAATGTCTCATATTTCAATTCCCGCTACTCTAAAGGGGCCAGCCACGCAAACTTTTCCGAAAAAGCGCGGGGCTTTACCAGTTTGAGTTTGTGTGGCGGTGGGGTCAAACCTTGTAGATCAATCGGTCAAAAGGTCGGAAACCATAGTTAGCCACATAAATCACCTTACGATTAGCAACCCAAATCAAACTAATATTTTGATCAACCAGTGAAGTCAGAAGTAAAACTCGACTTG
>CM040241.1:38430078-38476005 GCA_022545495.1 Chrysanthemum lavandulifolium | reverse complement strand
GGTTCAAATCGCGTATAAACAAAGAAGCAATATCTTGTCAGTTACCTCATAGAAATCATGTGAACTTATTGCCTTAAGTTCTCCTTCACTTGAACTTGAAGGTGAGTCTTGGTTTGGGGTTGGACTTTAAGGTTGTTGGACTTCTTTAGTTGATTCACCCGTCTCTTCTTCGTCAGACATAGGAAGAAAGTCATACCTTTCATTTTTTTAATGCTCGAATCCCATGCTTCTTCATCGAACTCTACGTCTCTACTTACTACCACCTTCCTTGTGATCAGATTATAGATATTGTAACCTTTCGACTGCTTGTCGTAACCAACGAACACATGTTTCTCACTTATATCATCAAACTTGGATCGCCTTTGGTACGCTACGCTTCTGAATATCCTTAGGTGAGATACGGTAGGCTTCAATCCATTTCATACTACTTGTGGAGTTTTGTTATCTAAACTCTTTGATGGAGAACGACTCAATAAATATACTGCACAATCAACCGCCTCGGCCTAAAACTCCTTTGGCATCTTTTTACTTTTCAACATGCTTTGGACCATATTGAGAATGGTTCTATTCATTATGTCCATAACTCAAATTTGTTGTAGGGAGTAAGGAGTCATTAGAAATCTCCAGATCTTATTATCCTCACAAAAATTCTTAAATTCTTTTGATAAAAATTCTTTACCTTTACTGAATCTCATGGATTTAATTTTTAAATATTTCTCCTTTTCAACCATAACTTTAAATGTCTTAAAAGCTTCAAAAGCTTAAGATTTGTATTTTAGAAAATATACCCAAGTCTTCTTGAAATGTCATCAATAAAGAGCATACAGTAAAGATTTTTACTATGAGAGAGAGGAGTAATTGGACAACACAAATCCATGTGAAATAGTTGTACAGGCTCTTTAGCTCTTAATGTCTCTTCTTTCAGAGTAGGCATCCTACACACATACTTGATTGGGACGATTATTAGATCCAACCCTTTCACCACTTCCTTGAAATATATTAACTTTAAGTCACCAAAGTTTAAGTGCTCGTACCTCATGTGCCAAAGCCACGAATGATCTGTCAAACAACTCTTTTCATAAAAACCGTCCCTTTTCTCTCTCAAGCCCTAGGCGATTTTCATGATCCCTAGTATTTCGATTCTTCTAAATTCTAGGGTTTAAATTCTTTCTATCTCAAATCATGTTAATCTTATACATAATCCAATTAGGGTTTTGTTTTTTAACCGGTTAGGTTTGGGCAATTATGATAACCTGTTTTTCAAAGGGTGGATTCGTTTCATGCCCTAGTGTTGTTTCATTCGTATTGTTTACATGGTTATCATATGATTGCTGGATTCAGTGATTGGGAGAGGGCTCATTCTTTGATCCGATTAGGGTTTTAGAGTCTTCTTGATGTCAATAATTCTGATTAGGGGTTATTGATTTCATGAGGGTCGGTTTGTTGGTTTTTTTGGGTTGATCCAAATCCGTTTGGGGATTGGTTGGGTGATCGACTTAGGGTTTCTTTACCAATTTTGGTTTGATTCTCTTTGTTCAATCTTTGGCTGTCTTAGGAGCGTTTGTATTGTTTGTTCATTCTACCTTTGGGATGTTCAATTCAATCTCCTAAGTTGCGTCCTATTATGGTTCTGATTAGGGCCCCTTCCTAATCTTTTTCATATTTAGGGTTTGTTTGCGGCAAGTTTCTGGGTTCGCTAATTAGTTTTAGGCTCCTGAAGATTTGTTGCTGGTTATGGGTTATGGGTGCGATTCTGGGATGTAGTTCGATTAGGGTTTTCATCCAAGAATCTTGGTTGCTGTTGGTTGCATGTAGCGGCGAGGGTGGAGTGGTGTTGTTATCATTCTTCGTTTGTCGTAATGCTTGGTGGTTCGACAAGGGGCTGATTTCTAGTCCTTTGTTGCTGATTCGTGGTTGTCATGGCTGATCCTGATCACTTTTTAGTGTCGAAGTCAGTTGTGTAGTGGTGCGACTCATATTTGTTTGGTTTCATACGTGTTCTTGATCCAAGCTGTGTAGGTCGCTGGTCGTGGTGGTTCGATTTCTGTTGAGGATACTAGGGTTTCTTCATACTTGGTCGGGTCACCAGGTTGTTGTATTGATCTGCATGGGTTTCTTGAAGTCCATTCGGGTTGACAGGTTGTTTGTGGCTGTTTTTCAGCCTTGCTGATGTGCTTGGACCTTTTGCCATCTCCTAGTATTGGTAGGGCAGGTACATCATTGTCGTTGACATGGAAGTTAGTGTAGTACTCGGGCGTCAACTTAGGGTGATTTGAAGACGGAGCTACTCACTATGGAAGTGGTTCATGGAACCTCGACTCAGTTACATTTAGATTGTTAATTTGAATGTAATTTGTTTTCTATTCTGTTTGTTATAGCAGTTTAGTGTTTGTTGCTGCGATTAGCGGCTTGTTTAGCTTTGTTACATATGTAGAGTCATATCGACTATGTAACGGGCAGAGGGCATGGGAAGTACGTCCATGTCAATTGTACTTCATTGAATTTTTGGATATATTTACCGGGGTTTTAAGGCCCTTTTACCAAAAAAAACAACACTTTAAGCCCGTAGCTTCATCATGCTGAATGTTTATAAAGAACATTCGATTGTTAGTCATAGGAACTTTTGCAATGAGCTGTCCTTCGTGATTTCTTATTGTAGCTCTATGATCTTTGAAATGAATGTCGTAGGTTTTTCTCTAATACTTGTCCCACGCTTAAAATATTACTTCTAAGGTTGGGCACATTATATACATCCAAAATATATTGGTGACTATCATCTTTAGCTCACATTAGTATTTTACATTTTCCTTTCACCAGTTCCTTTGATTCGTCTCTAAAGGTGACATTACCTTTACTTTTCTCTATCTTTAAGAACAAGTCTTCTTCACCCGTCATATGGTTACTCGCAGCAGAATCTATATGACATGGTTATATCCTCTCTTCTTGTTCAATATGTATTGCCATTAGCAAAGTACGCTTATCATTGTCTTCAACTTCCACAAGATTAGCCTTTTCTTCCACTTATATTGAGCTAGTACACTCGTTGGTATAATGACCATATTTGCGAGAATTGTAATATTGTATATAAGGCTTACCTCCTCTTTGAGATTGAAAGCCTATTCCACAACCTTTTCTATATGGAGACCATTGGTTCTTATCTTCTTTGTTGACATCTTCGCTTCCTCTTCTTCGGCCTTGAAAACCACCACAACCTTGCATTCTCGTCCTTGCTCATTTCTATGTAGAAAGCTCTTTTCTCTTTTTTTGAAAGAGACATTTGAGTATAAAGCTTGCTCCAAGGGTTCTTTCCCACTTGTTTTTTTAAACTTCTCTTCATGGGCCTGTAAAGATCTCATGAGTTGATCAACGGTCATAGATTCGATGTCTTTTGACTCTTTTATGGCCACGACAATGTAATCAAAGCGAAGAATCATTTCTATCACCCTTGTGTCATTCAAGCTTTCACCATTTCTCTTCATTTCATTTAAAATGGTCATGACACGAGTGAAATAATTCGAAATGGTTTCAGATTCCTCCATTTGGAGTTTTAGAACTCTCATCTAAGAGTTTGAAGGCGTACCTTTTTCACCTTATCAATTCCTTTGAAAGAATTTTGAAGGATTTCCCTTGCTTCATTAGAAGTGGTTGCATTTTTTAACTTTCTCAAACATCGAATCATCAAGACATTGAAATATTAGTGTAAGAGCACTTTGATCATTCTTTCTTGGTTTTAACAATTACCCCCTTTGGGCTATACACAAAAAACTTTCATCGTCAACTTTCTCACCACTCAAATGCACCAACTACCAAAGTTCTATTTACACTCTGTTCTCGAGATTGTTATTGGAATGAAAAGAAATTTAAAGAAAGAAATGAAAAGGAATGGATAGAAAGATGTGAGAAGTAAAGCTAACTATTGTGTACACCAATAAAAAAATAGAATGAATGGGTGAGATATTTCAAATGTCCCACAATGGTCCCACAACATTTATTAATTACTAGGCGAGTACCCGCGCCTAGCGGCAGCTGTTTCTAGCATCAGATAATTAATGATTTGTGATATTGTGGTGAGTGTTTTGTGTAGCGTTTAAAATAGAACGTGAACCGATGAAAATGCAATTGCAAACGGTTGTACTATACGATAATTAAAGTCTAGACAAAATTCTTAACATCTATCAAACAACATATAAAATCATTTAATGAAAATGAAAGTAAATATTATATCAGTTATGGGATAAAAACTAACAACAAACGTTACTTGTTGCGTAAAAACTAACAAGGATGGGATTAATTGTGACCAAAATTAGCGTGAATATGATTAGCCCAAAATAAAATAAAAATTGGCTAATTTTGGCTATTTTGTAAAAGATTTGGGCACATTTAGCCCCATCTTTTTTTTAAATGAGCGTATTTAGCCTATTGAAAAGTTAAACGTGCACTAACGGACACATATTTTCTCATAATTATAAAACATTATAATCGTTTTTGAAGAAAAACTTATAGATAATATATTTATATAGCGACAGATCGTTTTGTGTTAAAAAAAAGTTTATGAGTTCTAAACGAAAAATAATAAAAGTTTGAAGATTTGGGGATTAAACATAACGTTTTGAAACCCGGTTCAACTGGGTGGTTCAACTTGTTGAACCGCTTCCGTCGAAAAACAGTCGATTTAAACCGAGTCAATATGACAGTTGGGTCAAACGGTCAAATTAAATGGTCAACCCACCGGGTTTGAAACGTACTGGGTCAACCCGGTTGTCGATATGTGTTAATAGTTTCAAATTTTTACTTTTTACTTTTGGTTTTTCCTTTTATATATAATATAGCAGGGTACTCGCGCGTTGCGGCAGCGAGTACCCTGTGACGATTAACCGGAGAAATAGATATCGATGAGACCTGATTCACCAGTTTGTATCGGTTTTAACGGGTCCTCTCTAGTTCGTTTCCTGATGGCTGTTATTGGTTAGCCGAACTGATTGCGACACCGGTTTCCGGTTGAACCCGTTGGTCCGGTCCGATTTTTAAAACTATATGTCCCATCAACTTGTTAGCTCTTATGAAGCTTTGTTTTATTAATTTATATAATGTGTATAATAACATGTACTTTTCGTTTTAGGGTGTTTTAAAAATAACATTAATTAGTGTGTTTAATTATTTTATATTTAGAATTATGTTGTAGCTTGTTTAAATTGTACATTGTGAAAATTTCATTGTACTTTTCAATAAGGGGTGTTTTAATTGGTTGTTTTTAATTTGGTAGATATGCTTTTAATTGGTTGTACAATGTGAATAAAGTATTGTACTTTTAAGTAATGGGGTGTTTTAATAAGAGTATTAATTACGCAAATATATTTCTCTCTCATTTGACTATTAAACTTTTTCACTTTTTCACTTTTCCACTTTGACTGTTTTTCCATTTTATTTAGTATAGATATAGAATAGATTACTCACAAATTTCTCTCGCCTTCACTTCCATCCAAAATATGGGATGAAACATTTGAGACAAAAACCCCACACAACACCCATCGCTTTCGTTCCTCTCTCCTACTTTCCCTTTTCCAAAAACCTCTTAAGAACACAAAACAAAATCAGTTTACTTCCTTTCCTGTCACATCCTTCTCAAAAATATTCTCAAGAACACAGCGTTATTAAGACGAGAAAATTGGAACAACTTCATCCTGCTTGACATCTCGATCTTCTAGCTCTGATACCAATTTGTTGGAAACACTATGGCCTTTTAGGCTTACGTAAGAGAGGAACACATAAGAGAAAGTTTACAATGTATTGGATTATTTAAGCTTTGCTTGATTACGAATGCTTACATCCATAACTTATTTATTCTAGTCCATGGAAGGTTCTAAATACAAGATTTTTTCATGGATACTTCTTACATTATCTTGATAATTCCTATCCAATCTAGATAAGTTTAACTACATATTTTTAATACCATTCTAGATATTTCATAAGGATATTTTCTATGATCATTCTACGACATTCCAGAAGCTTCTTCTATATAGGCTCGTGCTTTTATAAATAGTCCAATCTTTATTGGACTAAATCCAGTTTGTGATCCAACACACGACATTCTAGAAGCTTCTTCTGTATGGGCTCGGGCTTTTATAAATAGTACAATCTTTATTGGACTAAATTGAGTTTACAATCCAACACAAGACACACACAAAAAGGATTGTTGTTTATATCCCTCCCAAAATATATGTTTTCCATTTCAGTGTACGAGAAGAAACGTTAGAATTCCTATAGCATAGTCGCACATAAATGATTTAGATAATATTTCTTGGACCATATCTTCCACAATTTCAAATTGTTGTATGGCTCCTACTTATCTCTTGATTTATAACTCTAGATAGGGTGAAATAAGTCCACGGAATGAACTAAAGACACTCTTATAATCTCAAAAAGTTGAGTGACATGTAGCAAGAACGGGGATAATTAATAGAGAAAACAAGTTATATTTGTCCTGTGTGAGTTAACAAAGTTTAATAGACAAGGATACTAGAGCTAGAATCATAACTTATAAAGATGTATTATTTTTAATGTTGACTTTGAAAATTAAATGATACTATGATTCCTAGAAAATAAGAAAACTGTACTTAGAAGATAGTACAGCAAAAATGTGATATGTTACCACATATGAGAAGTAATATCAACAAATAAGGGCATCTTGAAACACAGCTTATGACTTGATGTATGACCTTTTAGTGAGGTTATATGTACAGAGAACATGCTGCATTTTCAGACAAATTACTGATCACGTTGAAAAATTATTAACCTAAAAGCCATAATAGCACATGGCAAGCAAAACTACAATCATCAACTTGCAGGTCCAGCAGAGACACTAGACATTTACACAAATATCTATCTAAATATCTGTTATTCACCTGCCACGACCGTCAAAAGCATCTATAAAGAGTCAAAAAAAATTCATCAATTCACATAACAATCTTCATCATCTTTCTTTCTCCATACCTAATTAGTCACACGCTAAGCTTTCTACCCAAAACCATGAAGGTATAGTTTATTTTTCTGTAAAAATTTACATAACTATATGTCTACCTCCACTGACTCATAATTGCATATCTTATTCCAGTGTTTAGGAGGAATGCATTACAAGTTTAAGCAGACTGACAGTGAGTACCTAAAAGACGTTACTTCAGGTAAGTCATGCCATGTTATCAACATTTTTACAACATATATGTTATGCTTTTTTTTATCAAGGGAATCAAAATCAAATGATTAATGTGTCTTACTACTCTATGCAGCAAGTGCTGATGGCGAGCATCGGTCTGAACTCTTTCATGGATTCCAGAAAATTAAGGCTCTTGAAAAAGATGTTATCATCACTGATCTAGCAACCCCAAACTTTATCACGTATGTTGAGAATATGATGAAAAACGAAACAAGAACGACACAAGATGAACTGAAGCTCGTCAACGAGAAGTTAGAGAAGGTTCTTATCACATTTGCAAGGAAAAGCATACATCGGAGAACCACTACACATGGTAGTAAGCTTCTTGAAGAGGATGCAAAGAAAGAAATGAAAGCAATCGCCAATCCACGTCAGCATTGCTCATCTGGTTCAGAAGTTCGGTTACCAAAAACAAGTATATTAACGGAACAAAGAACAACACTTTTGGAGCTCTTTGAGAAAACAAAAATGGGAGAGGAAAAAGTTGAAGCAAAACATAACATAGGAAAACAGAATGAAAAGAAAACTGTTATATCTCCTGTTCATTTGTGGGAAAAATACTTAAACGAAAAATGAGTCACCCTTCCTCTAAGCGCTCTACATCAGCTTCTGTAGGAACCATTGATTCTTCTATAACTGATGAAAAACTGCACAAGGTATATCAGTTTTATCATAGCATAGAATTGTTTTTACTGATTATGGTAATATATATCTTATTTATCTCTAGACATATGGGCACCCTATAACTGACGTCAAATCAGTTAATACAAGTGTTAATTTAATTTTAGTATCCTGCCATTCTAGTGAAGTTTCTGGAATGAGTGCAAAACGCACCAAGAACAAGGTAACCCATCTTACATGTGGTGGGGGTGATACCAACTGGAAAAGAGAATGCTGGATCAAATCAGATGCAGATTGTAAGTATGCAAAATCATAAATAACATCTAACGCATAACTTTATTACGTACATGATATTAAAATCGAATCATATTGGTATTTCATCTAAATAGGATTGTTAAAATTGAAGCCAAACAAAAAATTTAAATCAGCAATATATACAGGCACTTATAACCACCCCTGATTAACTATATTATATGAGAAATTTGTAAATAGTACAAGATATGGGTAAACAAAATAATGCATGTGGAATATATTAAACAACAAAATATTGGTAATAGTCATGAAGTATTTTCCGAATGTCTTTTTCTCTATTGTTCTTCACCGCTACTGTTATACGAGTATTAGTTTTAGGGCCAGGTTTAGAGTCAGGTGTTAAGTATTGGCTCTGATGAAAACTTACTCTATCCCTATAGCTGTGAACCAGCTTATCTTGACAAAAGGCATAGCTTTCACTGCACATAGTTTATGAAGCCCCTTATAACATAAACACAATTTAGATTTTGGATTATATCTAAAAACTTTATATCTCTGCTATATTTATATCCAACTCATTACTTCAATTTTCTGTATAGACTTAATATTGGAGCTGTAAAAGAGAAGAAATGACGATGGATGGCGAACTTGGTTAAAATTGGGTTGGAAGCACATTGAAAAAATGAGATGGAAGAAATTCATTTATTGGTAGTTAGCTTGTTGAAATAAAGTAGCAGATGACAACCACCAAAGTCACGGCATTTTCCTTTTTTCGACACAAGAATGGTTACGAAGAGGGAAAACGTGAATTAAACATGCATCATTTAGAGGTGAAATGGTGGTGGTGACATTCGATGGTTTGTATAGAGACGACTCTAAGAGTATTGTGTCATATCAGCTTGTGCATCTTCTAATTATGTAATGTATGCGATATCTCTAAAGTAATTTGTAAGGGATAGGAGGAAAGGTTCCTGTAGCAATATAATATATTAGCAATTATTTATTTAAAAATCACAAAATGCGATACTTTCCAGTCATGATAATAACTTTAGGAAGACTAAAAAGAAGTTTAGCACACCAGACTCGAAACATGCATCTAAAAACTTGTACAACGCTAAATATCTGTTTATGATGGAACTACTATAGAAGTGACTGTCATGGTTTGGTATACTTAATGCTTCTTAGATGCTAAGCAAGACAGCAAGTATCAAAACATGTTCTTCACATGTCCGACACTTGTACGCTAATTATCAAATGCTCCAATGAGACAAGTACAGAAACATGACAACCTATTAAGAATATCGAACTCTCATAATAGGTCAAAAGCGTGTCAAGAAGAAATCTAGACAAGAAAGTGACAGCTTTGGTTATTTTTTTCTTTTTTGTTGTCGATAAGCTTTCTAGATCAAAAATATCAGATTGCGGACATTGGGTGCTTGTAATCGAGTCAATACAATGTTAAAAAGTTCAATACAAGTCCCGAGTCTAATGTTTGCGCCTTTGATTCCACCCAGCATGATTTACAAAAACTGGTTTTTTTTTAACCTACAATTACCAACAATATGCCCATTACATAAGCACCCACATGTAGCATGAAACTCACTAATGCCACAAACCAAGTGTTATCGACTTATTTCATGTTAGTATACAGCGATTTAGAATTTTAACCATAAACACATGAAACATGTTTTTTGAGATGATACAATACCTCATTTCCAACCAAACATTTGCAAGGGTAATAGACACTTCAAATGATTATGAGAAATGATACATGGACCTAAACTTAGTTCTAAACTTAGACCTAATACCAAGTGTTAAGATGTTGACACTTGGTTTTAGGTCTAAGTTTAGAACTAAGTTTAGGTCCATGTATCATTTCTCAATGATTATATTAATTAACAATTTCAAATGGTACAACTTGGAAGACAATTACTAGTTCTACATAATTGAATACACACTGAAATTGTTAAAAGAAGTATGTGTAATGATTAATAATAATAATAATAATAATAATAATAATAATAATAATAATGGCTGATTGGACTCACCACAGCTATAATTCACCAAACAAATTGTGTCAGAGAATACGAAGAATGTAGTTTGAGACTTCGAGTCGTACTTATTATTTATTATATGGGCCGAGGGTGTAAATATTTTAGCCCATTGAAGCCCTAAAACAAGGACATGGCTGATGACTTCTTTCTGATCCATTTACTAATTAAAATATGAAATAATAATGTAATTTCGTTAATAACGTGAGCTAAAAAATCGTTTCACCAAATGTTATAAAATGTCAAAATGTGTTTTTATATGCACATTTTGAGGACGTGTCACGTAAAAAAACAGTGGTAAGTGTCACGTCTTGGGGTATGCTACTTCATGCTTGCTCATAGCATGCATATTGCAACACCTTTTGAAGTATTGTCACATGAAACGATGTTATAATTGAGTAGTGATAAGGAGATATATATCATGAAATTTTGTATCCCACTATGGGAATGACACTATTACTATGAAAGTGATTAAAGGTGTTTGTTTAAGATGAGGGGGTCCACCACTATGGTAATGAATGATAAATATAATCCATACTCCATATACATCTAAAGATGTAAGAATGGATCTTTCATTGGTGAGGGACCCACCACTACTATCAAACACATACCCAATGTCATTCATGACAGCATACCAAACGCACCCAACTTTATGCTTAATCCATTTATTATTTGACACATCACTACATCACATGCATGTTTTCTCTCTTCTAATATTAACTTTTGATTTTGACACATACATCAATCTTGTTGTTAATGAAATATACTTTTCTTTTTCACAGCTTAAACCATTTTCACTGAGATATTTATGTACACATAAAAAATTGGTACAGTATTATTAGGTCGATATTTAGACCAATTACCCTCAACAAGAAGAGGTCACCTAAGGTTGCTGGTATAAGTCTTTTATTTTAAACTAATTCATTTTCAACAAGTAACACTAGTGCTTACCATTGACAACATGCATCACTCGTGATCTGTGACACCATCAGTGTACGAGACTTCGTGATTTAAATCCATTGAACATAATTCAAGAACTTACACAAAACACACACGTAAAAGATGTTGGAATTTTATACTCATAACAATTATACATAAAACAAATATATCATCAAAGCATGCAGCGGAAGACAATAGGAATAATATATATAATTAATTAACCAAACAAGAAAGTGCGTACCTTTTAGCAATTCAAGAATCAAACGATTATGTGATCAAGTAACAAAACCCAAAACCCTAAACTAGGGTTTCACAAAATCGTCCCACCCAAAAAACATCGACCACCAAGGAATACAAGCTCAAGTGTGCTTGCTCTTCGTTCTTGTACACACGTACTAATAGCGATTTGATGTGGAAAAGCTAGTTCCTTGAATCACTAATAAACCAATACTTGTATCTTTGAGTTAGACAAAAAATCGAAAACCCTTGGGAAAGAGTGTTTCGACCGGCCACACAAAGAGAAGAGGAGAAGGAGAGAAATTAGGTTATTGGTGATTCAAGATTAAGTTATGAATGAATACAAGGGTTTGTATTTATAGGTAACTTAACTTGGTGACCAAGTTTGTGTAGGATTGGGTTTGGAAACCCCCCACCGATCGGCCAAAGTATCCCAAGGGGATTCTAGAACTTTCCCGACTTGTAATTTCATTCTTAGTCCTTGTAGTTAATATTTAACGACCGTTAACCAAACCTCGTTAATTATTTAACTATCGTTATGTTTTATTTAGTGATTAATAATTAATAATAATAACGTTTTATTTATATTAATTATGTACATCAATTCTCATACGTAATGTGTGCAATCCCGAAGTCTCGAGTTCGAATCCGGACATACTATTATTTAAATATCCATTAAAACCTTTCAGCTCCCACTTGGATATTACTAAATATAGTAATGACATTGGTTAGTCTAGCTTTCACACGCCAACGCCCCAGATCGAATCGAGCATGGTCTCCTGGAAAAAACCATTTAATGATTCATCATTTTTACTTATCCTTTTGTTACTAATACTACATTAACTATGAATATGGATCAAGTCATTTCATAAGTTAATATTCATTTCTCGTTGTACATGATTGAACAAGATTACCAAATCATCTGAACGTATTCCGGATAGATCTTGGGTATAGCCATACAAACATCTTGTCAACCCTACGAGGGCCCAAATATAGTATTATGCTTTGAAACAAATTCAAATGAACAAATTCTCTTGACTACAAACATAACTCATGAATTTTGCAACACTTCGAAAATAGCCCTTATAACTACCGATTCTGGATAGCGTTAGACTATCTTACACAAATGCACTACATTCATATCGATTATCTGGTATCTCAAGTCTGAGGATAAACACTTCATGATATACTTAATGACAAAAATCCAAAAGTATCATCATGTAAAGTTGGGATGAGTCTTATATTCAATTCATTGAATATCATGTGAATCTGGTATGTCCCACGCATCAATATACTTTAAAAGTATATTCTACCAAAACTCAGATTTGTCTTAATTCAATGACATTCCCACATCATTGATCGACAACGGACTATTTAGAATAACATAAGTTACTCACGGATTAAACATGCAAATATAGGATATAATATTAAGAAAATGAAAAATAAACATAAACAACTATTTTATTTCATTAAAGTAATATTTGTTCATAACATCCTTTATCCAAATACTAATCACGGATCGCATGAAATTACTAGCTAAGCGAAGTCCTATCCCATCAAGATGGTCGGTAAGTTTATCTTTTGGCAAAGGTTTCGTAAAGGGATCGGCTAGATTTTCATCTGTATGAACTTTGAGTAGATTGATTTCACCTATGTCGACTTGTTCTCGAACATAGTGATATCGACAAGGAAAATGTCCGCGCCTTCATGACTCCAGGCTCATTGGCAAATGTTATTGCAGTGAGTTGTCACAATACACATTTAAAGGCAATTCGATTGAGGAATTACTCCGAGTCCCGAAATGAATTTCCTAATCCAAACACTTCCATCGCAGCTTCTAAAGCGACTATGTACTCAACAGAATAGACATCGCATACCGTTGTTTGCTTCTTGCTCTTCCATCAACTGCTCCTCCATTAATGACAAAGACATAACCCGTCGAGACTTCGTATCATCTTTATCGATTTGGAATGACGCATCGCAAAACACAGAACATCAAGTTCGCATCCGGATTTCCTCCATACACTAGAAACATTTCTTTAGTAGCCCTTAGATACTTAAGAATGTTCTTACTGCCAGTGTTTCACACCGGTTCGTTGATACCGAATGGTAATGTTCGTGCAAACGCCACATCGTGCCTTGTACATCTCACACGATACATGATAGATCCTATACCAAGCATAAGGAACTTTCCTCATGTATTCCATCTCGGCAGTGTTGACGCCGCATAGTTTATTACTTAAGCCATGTTCAACTTGCATCGGCAAATATCCTTCTTGGAATTTTGCATACTAAATCTCTTCAAGATTTTATCAATGTAAGCACTTTGGCTTAGTCCAATTAACCGCCTTGATCTATCTCGGTAGATCTTGATTCCCGAATAAATGCCGCTTCCCTAAGTTCTTCATAGAAAAGCACTCTCAAGATAAGACTTTACATCTTGCATACTTGGAATGTCTTTTCCCATGATCAATATGTCATCGACATATAAGACAAGGAAAATAACATTACTCCCACTAGCTTTGTGATACACACATTGGCTCATCAAGATTTTGAGTGAAACCAAATTTCTTGATTTCTTCATCAAACTTCTTGTTCCATTGCCTTGATGCTTGCTTCAACCCATAAATGGATCTTTGAAGTTTGCATACACGCTTAGGAAACTTTGGATTCACAAACCCTTCAGTCACGCCATATAGATGTCCTCATCTAGGCGACCGCTTTAAGAAGGCAATTTTACATCCATTTGCCATATCTCATAGTCATAGTACGCACTATGGCTATAAGAATCCTAATAGCTCTAATGTCCTCTCACAGGAGAAAATGTCTCCTCGTAGTCTACCCCATAGGTTTGAGTATAACCTTGAGCTACAAGACGAGCTTTATAGGTGTGTGCATTGCCATCCATGTCGGTCTTTATCTTAAAGAGCCACTTACTTCCAACTACCTTAGCATCCGGAGGTAAGTCAACCTCTATCCGACTTTGTTATCTTTCATGGATTGCATTTCCCATTCATTGCAACTCGCCATTTTTCCTTTTCGGGACTCATCATGGCAGCTTTATAGTTAGCGAGTTCACCAAAATCCCTAACATATTTTCCTCGCCTTCTACGTTGAGACATAGGCGCTCAGTGCACGCGTAGTCCTTGCGGATCTCTGAATGGGAATCACTTCAATCTCGGGTGGAACGCCTGCACTTTCGTGTTCTACTTGAGGTTGGCTAGTGTTTCGAAAGATGTTGTATCTTCTTGATCATCTTCCGGATCATATACTCCCACCGAATTCATGAGATATGAGATCCTTTTCAAGAAAGTCTCCATACCTAGCAACAATTACTTTGTTTCGGTGGAAAGTAGAAATAGTAACCCATCGTTTCCTTTGGGTATCCTCGAAGACACACTTAATGATCTTTGTTGCAACTTATCGCCAGAGTCACGTTTAACAAACGCCTCACAACCCCGCACCTTTAAGTAAGACAAGTTGAGAGGTTTCCATACCACACTTCATAAGGAGTCTTATCAACCTTCTTAGTTGGAACCATATTCAATATGCGAATGCTAGCTTCCAAAGCATAATCCGAAAGGATAAGGAAGGGTAGTAAGATTAAACATCGATCGCACCATGTCTAGCAATGTACGATTCCTTCTCTCGGATACACCATTTTGTTGTGGAGTATATGGAGATGTGAGTTCTTGGACAATACCACACTCACTAGATAATATTTAAACTCTTGGCTTAAATATTCACCACCTCTATCGGATCGAAGAGCTTTAATCTTCTTTCCTAGTTGCAATTCTACTTCACTCTTAAAACCTTAAATGTTTCAAAGACTTCATGTTTATGTTTAAGTAAATAAACATAACCATAACGACTAAAATCATCAAGAAAGGTTAAGAAGTAGCTAGCACCCTTTCTTGACACATGTCTTAGTGGTCCACATACGTCGGATGTATTACACCAAGAAGATCGAAGCCCTTTCTAAACTATTTGTAAAGGTTTCTTGGTCATCTTCCCGATATGCAAGATTCGCATTTATCAAATGATTCATCATTGATGTCTTGCAAAAGCCCATCGTGTTGCAAATTGTTGCGCGTTCTTGCCTATATGAGCAAGTCTACAATGCCAAAGAAATGAAGAATCCAAATCACCTTTGATTCTTTTATTATTGATGCTAAAGACGAAATTATTTTATCAACTACATTATCATGCAAATCAATTTCAAACACACCATTTCTTGGAATAACATTAAAGTAAAAACATCATTTAAAGAAACGAAATTCCATAATCGATAAATGTATGAACGAAACCAATATCTTTTAACAAGGAAACATAAACGACACCCTAACAATGGAAGGTGCGTA
Organism: Chrysanthemum lavandulifolium; assembly: GCA_022545495.1. NCBI lineage: Eukaryota > Viridiplantae > Streptophyta > Magnoliopsida > Asterales > Asteraceae > Chrysanthemum > Chrysanthemum lavandulifolium. The sequence continues at coordinate 38,460,334 of CM040241.1, read as the reverse complement.
ATGACAATCGTTTAATGACGATACTAAACCCGAAGGTAAAACTAAATCAAACGTGCCTATAGCTTCAACGATCGCATGTGCTCCATTACCCACGTGCGGTATTGTCATCCATAGGCAAGCTTCCTTGCTCCTCCAAGTCCTGCGAGTGTATTACATATGTGAATACCACATCCATTATCATATACCCGTGAATTTATTTTATGAGGAAAAGCAAATAATTCTATCATCAAAAGAGTACACAATCGCCACGGTGCGATATTTTATACCTCTTATTGCGCAACTCATCAAGGTACAATGGACAATTCCTCTTCCAAAGTCCAACCTTGGTATAGTGATGACAAGCTGATCCTCTTGGATTCTCACGCTTTTTGGGAGGGTACTTCTTGGGTTCTTGCCGATAAGTCATAACTTGTTTTCCTTATCGCCTTTACCCTTACCTTTCCCTTTCTTGTTCGCTAGCGGCTTATTAGGCTTAGAAATTCTACCCTTCGGATGGTCAAACCGCAGTGTAGAGGCCTTCTTGGGCAAACCTTTTTCGTAATCAATGAGCATTGCATGTACCTCATTGTTGTCTTCCCGTGCAATGCATATTATAATTGCTTGCGAAACCATCAAATTCCTTGTTAAGGATCCATTGATCGAGCCAATTTGTATGTCATTAAGGTAGACATAGTTCAAACGCCTAACCGGTCCATGTAACTCATCATTTCGAGCGGTGGGCGCTATGTGTTTCCCTTCTCCTTGCTTGCAACTATGAAGAGCATCAATCAAGTCATACAACTTTCTACAATCACGGGCTTTTCAAACAACCTTTGCAATTCTTCCAAGATGAGATTACGAGTAATTCTCAAATTGCTTTGCAAGCTTGAGTTCATACTCCCGAGCATAATGCAAAGCGACCTCATTATACTTGTCATACTCAGTTGCCATGCAGCTCGTGCTTCAGCAGTAGCATCACCGCAGTTCGGGAGGACAAGGCGTAGTCAAATAATTGAGTCTTTTGGCAACCTCAAGACAATTACGAGTTGCCGATACCAATCATTGAAATTCGCTACCACCAATTTCTCGATCAAACATTGATTTGCACGACGAGGCTAGTGCGATAGATTCACTTGAGCCATTTCTACGAAATAAAAGTTCAAAAGTCAAGACTTTCGATAAGTAAACATTCAAGAAAATAAAATACCCTTTGGTCAATATTCATATTAACCATAGAATTTTCCTTGAATTTTGGATCCTCATTATCATAGTTCCACCACATCGGTTGATCCGCTAGTGGTGAAAGTATAGAATAGGTAATCGTTGAAAACGATAATTGACAAACAAGTTTTCAATTCCAAAAGTTATGGGATTTACAATTTGCCAAAACAATTAATGCAAAACGTAAGCATGTTTTATCCCATCTTATGCCTTAAGTTATAGGTCTCACTAACTAACTTAATTAAGTTGTCTAATTTTGAAGCCGCAAATCATAAAGTCGAGGTCTCACACAACAAAATAATTCACCTCGTTATTGTAATCTAGATCAAGGTCTCACATAACTAAATTACAATTTCAAGTGTTTCATATCATTAGATGGCATAAACTTAAATTTAAAGGGTACAATTTTTGATGTGTAATCAAAACTTATGTATAAAGAAGCATGCATACAACTTTATAACATAATATTTTCAAAAACTTACTTAAAGATTTTAATTGCTAAGATTGAATTCTACAAAGTTTTAATCGATGCGTTGAGAAACTTACAACTTTGCACTAAGATGCTTCGTACATAGAATGGTTATACTAGGTAGCTCCAATCGAACGCATTGCAGGCGAGAGGACCGTGTGTTGAAGCATAACCTTAGACATCCATTCGGTGAGACTATGCTCACTTCTTAAATACCCCTTTATAGTTTGTTCTAGTGGGTGAGCCGTTCTAACCATTTAGTACAGTCGCATCAGTCGATTAAAAGTTCAAGAATAATTCTTAGATATCAAATCAAATTCGCCATTATTTAGTCCATTTAATTTCTATTCATAAAAAAACCCTTTTTTTGCTTACTAACATGTCAAACAATATATAAACAAAAAAGCATTTTAATAAAAATTAAACACACTCAAATAATATAAACATATAACTAAACAATTTAACATATGTAAAAACAATTAGCCACATGCATAATTATTTCAATAAACTCTAATAACAATTCTAGGCGTAAATAAATGCATACATTAACTAGGACTTTCATCTCGCATGGTAGATGAGCCACATACATCGACAAGTCGATTGCGTAAGCCGAAGTTAATAGTATACCAATTAGCACACATAACGAATTTTATTAGTTATAATTGAGGTCTTCCCCAATTCAATAATTATTAAATAAATAAGACATGTGTGTGTCACTTAACAATTAATCAATAAACAATAAAACAATACTCCATGGCAAAACATGCATATTCCACCATGGATCCCGCATAACAATTATCACCCAAGATACGCATATTACATGACACATAACAATTATTCATTAATTAACCACATAAAATAAGCATGCAATCCTAGGGTTTCTACAAGTTTTACAAAATTAAAACCTAATTAAATAAATAAAGGGTAATCGACCCTATATATAAAAAATTAGGGTTTCGAATTCAAAACCCTAGAAACCATAAAAAGCATGCAAATAATCATAAAGATTCAATTTTTATGTGTTTCGGTAATTAATTACATCATATTAACGGCTCGTAATGCCACTGTTGGAATTTTATACTCATAACAATTATACATAAAACAAATACATCATCAAAGCATGCAGCGGAAGACAATAGGAATAATATATAAAATTAATTAACCAAACAAGAAAGTGCGTACCTTTTAGCAATTCAAGAATCAAACGATTATGTGATCAAGTAACAAAACCCAAAACCCTAAACTAGGGTTTCACAAAATCGTCCCACCCAAAAAAATCGACCACCAAGGAATACAAGCTCAAGTGTGCTTGCTCTTCATTCTTGTACACACGTACTAATAGCGATTTGATGTGGAAAAGCTAGTTCCTTGAATCACAAATAAACCAAATACTTTATCTTTGAGTTAGACAAAATCGAAAACCCTTAGGGTTGGGTGTTTCGACCGGCCACACAAAGAGGAGAGGAGAAGGAGAGAAATTAGGTTATTGGTGATCCAAGATTAAGTTATGAATGAATACAAGGGTTTGTATTTATAGGTAACTTAACTTGATGACCAAGTTTGTGTGTGATTGGGTTTGGAAACCCAACCAATCGGCCAAAGTATTCCCAAAGGAATTCTAGAACTTTCCCGACTTGTAATTTCATCTCTAGTCCTTCTAGTTAATATTTAACGACCGTTAACCAAACCTCGTTAATTATTTAACTATCGTTATGTTTTATTTAGTGATTAATGTACATCAATTCTCATACGTAATGTGTGCAATCCCGAAGTCTCGAGTTCGAATCCGGACATACTATTATTTAAATATCCATTAAAACCTTTCAAAAGAATTAAACGCCTTCAGTGACTTCAAAATTTTTGAACGTCTCAGTAGAGGACGATCAAAGTTTGACAATTTGTGTTTCCAACTTTGATTTGTATGGTCACTTCAAATGTTGCGTAAACTACCACCTAATGTAAAATTCAAAAATGCAAGTTTATTGGCCATTAGGATCAATTCGATACGTATATGGGTGGGGAAAAAGATTAATTAGTGGCTTGAATAGGTGTTAGGCTCGAATAGTGGCTATACTAGTATGATGTTGTTGCATGACCGTGCAAAGCAGCGGCATTCGGTGGCGGAACTTGATCATTTTTTTTCGAAGGGCCGAATCGGAGATTTTCTTGTAATCTCAACTAAATTACCCTTAAAACCTATAATATTACACTAGGTGCCGTAAATTTTGGTAGGGTCGGGACCCTCCTGATAACATAAAATAATCATGATATTCTAAACGTTAATTTCCCCCTTTATCATCACATTACGATTAAAATACTATTAGAAACATCATTATTCCTTATTATTTCATTTCAGGATCTATTTCATACAAGGAAGCGGCAAATGGACGTTTCCAAGCTCAAGGATGATTTTCTCTCAACTACGGCGTAACCAAGTGATGAAGTTACGCCGTAATCAAAGTTCGTGAAGAATACGGCGTAACAATGAAGTGAAGTTACGCCGTAACAAGACCGCTGAATATGAAGCATCAACTTTACAAAAGACTGTGGCGTAACCCTTAGCTCAGGTTACGCCGTAACAGCTGATAAGCATCTGATTTACAAAGACTACGGTGTAACCCTCAGCTCAGGTTACACCGTAACCATGGATAAGCACAAGATTTTGAAGAGTTACGGCGTAACTAATTAATAAATGTTTCGCCGTAACTGGCATCCGAGCCTATAAATAGACGAAGTTTTCATCAGTTATAGACATCTCTCTTTTCCCAAACCTTTCTAGGGTTTGGGGAGATCAAACATAGAAGAAGAATTATGGTTTAGGAGTATGAATAACGAAGTTCTCGTCTACGATTTCCGTTGTATTCGAGTTTGAATTCCTTTTATATTTTTCTAGGGTTTATATTATGGATTCATGTTATTAATTTAAGTTTGCATTTATATTATTGATATTCTCTTTATTTCTTTAAAGACATTTACTAGTCTTGTCATAGATCGCTAGTCTTGGTAATATTATAAGCTTGTTAGTATCTAAAGGGCTTGGAGAATTGACCAACTGACCTCAGTCTAATAGGTTGCGTAGTATGGAAGGAATTAGCCATAGTACAACCACTCTTCGTGTGCGAACTGACCAAATGATCACCTATCAAGTGGAGGTATTTAAGAAGCTAGAGGAAATCTAAGTTCCTAGTAATCATTTTAGTACAAGCTCTATCCTCCTTCACATATTTCAAGGCTCCACGGTAAGTAAAATCATAAAGTACATTATAAAAAGAGAAAAATAGAAACTAACTCAGGATGGAGGGATGGACAGAGTAGCCACAAGCCAGTTAGAGCTTAATGATTGTTGATGCATAATCTGGCGCGGGCTGGATTTGACGACTCTCCCTTGGCCGTTTGTCGTCTTCTCGAGCCCTAAGTAGACCTGTCAACAAAGAGAGCCCGTTAGGAGTGGACCCGAGGCCGTATCCCCGGGGTCCACCTCCGACGGTCAAGTTAGTATCGATGCGTTGTGATGAGTTAGGGTTAGAGTAACCTGTCATCTTGTGTATTATGTGTCCTTGAGAAGGAGATCCAGCCATGTATTTATAGGGCATGGATTAGGGTTTAGGCGTAGAGTGGGCATTGCCTTCCGGCTGACCGGTCCGGACTATCGTCCACAAGCCCCCAAGTCTAGTATGAGATAGTGCATGGCTATGTTATGCTAGACTTAAGTTCTTCATGGCGCGTAGGCCCAATCAATCATGACATTGCGATTGTGAGAGTGGATCCCGTATCTTGCATCCCGGGTGAGGCGTACCTTTTGTACCGGTAGTGACGCGAAGATGGTGCGACGTAAGACGTAGCATCAGAGATAAGTAAGTCTTGTCTTGCGCGACAAAGAGGTGCGACGAAGACGTGTACAGCAGCATAAGTCGCCCGTGCCCGACAAAGGGGTGCGACGTAAGACGTGCTCAGTAGCATAAGTCTTGCTGTGCGTGACAAAGAGGTGCGACGAAGACGTGCTTCAGGCAGTCTGTGTTGTCTTGCGACAAAGAGGTGCGACAGAAGACGTGCTTCAGAGGCGTAGTGCGCGTTGTGCGCGACAAAGAGGTGCGACGAAGACGTGCTACGTAGCATAAGTCTTGTATTGTGCGTGACAAAGAGGTGCGACGAAGACGCGCTCACATGGCAGAAGTCTGTACCGTCTTGCGACAAAGAGGTGCGACAGAAGACGTGCTTCAGAGCGTGCGTCGCGCGTTGCGCGACAAAGAGGTGCGACGAAGACGTGCTTCGCGCGCATTACATCCGTCTTTACAACCGACGGAGGACGTCTCCCTGCGGCAAGATGGTGCGAATATTTAAACTGTCTTTGTACCGGGCTTGCAATACCTCTTACATACGATCCGCTTCCAAATATACTTGCGTGAGGCGTCTGAAAACGGTGGTAGTATATACCGGTAGCCCCAAGTTTGATGGTGCTACTCATGTAGAGCATTAAACTTATTTATGCTCGTAAAACACTTAATGCAAATATTAAAAGTATATCTTGCGAATCGCAACATATAAAACCTAATGAAGTGAAGCAATATATAGTACATAGCATATGAGCTTAACACATAAGAGAAGTGGTAGTGCGAATTACCCCTATCGCGAGGTTTTACAAAAAATAATTAATTGTTTTTTTTTTTTTTTTTTTTTATATAAAAAAAAACCCCGGATGGATGTACCGTGACCGCGACTAATAGACGCAGATGGATATATCGTGAGCGCATGGACTCGAATGTTTGTGGATGATCGCAGATGAACATAACATGACCACGGCCTTTGGTCCAGTGCGCTCATGGCGATTGACTAGCATCGTGGTGTTTGCGCATACGCGTTCTCTGCGAAGATGTCCGAACGCACGGCCTAATGCGGGTAGATTTATCGCGACTGCGTTGTTCGAGCACGAACAGGCATACCAACCGTAAAAACAGTATCTACGCGAATGAATTCGCGGCTAAAAGATAAAATAGCTCCGATCGTGCGGATATTTTCTTAAGTCCGATTGTGCGGACTAAAAGATAAAATAGGTCCGATCGTGCGGACTTTTCTTTTCTTTTATCTTATGTAAAGAAATATCATGATCCTTATATTTGTATGACCATGAGAATATAATGCATGTACAGTTAGATTATATAATGAATATATGCATGCATGTATCTTCACTGTATCTGAAGTATTAATTGCGAATGGTATTTTAAAGCATTAATTGCGAATGACACTTTAAAGCATGCATGTAAGACTATACTTTAAAGGTGCGAATATTCTATATCAGAATATACGGTCAATCGATTATAGGGATTTAGAGTTACCGACTTTAGAAATTGATTTCTGCTTTTCGGTAGAACACGAAACATAGTTTATTCGTGGTCCCACGGATGGCGCCAACTTGTTGATGCATAATCTGGCGCGGGCTGGATTCGACGACTCTCCCTTGGCCGTTTGTCGTCTTCTCGAGCCCTAAGTAGACCTGTCAACAAAGAGAGCCCGTTAGGAGTGGACCCGAGGCCGTAGCCCCGGGGTCACCTCCGACGGTCAAGTTAGTATCGGTGCGATGTGATGAGTTAGGGTTAGAGTAACCTGTCATCTTGTGTATTATGTGTCCTTGAGAAGGAGATCCAGCCATGTATTCATAGGGCATGGATTAGGGTTTAGGCGTAGAGTGGGCCGCTATCTTCCGGGCCTGACCCATTCCTGGCCCAGTCCAGACTATACGTCCACAATGATCCAAGTAGTTATAAAGCCATAAGCCCTGTAACACAATTACACAAACCACTTTCCCTTCACCGCTCATCACTTGACTTATTGTTGGACAGAATTGAAAGAGAGAGTTTAGATTATTTGGTCATTAGAGAATACAAATTAATACTTAAAAGGATTGAGCTAGTTTACCAACTATTGGAATATTCTTAATCCAATATCCACCATATTTTCTTTAGTAAGATTTCAATTTTTTTTTTACATGTAGCATTATATCTATTGTATATTCAAGAACGGAGTAATTATATTATAAATGCTAATCTTTGTTAAGACAATAACGTATTCTCTTTTTTGTTTTCTAGTGAGACGGATAAATAAAATACATATATGTAAAGAAGGCACCAAAGTTTAATAAGTGGTAATCAAGAAATAAGGATGTTTCGCTTCCAATATTTTTGCAATTATTAAAGAACGGAAGGTTTGCAAATTTGCCAAATACAAGTTTCTCGAAATGACAAACAAAATTTTGAAGACTAGGCTTTCTAAAGGATCACATGTTTAGATAATCGGATTACAAGGGCCGTGTCCGTAAGAAAATCTTCTTGCACTATAAGAACTCGACACAAGTTGCCACCCCCTAAGTACATGATCAAAATAATGTACTGAACAGATTAGTGTTGGTTAACTGACAAAGACTGAACTTTAAGTGCTTCAATTCGGTTTTATAGAACATTAGAGAAAAAAACTAGATGTAAAGATGCAGTTTTAAACTTTTTAAGGGCCCGGCCAGTAATAATAGTTCTTGGCAAAATTGAATAATTGTGTAGGGGCCACTGATCCCTTTTATTACCTGATCTGATTCTCTTCTAGAAACACATTTGTCATACAAAGGACAGTTAACAAACATCAAATATCTGAATACCCTTATTAGCTGTGCATGGGCATATATGATAACATGGGCATTATCTTTTACATAATAAAAGGTTCATAGGATAACTTCAAGATCGTCAAGATAACAATGAAAGCCTCATCATTTTTTTAAGTTTCTTAGCTAAAATAGATAACTTTAACGTTATCAGTTCTAATACTGTTCCAATGATTTTTGACCGCTTTTATAATCTCTTTATGTTTCATAATCATAGTCAGTCATTCGGATTTCTTATATTACAGTATCCTGGTATACGATATGCGTAAATTCTCTAAGTCGACCATATAATTTCAATAAATCAGAAGGTTGTGTAATGCAGGGCTCCAAGTTAGATTAGAACTGTCTACATTTCTGATCCATAAGGGTTCATGGGTCAATGCAAGGTTTTTAGTTCATTTGCACTAGTTACCAATACATCAGGTGTAACCAATTACACGTTAAAAGCTCATCACATATTATTTTGTCTTTTCAGGATTGTTTTAGGCGTTTTCATCATCCAATATGTTTTTGGTCGAAAGTTGGTGTAAAAATATTATATACATACTTGAGTGACCTAGAAAGGATTTTCTGAATATCAATGGTCTTAATGAAAAAAGTTGAGTACGTGGGTGGCGCCTACACATACATTATCCAATGCAACAGTTGTCATGCAAGTTGCAATCATCGCCGACAAACACATATGTGCAACTAATTTTCCGATATGACATCTAATGTAGCATACGGAACTAAGCAACTTGAGAATAAACCATATACCGAGTCCAAAAGCTGAAATCTGAGATGCCTTTAACCTGACTTGTTTACATCCCATCATTTCTTATATATAAACTTATTTTTAATTGCCATCCAATATCCAAGATCTCTGATACCGAGTCACAAGCTCTAAAGGCAGTGTAGCATTTCTAATAAAAAACATGTCTAGTGTTTATAATTTACTAGTGATGTATATCATCAAACACATGTACACAATCCTGTTAATATTACGAACGCCTTGAATTAAAATGATTGATGTTAACTTGTAAGATTTTAGGTAAAATCATATAGATAATGAATGTGATATGAATTTGGAGTAAATAGCTAGCCTGCAGCGAAGCAAATATCTCTCAAAAACAGTACTTGTAACCCTATAATGTTAAAAAACACAGGTATATAATATGAAAACCTACTAATTGATGATGTAAAACTCAATGTTGAGTTTCATCAAGCTAATTTGTTGAGATGCAGTGTTTTCAGAATAATATTGCATGCGTTTGACTATTTCAGCCATCTAAGTATGTTTTAAAGTTTAGTAAGAAAATAAAACTGAACATTATGATATTCAAAGAGATAACAAGCATAAAGATTTAGGGGACAGGATTCTTAATAAGAGTGAAAAACTGAAGTCATACCTAAACGCATCTGTAAAATTTCAAGTAAGATATAGCGAAATTCATATCATATCCGTAAAGAAAATGTAAAATAATACTACGGAATATCTGTTTATATGCAGGGGTGAATATACAAATCGTGTTCAATGTCATGAATATACAAATCGTGTTCAATAGGCTATATGTCAAATCCACGTTTAAGGATGTTTGGTACTGTTTCTAAATACATATGCCAAAAAGTTTGGGCCAGTGATTCTTCAAAGCCTACAAGAGTTATATGCTAGCAGACATGCAATATTATAGTGGTAGATGGTTGTTATCCATATATCAATTTCAGAGAGAAAACAACAAACAGGTCAATTGACAACATCTGATTTTATTGATAATATTAATATAGTACAAAGGAAGGACATGAAAAGAAATCGTAACATGCTTGAAAAGAACAAGTCCAAAAGATCTAAGTCGACCTTTTTCCATATCCAAGGTCCACATAATACACTTTTTCCCTTTATATAGATCTTTTCCATTTCCTGGATCCTTCAGCACAATGTGTAATGCACATGAGGCATGTGACAAGTTGAAATGGACACACGTCGGTTTTTCAAGGAATTATTTTACAAGGTAATGAGGATAAGGTATTTGAACCTATATGACCTTCAAGATCTTAACACCAAGCACAATGCATGGTGAAATTCAAATGTGGAATCGATTAATATCTCCTCTCACTGTAAAGCATTTTTCAATATACCACCATTTACTATAAATTAAGCACCTTCCTCGCGACAGATCATATATACTATATATCTTAGCCATTGATTCACCAATTTATAACAACAAGATCTGAACCAATAATGGGGTAAAATAACTCAACCTAAGCATATCATCCCTTTTAATTTGTCGTATGACGCGCTACATACCTAAATTTTGGAAAATTGAATAAGTTACTAGTATTACATAGATAACCAAGAAAAATACATCTTAAAATATTGGAATAAATTATCATGAGATAAGCCTTGTAACATGAGTTGTGGATATAGAAACTATATAAGGAACATGAACTGCATTATAAGGACCTACGAAAATCATCTGCCATTGACAGAATCAGATACTAAGTTATGAGCAGTCACCCACTTAACGTTAACTAAAATGGTTAAAACTTAAAAGTGTCCTATTTTGACTCATCAATTGATGTCTGGTTCTAAATATCTCAAATAAAGAAGACACACAAATCACAAGTGAGTCATTTTATCAAAGAGTACAAGGTGTTGGAAACACTATGGCCTTTTAGGCTTATGAAAAGAGGAACACATAAGAGAAAGTTTACAATGTATTAAATTACTTAAGCTTTGCTTGATTACAAATGCTTACACATCACATATGTATATTAGTCTATGGAAGGTTCTAGATACAAGATTTTTCCATGGATACATCTTAAATTATCTTCATAATTCATATCCAATCTAGATAAGTTTAACTAGATATTTCTAATACCATTCAAGATATTTCATATGGATATTTTCTATGATCATTCTGCGACATTCCAAAAGCTTCTTCTATATGGGCTCGGGCTTTTACGGATAGCCCAATCTTAATTAGACTAAATCAAGTTTACGATATAACACGCCGGCCCTTGATTTTCCGACTCCAACCATCATCTTTTGTCTTGATAAATCTCGCTCGTTGAGCGGTTTGGTTAATATATCTGCAACTTGGTTTTTGGACCTCATATGTATCACTCATATATCCTTTCTTGCAATGCACTTTGGAATAAAGTGATAACAAGTGCTCATATGCTTACTTCGATCATGGTAGACCAAATATTTTGCTATTTTAATTGCCGACTTGTTATCCACATAGATCTTAGCCGCATCTTCTTGCTCCATGTGTAGCTCCTTTAGCATACCTCTGAACCAAATTGCGTGACATACACAAGATGTTGCAGCTATGTACTTCGCTTCACAACGGACAAGGTAACATTAAAAACCATGTAAAAGCATTGTTACCCGTGAAGAATAGGAATCATGTTGTACTTCTTCTATCGTCTTTATCCACCTAGCTTGAAGTCTTCATTTGTTGAATAAAACATACCATAGTCTACGGTATCTATGATATAACGGAAGATCCTCTTCGCAATCTCCAATTTTTTTGTCATGGGGTCTTCCAAGAAACGACTAATTAATACAACCGCAAAGAGTATGTCGGGTCTTCTACAGGTCAAATAGCACAAACCTCCAACGAGACTCTTGTATAAAGATGAGTGTATCGCTTCTCTTCCGTCATGCTTAGACGGCTTTGCCTTAGGTTCTATGGGGGTGCCATAGGGATTTCATTTATCCATGCCAAACCTGTTTAATATCTCCTTGGCATATCCTTCTTGACATACGAAGATTCCTTTGTCCATTTGCTTCACTTCAATGCCAAGATAATAAGACATTAGTCTGTCATCTCGAACTCTCTTGTCATTGATTTCTTGAGTTCATCAATCATACTTTTAAAATTTCTTGTAAAGATCAAATTATCCACGTTCAAGCACACGAGCAGTATACTTCATTTGCAAATTTCACGTAAAGTGCATATTCACTTAGGCATTTTGAACACCATGTCATTGAATATTCCAAGCATGTGGTGCCTACTTTAGACCATATAAGGCCTTCTTTAACTTTAACACTTTACCTTCTTGCCCCTTGGCAACATATCCCTCCGGTTGCTCCACATAAATTTCTTCTTCGAGAAGTCTATTTAGAAATGCCGACTTCACATCCATTTGGTGGATTTTCCACCTATATTGAGCAGCTATAGCAATAATCATTCTTATAGTTTCCAAGCGAGCAACAAGAGCAAATACCTCTTCATAGTCTATACCATGCTTTTGCTTGTAACTTTTTTCCACAAGTCTTGCCTTGTACTTCTCCACTTCGCCTTTGGCGTTTTTCTCAACCTTGTATACCCACTTGACTCCAATAGCCTTTTGGCCTTTTGGAAGGGTCTCCAACTCCTATTTCTTGCTTTTTATTGCTTCTTCAAAAACTAAAGCTTCACAGTCAACATATAAACAAAAAAGGGCTATCTCGTCAGTTACCTCGTAGAACTCATGTAAACTTATTGCCTTTAGTTACCCCTCACTAGAACTTGAAGGTGAGTCTCGGGTTGGGGTTGGACTTTGAGGATGTTGGACTTCTTCACTTGATTCACCCATCTCTTCTTCGTCAGTTATATGAAGAAAGTCGTACCTTTCATTTTACTAATGCTCTAATCCCATGCTTTTTCATCAAACTCTACGTCCGTACTCACTACCACCTTCCTTTTGATTAGATTATAGATCTTGTATCCTTTTGGTTGCTTGTCGTAACCAACGAACACATATTTCTAACTTCTATCTTGAAGCTTGGACCGCCTTTGGCTCAGAACGTGGACATACGCTATTCTTCAGAATGCCCTTAGCTGAAATACGGTAGGCTTCAACCCATTTCATACGTCTTGTGGAGTCTTGTTATCTAAACTCTTTGACAGACAACGGTTCAATATATATACCGCACAATCAACCGCCTCGGCCGAAAACTCCTTTGGCATCTTTTTACATTTCAACATGCTTCGGACCATATTGCGAATGGTTCTATTCTTTCTCTCCACCACTCCATTTTGTTGTGGGGAGCAAGGAGCCATTAGAAATCTCCGAATCCCATTATCCTTACCAAAATAGTTAAATTCTTTTGATAAAAATTCTTCAACTTCATCGGATCTCATGGATTTAATTTTAAAACCTTTCTCCTTTTCAATCATAGCTTTAAATTTTTTAAAAGCTTTAAAAGGTTGAGATTTTTCTTCTAGAAAATATACCCAAGTCCTTCTTGAAACGTCATCAGTAAAGAGCATAAAGTAAATATTTTTATCATGAGAGGGCGGAGCAATTGGACCACAAAAATCCGTTTGAATTAGTTGTAGAGGCTTCTTAGCTCTTATTGTCGCTTTTTTTTCATGAACGAAATCCTAGCATGCTTCCCAAGAAGTCATCCTACACACACTTGATTGGGATGATTAATTAGATCAAACCCTTCCACCATTCCCTTAGAAGATAATAACTTTAAGTCACCAAAGTTTAAGTGCCTCGTACCTCATTTACCAAAGCCACGAATGATCTTTCAAACAACTCTTTAAGCACTTAACTTCGTCATGTTGAATGTTTAGAAGGAACATTTAATTTTTAGTCATAGGCACTTTTGCAATGAGCTTTGCTTCATGATTTCTTATTGTAGCACTACGATCTTTGAAATGAATATCATAGATTTTTATCTAATAGTTGTCATGCTTAAAGTGTTACTTTTAAGGATGAGCACATTATATATGTCCGAAATATATCGGTGACTAGCATCTTTAGCTCGTATTAGTATTTTACATATTCCTTTCACCGGTGACATTACCTTTACTTTTCTCCATCTTCACAAACAAGTCTTCTCACCCGTCATATGGTTACTCGTAGCAGAATCTATATACCATGGCTTTATCCTCTCCTCTTGTTCATCATGTCTTGCATTATCAAAGTAAGCTTGTCATTGTCTTTAACTACGACAAGATTAGCCTTTTCTTCCACTTGAATTGAGCTAGTACACTCGTTGGCATAATGACCATATTTGCGACAATTGTAACATTGTATATGGGGCTTACCTCCTCTTTAAGATTGAAAACCTCTCCCACGACCTTTTCTATATGGAGACCATTGGTTCTCATCTTTTTTATTGACATCTTCTCTTCATCTTCCTCAGCCTTGGAAACCACCCTGACCTTTGCGTCCTCATCCTTGCTCCTTTCTATGTAGAAAGCTCTTTTCTCTTTCTTTGAAAGTGACTTTTGAGTATAAAGCTTGCTCCAAGGGTTCTTTCCCACTTCTTTTGTTCAACTTCTATTCATAGGCTTGTAAAGATCTCATGAGTTGATCAACGGTATAGAGTCGATGACTTTTGACTCTTCTATGGCCACGACAATGTAATCAAAACTTGGTGGCAAAGAGCGAAGAATCTTTTCTATCACCGTCACTCAACCTTTCACCATTTATCTTCATTTCATTTGAAATAGTCAAGACACGAGTGAGATAATCCGAGATGGTTTCATATTCCTCCATTTGAAGTTTTTCAAACTTTCCTCTAAGAGTTTGAAGGCGTACCTTTTTTACCTTATCAATTCCTTTGATAGAATTTTGAAGGAATTCCCACGCTTCCTTAGAAGTGGTTGCATTTTCAACTTTCTCAAACATCGCATCATCATGAAATTGATAGATTAGTATAAAAGCACTTTGATCATTCTTTCTTGCTTTTAGCAATTCCCCCTTTGGGCGGCACTCGAGGAACTTTCATCATCAACTTTCTCAACACCTTTTTCGACTATCTCCCACACATCTTGTGAACCTAGTAACGCCTTCATTCGAATGCACGAACTACCATAGTTGTCTTTAGTAAGACGAGAAAATTGGAACAAGTTCATCATGCGTGACATCTCGATCTTCTAGCTTTCATCCCAATTTGTTGGAAACACTATGGCATTTTAGGCTTATGAAGAGAGGAACACTTAAGAGAAAGTTTACAATATATTAGATTATTTAAGCTTTGCTTGATTACAAATACTTACATCCATCATATATTTATACTAGTCCATGGAAGGTTTTAGATACAAGATTTTTCCATGGATACTTCTTACATTATCTTGATAATTCCTATCCAATCTAGATAAGTTTAACTAGATATCTTTAATACCATTCTAGATATATCATATGGATATTTTCTATAATCATTCTACGACATTCCAGAAGCTTCTTCAATATGGGCTCGGGCTTTTATGAATAGTCCAATCTTGATTGGACTAAATCAAATTTACGAACCAACACAAGGCACACACAGAAAGGATTGTTGTTTATATCCCTACCAAAATTAATGTTTTCCATTTCGGTGTACCAGAAGAAATGTTAGAATTCCTAAAACATAGTCGCACATAAATGATTTAGATAATGTTTCACTTGGACCATATCTTCCACAAATGCAAATTGTTGCATGGCTCCTACTTATCCTCCAGATATATATAACTCTAGATTGTGTGAAATAAGTCTACAATATGAACTAAAGAGACCTTCTTATAAGCTCAAAAAGTTGAGTGACATGTTTTGGCGAGAAGGGGGGATAATTAATAGAGAAAACAGGTTATATTTGTCCTGTGTCAGTTAACAAAGTTTAATAGACAAGGATACTAGAGCTAGAATCATAACTTATAAAGATGTATTATTTTTAAAGTTGACTTTGAAAAACAAATGATACTATGATTCCTAGAAAATATGAAAACTGTACTTAGAATAGTACAGCAAAAAATGTGATATGTTAACAATTAACAAAGGCAGTCTGTTACCATAAATGTTACCACATATGAGAAGTAATATCAACAAATAAATGCAACTTGAAACACTGCTCATGACTTGATGTATGACCATTTAGTGAGGTTATATGTACAGAGAACATGCTGCATTTTCAGACAAAATTACCGATCACGTCAAAAAATTATTAACCTAAGAGACATAATAGCACATGGCAAGCAAAACTACAATCATCAACTTGCAGGTCCAGCAGATATACTAGATATTTACACAAATATCTATCCAAATATCAATTTAACCGTCAAAAGAATCTATAAATAGGCAAAAAAAAATCATCAATTCACATAAACAATCTTCATCATCTTTCTTTCTCCATACCTAATTAATCACACGCTAAGCTTTCTGCCCAAAACCATGAAGGTATACTTTATTTTTTCTGTAAAAATTTACATAATTATACGTCTACCTCCACTTACTCATAATTGCATATCTTATTTCAGTGTTTAGGAGGAATGCATTACAAGTTTAAGCAGACTGACAGTGAGTACCTAAAAGACCTTACTTCAGGTAAGTCATGCCATGTTATCAACATTTTTACAACATATATGTTATGATTTTTTTTTATCAAGGGAATCAAAATCAAATGATTAATGTGTCTTACTACTCTATGCAGCAAGTGCTGATGGCGAGCATCGGTCTGAACTCTTTCATGGATTCCAGACAATTAAGGCCCTTGAAAAAGATGTTATCATCACTGATCTAGCAACCCCAAACTTTATCACGTATGTTGAGAATATGATGAAAAACGAAACAATAACGACACAAGATGAACTGAAGCTCGTCAACGAGAAGTTAGAGAAGGTTCTTATCACATGTACAAGGAAAAGCATACATCAGAGAACCACTACACGTGTTAGTAAGCTTCTAGAAAAGGCTGCAAAGAAAGAAATGAAAGCAATTGCCAATCCACGTCAGCATTGCTCATCTGGTTCAGAAGTTCGGTTACCAAAAACAAGTATATTAACGGAACAAAGAACAACACTTTTGGAGCTCTTTGAGAAATCAAAAATGGGAGAGGAAAAAGTTGAAGCAAAACATAACATAGGAAAACAGAATGAAAAGAAAACTGTTATATCTCCTGTTCATTTTGTGGGAAAAATACTTAAACGAAAAATGAGTCACCCTTCCTCTAAGCGCTCTACAGCAGCTTCTGTAGGAACCATTGATTCTACTATAACTGATGAAAAACTGCACAAGGTATATCAATTTTATCATAGCATAGAATTTTTTTTTTTACTGATTATGGTACTGTAATATACTATTTAGTCCAGTTTCCTAGACATATGGGCACCCCATAACTGACGGCAAATAAGTTAATGCAAGTGTTAAATTCATTTTAGTACCCTAATATGAAACATATATATATGCAGATCCTCTGCATGCTCCAGAGGCTTTATCCTGAAACCTCAGCTATTTCACAAAAATCTCAGACCTTGGGGAAATATGTGACAAATGACAACTTCCCTGACGAGGAAGGGTATAGAAACAGAAAACATATGTTACTCAAAGATTTCACTACTGGCCATTGTAGGGAAGTTTCTGGAATGAGTGCAAAACGCACCAAGAACAAGGTAACCGATCGTACATGTGGTGGGGGTGATACCAACTGGAAAAGAGAATGCTGGATCAAATCAGATGCAGATTGTAAGTATGCAAAATCATATATAACATCTAACGCATAACTTTATTACGTACATGATATTAAAATCGAATCATATTGGTATTTCATCTAACTGAGATTGTTAAAACTGAAGCCGCAGAGCTTAACAAAAAATTTAAATCAGCAATATACACACTACTATACAGGCACTTATAACTACCCCTGATTGGACATATTATATGAGAAATTTGTAAACTTATTAGATAGAATCTTTATAAGCTGACTATGGTAACTAATAATGCACGCGGAATACACTAAGCAACAAAAAATTGGTAATAGTCATGAAGTATTTCCAAATAACTTTTTTTCTATTGGTCTTCACCACTACTGTTATATAAGTTTTAGGGCCAGGTTTAGAGTCAGATGTTAAGTATTGGCTGTGATGAAAACTTACTCTATCACTACATGACCGTCACTCTATCGCTTTAGCTGTGAAACTTATCTTGACAAAAGGCATAGCTTTCAAATAGTTTATGAAGCCTCTTATAACACAAACATAATTTAGAGTAGCATATACCATGTCTAGCTAGAGTTCCTAAAAGCACCAAAATATGGTGCGCGTTAATTGTGCTTCAAATTTTGGATTCTATCTAAAAACTTTATATCTCTGTTATATTTATATCCAACTCATTACTGCAATTTTCTGTATAGATTTAATATTGGAGCTGTAAAAGAGAAGAAATGCCGATGGATGGCGAACTTGGTTAAAATTGGGTTGGAAGCACATTGAGAAAATGAGATGGAAGAAATTCATTTATTAGTAGTTAGCTTGTTGAAATAAAGTAGCAGATGACAACCACCAAAGCCACGCCATTTTTCCTTTTTTTCGACACAAGAGTGGTTACGAAGAGGGAAAACGTGAATTAAACATGCATCTTTTAGAGGTGAAATGGTGGTGGTGACATTTGATAGTTTACATGGAGACAACTCTAAGAGTATTGTGTCATATCAGCTTGTGCATCTTCTAATTATGTAATGTATGCGATATCTGTAAAGTAATATGTAAGGGTGGAAAGGTTCATGTAGCAATATAATATTTTAGCAATTGTTTATTCAAAAATCACAAAATACGATACTTTCCAGTCAGGATAATAACTCTAGATTAAAAAGAGGTTTAGCACACGAGACTCATAAACATGCATCTAAAAGCTTGTACAACGCTAAATATCTGTTCATGATGGAACTACTATAGAAGTGACTGTCACGGTTTGGTACAGTTAGTGCTTCTTAGATACTAAGCAAGACAGCAAGTATCAAAATGTCCGACACTTGTACGCTAATTATCAAATGTCCCAATGGGAAAAGTACAGAAACACGACAACCTATTAAGAATATCGAACTCTCATAATAGGTCAAAAGCGTGTCAAGATGATATTATCTAGACAAGAAATTGACACTTTCCTAATTGACCGTGAACAATAGTGACAGCTTTGGTTATTCTTTTCTTTTTTGTGGTCAATAAGCTTTCTAGATTTAAAATAAAAGATTGCCGACATTTGGTCCTTGTAATCGAGTCTAATGTTTACGCCTTTGATTCCACCTAGCACGATTTACAAACATTGGTTTTTTTACCTACAATTACCAACAATATGCCCATTACAAGATTAAGCAAAAGCTAAGCACCCACATGTAGCAAGAAAGACAAGAAAGGAACTCGACCTTTGACACCAAGTGTTATCGACTTATTTCAAGTTAGTATAGCAATTTAGACTTTAAACATAAACACATGAAACATGTTTTTTGATATGATACAATATAACCTCATTTCCAACCAAACATTTGTAAGGGTAATAAACACTTCAAATGATTCTACATTAATTTACAATTTCAAATGGTACAACTTAACTTAATTGGAAGACAATCACTAGTTCTACATAACTGTGTACACACTGAAATAGTTAAAAGAATTATTGAATGATTAAAAAAAAAACATCATGACTGATATATAGTTGGACTCACCACAGCTATAATTCACCAAACAAATTGTCAGTTTTAGTTACGCCATAGAATCTGAAGAATGTAGTTGAGACTAGGGGTACTGTTATCGGGTCGGGTTGTCGGGTTATCGGGTTTATCGGGTCGGGTTATCAGGTAAGGATTTAAAATGTTATTGGGCTTAAAATGAAAAAAGAACAAGAAAAGCTTATATATTTATCGGGTTATCGGGTTATCGGGTTGAACCCGAACCCGATAAAGTAAGAAAATTATAACCCTAACCCGACCCTATAAGGCTATCGGGTTGGTCGGGTTGACCTGATAAACCTGATAAGCCGAGTTGAACCCAATGAACCCGACCCTATAAGGCTTTTTCGGGTTCGGTTCGGTTCGGGTCGGGTCAACCCATTTGACACCCCTAGTTGAGACTTCTGAATCGTATTTATTATTTATTATGGACCGAGAGTGTAAAGTTTTGGGCCCATAGAGGCCCTAAAATGGACATGGCTGATGACTTCTTCCTGATCCATTTAGTGGTTGTAAATATAGAATAATTATCCCAAATAATTATGTAATTTCATTAATAACCGAGCTAAAAAATGTTTCACCAAATGTTATAAAATGTGAAAATATGTTTTTATATGCACATTTTGAGTGCGTGTCACGTATATAAACAGTGATACGTGTCACATCTTGGGGTATGCTACTTCATGCTTGCTCATAGCATGCATATTGCAACACTTTTTGAAGTATTGTCACATGAAACGATATTATAAATGAGTAGTAATAAGGAGATATATTGTTGTAATTATATAACATGACTATCTATACTATCTATACTACATTATAAAGCATTTGAGACTTTCTATAAAAGGAAGTCTTAAAATTTTAAGACCAAAAACATTACTATAAAAGGAAAAGTAGAAAATTAATGTAAAATCAGAAAATTTAAGTCTCATTTAAATCATATGTAACCGCCCTCCAATAATAATACATTTTAATGAAATTGTTTATAAAAAAACCTCACTAATCTTATAACCACCAATTTAATACTAAAATTTGAAAAATAAAAGTGTTAACTATTTACACTATTAATAATTTAAACGTTCTACTTTTGAAAACATATCTCTGCCACTTTATAGTATTTGGGACATGCTAAATAAAGAAGTTTAAAATAAAAAAACATTTTCTCGTCACAAAAATAGTTACCGGGTACCCGCCGCCGCATTGCGCGGGTACCCTTCTAGTTATATATAAAACACATAAAACATCATAGAAACATGCGGAAGCATAAAGGAACGTATAATGAATAATTAACTAACATAAACATAAAGTATGCGTACCTTTTTTATTCTAGCCGAACAAGAATCAGTTCCACAAAACTAGCAAGTGATTAACCCTAATTAGGGTTTATAGCATTATAAGAATTACCCCTTACCTTTTTGTAATTCAATCCAAGATATAATTAATAGTGTGATTATATCACGTTCTTGTACACACGTACTAATACCAAGTTAACGTCATGCTAGTAATTAAAACACAAAACAATTTGTTAATTGGAAAACAAGTCCAATCGACCCTAAAAGGGTTTTGGTCGATCGAATCACCAAAGAAAATACAAGAGAAAAGATTAGGGTATTGTGTGTGCACAAAAAGTGAAAAACAAATAACCCTTAGCCTTGTATTTATACTAAAAGAAACTTAGAGCTCAAGTTTGATTAGGATTAGGAAACCTAATCCTAACCCAAGACCGGCCATATACCCTTATGGGTTTCCGGAACCTTCTTAACTTCTAATTTCAATTTTAGTCCTTTCCTTTAACATATAACGACCATTAGTCCATTACGTTTAATTACTTAACGCTCGTTATTCGTTTCGTGTAATTAATAATTAAATATAACGTTTTATATATTAATTATTATTCGTTAACTCTTCATACGTAAAGTGTGCAATCCCGTGATCTCGAGTTCGATCCTAACTCACGACTACTAATTTATATCCATAAAACTAACAGCTCCCACTTGGATATATCTTAATAGAGTGATCACATTGGTTAGCGTCTAGCAACACTTCGATACCTCTGGTACAACTCGAGCAAGGCTCCTGGAAAACCTTTTAATGATTTATCATTATTATTATCCTTTTGTTTCTAATACCATGTTAAATAAAGATATGGAATTAAGTCATTCTTTATTCAACCATTATGTTTCTCGTTTTAAGTGATTGACCAAGATTACCAAATCTTCTGAACATATTCAGGGGAGATCTTTGGGCGTGGCCACGCAAACATCTTGTCAACCCTACGAGGGGCCCAGCAGTATTAAACTCCAAATAAATTTAAAGGAACAAATTATATCTTGACTACGAGACTAACCCACAAACATTGCAACACTTCTCGAAACAACCCTTATGACTACCAGTTACGTATAGCGTTAAGTTGTTCCACAAGTGTACTACATTCATGACACTTATCCGGTATATTGGTCTGAGGATAACTATTCATGATTTACTTAATAACAATATCCATAAAATAAAATCATGTAGTTAGATAAGTCTTATATTTAATTCATTTAATATCATCTGAAATTGGTATGTTTTCTCATCAATATACTTTTAAATATATTCTACCAAATCACTTAGATTTGTCTTAATTTAACGATACTCTCATATCATTAATTGACAACGGACGATTTGGAATAAATAAATTTATTCACGGATTAAACATGCAAATATAGGATACAATATATTATAAAATCAAACTTACCAAGTATTTGATTTATCATAACAATTGTTTAACATCCCTTATCCAAATACTAAGTAGATCAATGCATGAAAATTCCAGTTGATGAATTATGCCTCAAGTAATGATAATCATACTTGTTGACAAGGCATAAATCAACCAACTTGGTCTATCGTAATTTTGAGAATACTTATTTCAAGAATTCAATTAGTGAAGTCCTTGTATGTGTGCATTCACCAATCCACATAATAATTCATAAAGTGTGTGACATCCTCTATCACCAATTTTATGACAATTTAAACTTTCAAACATTTTAAAGTTTAAAATATTCTTATTCTTTAATATATAATGCAATTGCGCTCTTAGTAGCACAACTAGTTCACATGGCTATTAACAAGGATGAAATCCTACCATGACTAGTATTGAGTGTAATCTCAATTAAACTAGCATCATTGTATACAAACTACAATATGCTCATTAAAACTCTGTAAACTTTAATATTTTATTGTGTAATGTTTGATGTCTTCCAAACTTTCAATTTTGCAATGATGACAATTTGCACAACAATTGACATATTGTTTATCTATAGAATCTAGGAGCAATTCTAGGTCGAGGATGTAATTCTATTAGAATATTCATTACACAAGTTATCTAATAACTTTTACTTAGATATCAATGTTGTCACATCACTTCTTATTCAAGAATGATACAACAATTTTAATACACAACATGATGTACATGATGAATCATCAAGACATTGATAGATTAGAGTAAAAGCACTTTGATCATTCTTTCTTGCTTTTAGCAATTCCCCCTTTGGGCAGCACTCAAGGAACTTTCATCATCAACTTTCTCTAACACCTTTCTCGACTATCTCTCACAGATCATATAAACCTAGCAAAGCCTTCATTCGAATGCACCAACTACTATAGTTGTCTTTAGTAAGACGAGAAAATTGGAACAAACTCATCATGCATGACATCTCGATCTTCTAGCTC
Organism: Chrysanthemum lavandulifolium; assembly: GCA_022545495.1. Classification (NCBI taxonomy): domain Eukaryota; kingdom Viridiplantae; phylum Streptophyta; class Magnoliopsida; order Asterales; family Asteraceae; genus Chrysanthemum; species Chrysanthemum lavandulifolium. The sequence goes on along the minus strand of CM040241.1, from coordinate 38,436,907 downwards.
TCATAATAATTTGTTGGAAACACAATGGCCTTTTAGGCTTATGAAGAGAGGAACACTTAAGAGAAAGTTTACAATGTATTAGATTATTTAAGCTTTTCTTGATTACAAATGCTTACATCCATCACATATTTATACTAGTCCATGGAAGGTTCTAGATACAAGATTTTTCTATGAATACTTCTTACATTATCTTGATAATTCCTATCCAATCTAGACTAATTTAACTAGATATTTTAATACCATTCTAGATATATCATATGGATATTTTCTATGATCATTCTACGATATTTTTGAAGCTTCTTCTATATGGGCTCGGACTTTTATGAATAATCCATTCTTTATTGGACTAAATCAAGTTTACGATCCAACACAAGGCACACACAGTAAGGATTGTAGTTTATATCCCTCCAAAAATTAATGTTTTCCATTTTGGTGTACCAGAAGAAATGTTAGAATTCCTAAAACATAGTCGCACATAAATGATTTAGATAACGAGAATGGCGTCGGGCCTGTTTTTTTTTCTCGTTTTTTTTTACATAACGAGAATGATCTATTGGTTGCATTTTAAATGGTAGTGTCGAATAAATGTGACTCATATATAATTATGTCTGGCTACTAATAAATGAATAAACATATATTCAAAATTCAACTTATCTGTTTCAAAGTTACATGTGCTCAAATTCAAAGAGGGGGACTCTGTCTCAATTTTAGCTTTACTTCAAGATGGTAGCAATGTTCTCGGGCTGCAATGTAGTAGACACAACATCAGTAGAAGTTTTAATATGAGCAATAATACAAATGAAGATCATATAATGTACAAAACTTAGCTTTATAAGCTTTAAATAGTTGCCAAAAAATAATTTAAAAGTTACATAGTGCTGAGTTTTTTGTTTAATTTACACACCTTTTTATTGGTTGTGGCAACACATCACAGGGGTAATCAATCTGTCAGAATTTATGCTCAACAAATAAACATATGTCACAACAGGAAATATAAAACCGTATATATCAATATTGCAATCAAAGTTCCTTACTTGAGTGCGTAAAATACGGTTATCAATTTCAATTTGTTTCTCTCCCTTACTTTGACTTGTCCTCCAGATGCGTCCACATTTTTTGTCAATCATGTGTCTAGAAATCCTAGAATCATAGGATCTCGATAGAGTCGATCCATTTGGGCAAGAGATATTAAGAAGAATCCAAAATTATTAAAAATATGTGGGCCGTTTCAGAATGCCATCGTTTCAAACGTCTATTGATAATGAGGCTCAGATTAATCTAAACGGCATCACAACAGGCGACCGATACGGCTGCAATCACACAATTAGCGCGATTGCCTAGCGAGCATACGCGTCTAAGGAAGAAACACACTATAAATGAAAGAAATTCATCATTGCCTATAAGAAGAAAAACGATAGCACTCTGAGTCGTTACATGATCAGTATTTAAGTGCAAACAACAGAGACCGAAACCTTTGAACCCCATCCAAAATCAAAAAAACTGGATTAGCTTAAAACGAAGTTGTTTTGACCGGTTTTTCATAGGTTCCATGTTTTCAATTTAAACCGCAGAGGCTGAGGTCCGTGAATATGAAACGGTACCAAGCGCCCGCCATGGCTGCAACCACAATTTTGTTGTGTCTACGCCGGCAAGATACGGGCATTGTCATTTCCATTCAGCACTTTTAGGTAAGCCAAAAATTCTAGAAGTGGTCGTGAGTATCATTATATAGAATGCTCAGATAGGAAACGGTTCACAAAAAAAGGACAGGCCCGGGATTGCCGCAAATACGACAAATTGCCTCACCAAGATACAAGGCATATCAGTTTTGTCGAATCCCCACCCCCATAATCATCACATCCTGTTATAGTCGATATGACCATTGTTTCCATCCCAAAAAACTGGAGGAAACTGTTTCGGGCTTATTATCATTGTATAGAAGGCACAGACACGGAATGGCTCACAAAAAAGAACATGCCCGACATGGCTGCAAATACAACAAATTGCCTCGCCAAAGTTGGGCTAGCAATTTTGGCAGGAAAAGCCCGGAGCAAAACGGCACCGTTTACGTTGTGAATTAATCATATATATAATGTTTCACTTGGACCATATCTTCCACAATTGCAAATTGTTGCATGGCTCCTACTTATTCTCTTGATTTATAACTCTAGATTAGGTGAAATTAGTCTACAGAATGAACTAAAGAGACCTTCCTATAAGCTCAAAATTTTGAGTGACATGTTTTGGCAAGAACGGGGGATAATTAATAGAGAAAACAAGTTATATTTGTCCTGTGTCAGTTAACAAAGTTTAAGATACAAGGATACTACGGCTAGAATCATAACTTCTAAAGATGTATTATTTTTAAAGTTGACTTTGAAAATTAAAGGATACTATGATTCCTAAAAACTACGAAAACTGTACTTAGAAGATAAGTGCAGCAAAAATGTGATATGTTAACAATTAACAAAGGAAGTCTGGTACCATATATGTTACCACGTATGAGAAGTAGTATCAACAAATAAAGGCATCTTTAAACACAGCTCATGACTTGATGTGTGAGCGTTTAGTGAGGTTATATGTACAGAGAACATGCTGCATTTTCAGACAAAATTACCGATCACGTCGAAAAATTATTAACCTAAGAGCCATAATAGCACATGGCAAGCAAAACTACAATCATCAACTTGCAGGTCCAGCAGATATACTGGATATTTACACAAATATCTATCCAAATATCTGTTATTCACCTGCCACAAATTTGACCGTCAAAAGCATCTATAAATAGACAAAAAAAATCATCAATTCACATAACAATCTTCATCATCTTTCTTTCTCCAAACCTAAATAATCACACGCTAAGCTTTCTGCCCAAAACCATGAAGGTATAGTTTATTTTTCTGTAAAAATTTACATAATTATACGTTTACCTCCACTGACTCATAATTGCATATCTTATTCCAGTGTTTAGGAGGAATGCATTGCAAGTTTAAGCAGACTGACAGTGAGTACCTAAAAGGCATTACTTCAGGTAAGTCATGCCATGCATGTTATCAACATTTTTACAACATATATGTTATGCTTTTTTTATCAAGGGAATCAAAATCAAATGATTAATGTGTCTTACTACTCTATGCAGCAAGTGCTGATGGCGAGCATCGGTCTGAACTCTTTCATGGATTCCAGACAATTAAGGCTCTTGAAAAAGATGTTATCATCACTGATCTAGCAACACCAAACTTTATCACGTATGTTGAGAATATGATGAAAAACGAAACAAGAACGACACAAGATGAACTGAAGCTCGTCAACGAGAAGTTAGAGAAGGTTCTTATCACATGTGCAAGGAAAAGCATACATCGGAGAACCACTACACGTGTTAGTAAGCTTCTAGAAGAGGCTGCAAAGAAAGAAATGAAAGCAATCGCCAATCCACGTCAGCATTGCTCATCTGGTTCAGAGGTTCGGTTACCAAAAACAAGTATATTAACGGAACAAAGAACAACACTTTTGGAGCTCTTTGAGAAAACGAAAATGGGAGAGGAAAAAGTTGAAGCAAAACATAACATAGGAAAACAGAATGAAAAGAAAACTGTTATATCTCCTGTTCATTTTGTGGGAAAAATACTTAAACGAAAAATGAGTCACCCTTCCTCTAAGCGCTCTACAGCAGCTTCTGTAGGAACCATTGATTCTACTATAACTGATGAAAAACTGCACAAGGTATATCAATTTTATCATAGCAATGAATTTTTTTTTTTTACTGATTATGGTACTGTAATATACTATTTAGTCCAGTTTCCTAGACATATGGGCACCCCATAACTGACGGAAAATAAGTTAATGCAAGTGTTAAATTCATTTTAGTACCCTAATATGAAACATATATATATGCAGATCCTCTGCATGCTCCAGAGGCTTTATCCTGAAACCTCAGCTATTTCACAAAAATCTCAGACCTTGGGGAAATATGTGACAAATGACAACTTCCCTGACGAGGAAGGGTATAGAAACAGAAAACATATGTTACTCAAAGATTTCACTACTGACCATTCTAGGAAGTTTCTGAAATGAGTGCAAACGCACCAAGAACAAGGTAACCGATCGTACATGTGGTGGGGTGATACCAACTGGAAAAGAGAATGCTGGATCAAATCAGATGCAGATTGTAAGTATGCAAAATCATATATAATATCTAACGCATAACTTTATTACGTACATGATATTAAAATCGAATCATATTGGTATTTCATCTAACTGAGATCGTTAAAACTGAAGCCGCGGAGCTTAACAAAAAATTTAAATCAGCATATACACACTACAGGCACTTATAACCACCCCTGATTGGACATATTATATGAGAAAATTGTAAAACTTATTAGATAGAATCTTTATAAGCTGACTATAGTAACTAATAATGCACGCGGAATATACTAAGCAACAAAAAATTGGTAATAGTCATGAAGTATTTCCGAATATCTTTTTTTCTATTGTTCTTCACCACTACTGTTATATTAGTTTTAGGGCCAGGTTTAGAGTCAGATGTTAAGTATTAGCTGTGATGAAAACTTACTCTATCACTACATGACCGTCACTCTATCGCTTTAACTGTGAACCTTATCTTGACAATAGGCATAGCTTTCACATAGTTTATGAGCCTCTTATAACACAAACATAATTTAGAGTAGCATATACCGTGTCTAGAGTTCCTAAAAGAACCAAAATATGGTGCACGTTAATTGTGCTTCAAATTTTGGATTCTATCTAAAAACTTTATATCTCTGTTATATTTATATCCAACTCATTACTGCAATTTTCTGTATAGATTTAATATTGGAGCTGTAAAAGAGAAGAAATGACGATGGATGGTAAACTTGGTTAAAATTGGGTTGGAAGCACATTGAAAAAATGAGATGGAAGAAATTCATTTATTAGTAGTTAGCTTGTTGAAATAAAGTAGCAGATGACAACCACCAAAGCCACGCCATTTTTCCTTTTTTTCGACACAAAATTGGTTACAAAGAGGGAAAACGTGAATTAAACATGCATCTTTTAGAGGTGAAATGGTGGTGGTGACATTTGATGGTTTACATAGAGACGACTCTAAGAGTATTGTGTCATATCAGCTTGTGCATCTTCTAATTATGTAATGTATGCGATATCTGTAAAGTTGTATGTAAGGGTGGAAAGGTTCCTGTAGCAATATACTATATTAGCAATTGTTTATTCAAACATCACAAAATACAATACTTTCCTGGATAATAACTCTAGATTAAAAAGAGGTTTAGCACACCAGACTCGAAACATGCATCTAAAAGCTTGTACAACGCTAAATATATGTTCATGATGGAACTACTATAGAAGTGACTGTCATGGTTTGGTACAGTTAGTGCTTCTTAGATACTAAGCAAGACAGCAAGTATCAAAATGTCCGAAACTTGTACGCTAATTATCAAATGTCCCAATGAGAAAAGTACAAAAACATGACAACCTATTAAGAATATCGAACTCTAATAATAGGTCAAAAGCGTGTCAAGAAGAAATTATCTAGACAAGAAATTGACACTTTCGTAATTGACCGTGAACAATAGTGACAGCTTTGGTTATTCTTTTCTTTTTTGTGGCCAATAAGCTTTCTAGATTAAAATAAAAGATTGCCAACATTGGGTCCTTGTAATCGAGTCTAATGTTTACGCCTTTGATTCCACCTAGCACGATTTACAAACATTGGTTTTTTTACCTACAATTACCAACAATATGCCCATTACAAGATTAAGCAAAAGCTAAGCACCCACATGTAGCATGAAAGACAAGAAAGGAACTCGACCTTTGACACCAAGTGTTATCTACTTATTTCAAGTTAGTATAGCAATTTAGACTTTAAACCATAAACACATGAAACATGTTTTTTGAGATGATACAATATAACCTCATTTCCAACCAAACATTTGTAAGGGTAATAAACACTTCAAATGATTTTACATTAATTTACAATTTCAAATGGTACAACTTAACATAATCGGAAGACAATCACTAGTTCTACATAACTGTGTACACACTGAAATAGTTAAAAGAATTATTGAATGATTAAAAAAAACATCATGACTGATATATAGTTGGACTCACCACAGCTATAATTCACCAAACAAATTGTCAGTTTCAGTTGCGCCATAGAATCTGAAGAATGTAGTTTGAGACTTCAAGTCGTATTTATTATTTTTTATATATTTATATGGACCGGAGGTGTTAATTTTGAGCCCATTGAAGCCCTAAAACAAGGACATGGCTCGTGACTTCTTCCTGATCCATTTACTAATAATTAACATATGAAATAATAATGTAATTTCCTTAATAACGCGAGCTAAAAAACGTTTCACCAAATGTTATAAAATGTCAAAATGTGTTTTATATGCACATTTGGAGGACGTGTCACGTAAAAACATTGATACGTGTCACGTCTTGGGGTATGCTACTTCATGCTTGCTCATATAGCATGCATATTGCAACACCTTTTGAAGTATTGTCACATGAAACGATGTTATAATTGAGTAGTGACAAGGAGATATATATCATGTACTAACTTTATGCTTAATCCATTTATTATTTGACACATCATATGCATATTTTCTCACTTCTAATCTTAACTTTTGATTTTGACACATACATCAATCTTGTTGTTAACATATTTGTAGGCATACGTGTTAATGAAAAATACATTTCTTTTTCACATCTGAAACCATTTTCATTAATATATTTATTTACATATTCAAAATTGGTACAGTATTATTAGGTCAATTACCCTCAACAAGAAGAGGTCACCTCAGGTTGC
>CM040241.1:38393465-38429978 GCA_022545495.1 Chrysanthemum lavandulifolium | reverse complement strand
CTGATGAGTTCTTTCTGACTATTTATAGATACTCAGAAAGTCTGATTCTTGGTAAATATTTGTGTGAATATAAAATATCTACAATAGTGTTTGGACCTACAAGCTGATGCATGTAATTTTGCTTGCTATGCCATGTGCTGCTACAATGCTCTCTATGGTAATCATATATTCACTGGAATATCACACCTTAGTCACGAGTTGTATTTCAGTATGCATCTATATGTTAATTTTCAGTTTTTCGATACTAGACTGTTTTGTATTTAACATAACACGTTTTTGCACTTGGTGTAATTTTTGCCTGGGTCATAATATATCAGTAGCCCTACAGCTCTGTCATTTGCTATGTCTAGTTTTCGTCCGTAAAGCTTTGTTTTAATTTCGTGAATCCTGTAAATAGTTCCGGCATAGCGATGGTGTAGGAAAGAATCAGTTACAGCATAGCAGCAGAAAGCATAATGGTTGCTACAGGAGGATAGGTCCTTGTAGTGCATTTTCTACCTGAAATGAAGCTTGCCTTATCTTTTCCTGTTTCCGGTATCCAATTGACAAGTCAAGAATTTATATATACATTCAGAGGTTGACTGTTAAGTTTATGGTTTTGACCTGCAGCAGATCTTATTTCATTGGCTAAGAAAAGGTAAATAAACTTAATTCAACTTACCAATTTGTAGGTGTAACTGACAATATGTCATGCTAATCCGTCTTCTGAACAATAGGCTGAGTGAGTAAACTCTTATTATAGATGAGCCTCTGAACCAATAATCTTAATCTTTATGCTTCTTATGTAATTATTATTAGACGAAGGACCAAACACGTCAACTAAGAACTTAATAACCGAAAAACGGTTATGGATTGGCGGTTATAGGCGGTTACAAACCAAACCATCGCAATGGTTCTTTCATACCGATTAGAAACTTATATATGTACATGTAACGAATGATTTAGAAGGTTAATAGACAATTTACTTATTCATATTACTTTTACTTTGCAATCTACATATATTGATCTAGAGTTTGGGACAACAATTGGCATCAAGATCATAGGATTAACGCTTCGTTTTTGGTTACAAGATACTATACGCATAAGAAGGACCCAAGGAGAATACGCAGAAAACAATTTGTTTTCATACGTTGGAAAAAACCCTTTTCATACGAATAAGTTTTCTGTTTTCAAAAGGGATTTTGTTTTCTCTCTACTTCAAAGAGAAACAAACGTGAATAAGCATACGTAGAAGATAGTGCATGATCGTTTACGTAGGGTATTGCAAACGTTTACACCAAACGGATTGGTGGGGAAACCTTGTTGGCGACAACATAGGGAAGGAAGGAATTCATACACTTTGTTCGGGATAGAGAGCGAGTGGGCAAATACTTTGAGAAAACCGGTTATACTCAAACTCAAAGTAGAAGAATACGCGGGAAACACGAGGGAAAACGTTGTTGTGGAAGGAAATACGTACGTGATAAGAAGGAGTACTCAAGTTTGTGTGGAGTAGTGTCGGGCGACACAAAGAAAACAATGACGTGAAAAAGATCAGAAGCAAAACTTGTATTTGTTTCGGAGATTTGGTTACCATCTCGGTACCATTTTTGTAAGTGGGAAGTTGATTTCGGAATATAGACATCAATAACGTACAAGGGAAAAGAAAGTAGACGTGTGTAGTGTGGAGGAACAAAAAAACAAAGCATTTCTTTCGAAAAAAATCAATTCGAATAGAAATCTCTTGTTTGGGGCTCGTTGGGAAGAAACATTTCGACACAAGGTTTTATTCGAACTCTTACAAGAAGAAAGGTCGAGACAGTTTTGGTCGAAGCAAGAGGAGGCCGAAACCATTTGTGAAAGAAATTTCGAAGTGAAGAACTTGGTGTTTGTCAATTCGAAGGGTACAAAATTCGAACAAGGAAGAACATCAACGGTTACAACGAGACAAAGAAAAAGGGAACCAAAGGGAACGTTGGTAAACAATTCTTACTAACGAAACCAAAGAGAATACACTAGCATTCATCGCATCTACGAGGTCACAACTCAAACTCTTTCTGGATTTCATTTATTAGAATAGTATAGAATATTTTATTTCATACTATTAGGAAATCCCGAAAACTATTTATTGATCCCGTATTATTAATATTCCCGAAAGATTAGATATTCCCATATTTTATCGAAAAACCACACTAGGAAGGATAAATCCCATTAAATTAGAAAGTGAAGATACTAAGCACTTTCAAGATGACTGTCGACGATATAGCAAGTACATCAACTACAACAAAACCCGTAACACCTATTGCACAATATCAATGCCCTAAGTTGAAAACCACAAACTACACAGTTTGGGCTATACAAATTAAGGTTATACTAGAGGCACATGGCTTATGGGAAGCGTTGACGGAAGATGTGATCTTACAAGTAGCGGGTTGTGAGACGGCAAAGGATTTGTGGGATTCGCTAAAGAAAAGACACGTTGGAGAAGATAGAGTGCGAAAGCACGGTTACAATCATTGATGATTGGGTTTAACTCACTCGGATGAAAGAAGATGAGGCGGTGGATGCATTTGCGGCTAAACTAAGCGGCTATGCCACGAAGGAAAAAGAATTAGGGAAAACTTTGGATGAATCGGTTTAGTTCAAAAACTATTAGACTCCACACCGATAGGTTCATTCGATAGTAGCGTCCATAGAACAAACAACTGATCTCGACGACATCACTCTAGATGAGATCATTGGAAGACTCAAGGCGAGGAAAGGATAAAACTCCGAAAAGGAGGACAAGTAGAAAGCCAGGAAAACCTATTATTCGCACATGGCGAACACTCAGGAAATAGGAAATGTTTTTACAAACGTGGAGGGAAATCAAATTTCTCACGAGGGAACTGGCAGAATAATAGAAATAGAAATAACTCACAAGGAGGGAACTCTAGTTATAAAGAGAGTTCGGATAAGAATAAAGATGAGTGAGATGTGATGTAAGGTAAAATGCTACAGGTGTCATAAAATTGGACATCTTAAAAGGAATTGTAGAGGAAAACCAGCAACTCAGGAACAATCAAACCTTATCTTAGAAGACGATGAACCATCACTACTAATGACTATGCACGAAACTGAACACAAATAAGTGTTGTTGAATGAAGAACAAATTCAACCAAAGAAATATGCTACAGCGGACGCAAGCATATGGTATTTAGATAATGGTGCAAGTAACCATATGACGGGAATAAAGAGTCATTTTAGGGATATTGATGAAAGCGTAACAGGTCGAGTACGTTTTGGAGATGGATCATATGTACAGATAATATGTAGAGGGTCTATACTATTAGGTTGTAAGAACCAGGAACAGAAAGTAGTATCGGAAGTATACTACATACCAAACCTCAAGAGCAACATACTTAGTCTAGGACAACTTACAGAAATAGGTTGTAAGGTCATTATGGACGGAAATAAGTTGACTTTGTATGATAAAAACAAGAAGTTGTTGATGAAAGAGAAAGATCTAAGAATCGACTCTACAAGATTCAGTTACAGATAGAAGCACCTATATGCCTCTTAGCAAATATAGATAACCAAGCATGGTTATGGCATGCTAGATTAGGTCATCTGAACTTTGACGATATTAACAAGATGACTAGGAAAGGTCTAGTAGAAGGAATTCCTAGGATAAATCATGCCGGGCAGATTTGTGACGCATGTTTATTAGGAAAACACAGTAGAACACCATTTCCAAACCAAGCTAAATTCATATCAAAGAACCCATTGGACTTACTATATGGAGACCTTTACGGTCCTATAAGTCCAACAACGCACTCAGGAAAGAAACTCATTTTCTTGTTGGTGGACGATTGTACACATTTTATGTGGTCCTACTTTGTGACATATGAGGCATTTAGTACATTCAAGGAATTTCTCCATTAAATAAGGATGCTAACCAATGGAGCATTAGTCTAATGGTTGGAGCACTTGTGCTTGAGTCAATTGACCCAAGTTCAAGTCCCATCCTTGGCATTTGCTTCATATAGGTACCCACCTCCGCAAAACCTATGGGCACACTGGAGAGACTTTGTGGAATAAGAGCTCAGGGGTCCGAGTCTTGGCTTGTGCTCACTCCAGTTGGTGCCCCACTAGGCCAGGAGAGTTTTCGGAGTTATACCTTGTCGGGGGAAAATGGATGGTGCCAAAAGGCACCCGGGGTCAGGATGTTCCCGCCGATCTACACCTTTTGTGGAAAATAAGGATGCTAAGAACGGATAGAGGTAGTGAATTCACATCAAATGAATTCACGAGTGCTTCGTAAGGAAAAGGAATAACCTGACAGTTGACACCGTACTCCCACAATGAGAATGGAGTAGTGGAGAGAAGGAATAGGACAGTGTTATCAACTACAAGGAGTATGATGAAAGCGATGAAGTTACCCTTAACTTTTTGGGCGGAAGCAGTTAAACATGCAATTTACATACTCAATAGGGTACCTACGAGGGCCCTGATAGATAAAACTCCATATGAGGCACTCTACAACAGAAAACCAAATCTGGAAAACCTAAGAATATTCGGATGCACAGCTAATGCAAAGATAACAATACCTCACTTAAAGAAGCTGGACGACAGAAGCATAGCATTGATTTACTTAGGAGTAGAGGAAGGATCAAAAGTATGTAGGTTATATGATCCTATAGCCAAGAAGAAACATGTTAGTACGGATGTAAAGTTTATGGAAACAAAACCGTGGGATTGGAACAAATATGAAGAGGATACGAGCACACAAGACACATTTTGGACTAGTTTTGTGGTAGAAGGAGTTGACAATGAAAACCTTACACACTCAGAAGAGGAAGAAGAAGCTACTACTAGTTCTGTAGGGAACTCAAGAGATAGATTTGATGATACACCCGTACGTGAATATAGAGATATGACGGAAATATACAAGTATGCACGTAGAGTTGAACCACAAAGTTTGTTATTTACTGAAGAAGAACCCCGTAACTACAAGGAAGCATCAATAGATGAGAAATTGATTGAGGCCATGGAGATTGAATTGGATTCAATCAACAAGAATAATACATGGACTCTTACTACATTGCCAGAAAATCAAAAGGCAATAGGACTCAAATGGGTTTACAAAACCAAGAGGGATGCAAAAGGAAATATCATCAAGTACAAAGCAAGGTTAGTGGCAAAAGGTTATGTACAAGAACAAGGAATAGACTTCGATGAAGTATTTGCACCGATTTCTTGGATAGAGACAGTGGGTTGATATTAGAATTAGCAGCATATCATGGATGGCAAGTACATCATTTAGATGTAAAATCAGCATTTTTACATGGAGATTTAAAGGAAGAAGTATACGTTACACAACCTGAAGGATTTATTCAACAAGGAAACTCTAGAAAAGTCTATAAGCTTACTAAAGCTTTATATGGCTTAATACAAGCACCGAGAGCTGGGAACGTGAAGCTTGATCAAACGCTAAAGTCTTTAGACTTTAAGAAGTGTACTCTCGAACAAGCAGTTTATACGAAGAAAAACAAGAATTCTACACTTATAGTTGGAGTCTACGTAGATTATTTGATTATCATAGGCACTCCAAAGAAATAAATCGAAGAATTAAAATCCTAGATGAAGGATATATTTGAAATGAGCGACTTAGGATTGTTAGCTTATTATCTTGGGATAGAAGTCACACAGACAGGAGGAGAGATTACAATCAAGCAGACAGGTTATATTAACAAGATCTTGAAGGAAATAAGTATGGCAGACAACAATGATACGAAGATACCTATGGATACCGGTACTAAGTTGGTCAAGGTGGAAGATGGGAACTCAGTTGACGCAACTTATTACAGAAGCTTAATCGGAAGCCGTAGGTACTTACTGCATACAAGACCAGATCTTAGTTACTCAGTCGGACTACTCAGTAGATTCTTGCAAGACCTGAAGGATCATCACCTGAAGGCGGTAAAGCAAGTAATCCGATATATCAAAGGAACAAAGGATCATGGCATAACATACAACAAGAAGGCGGCTGCAAGATTACAGGTTTACAGCGACAGTAGTTATGGAATCAACATTGATCAAGGAAAAGGAACTACTGGGATAGTATTTTATGTCGGAGAGTCACCTATTACCTGGTGTACTCAAACAGTGGCGCTATCATCATGTGAATCAGAATTCATGGCGGCTACTGCAGCAGTATGTCAAGCCTTATGGTTAAAGAGATTGCTTAGTGAACTAACTGGATGGGAAGAGAAAAGAATAACGCTGAAGGTCGACAACATTTCAACAATAGCACTTGTCAAGAACCCGGTTTTCATGGAAGAAGCAAGCACATCGATATTCGCTACCATTTCATTCGTGAAAGCGAGAGAATGGGCACATCAATGTGGAACATGTCGTGAGAACTACAAAGAGCATATATTCTAACGAAGTCTCTACCAAGATTGAAGTTCGTGACTATGCGACAAATGCTCGGAGTTCAAGATTTAGGACAAAGCAACGATCAAGATTAGGGAGGAGAATGGGAAAAATAATCTTAATCTTTATGCTTCTTATGTAATTATTATTAGACGAAGGACCAAACACGTCAACTAAGAACTTAATAACCGAAAAACGGTTATGGATTGGCGGTTATAGGCGGTTACAAACCGAACCATCACAATGGTTCTTTCATACCGGTTAGAAACTTATATATGTACATGTAACAAATGATTTAGAAGGTTAATAGACAATTTAATTATTCATATTACTTTTACTTTGCAATCTACATATATTGATCTAGAGTTTGGGACAACAGAGCCATCCCAAGAATTTCACCTAATTTTTAGTTCGGAGGAAAATTTTGTGTTCCAACAGAGTCATTCCTCATAGGCTGGTGTGGCTGCTGAAGAAGCGGTTTATTTTATCTTGTCTTTGTAGCATATTAGTTAATAAATGCTTGTATGGGTTCGGATTATATTTTTGACAGAAAGAGTAAAAGGAAATTAGAGAATAAATATCTATATCTCTTATGTCTCATGCTTTCTCCCATTTCCTTTCAAATATTTACCTTGAAAGACCGACCTGTCTCTATATCTTAATGTACCGGCCCCCTGCCTCATGCGCCTAACACGTTGTGCTTAAAAGGTCTTAAAAAAGAAATAATTTGATAAAAGGCAATTCTCAAAAGAAAAGGAAAACAAAAAAAGCATATCAAGCGGCACTTGAATGTGGCAAAGGTCTTTATCGATATTTTGGACATGTTGCTTTCACACATTTTATATGTGCTTTATTAAGTCTTTTCATTGTGTAATATATTCAATAAATGTAGATCTTGTTAAATTCCGTGTGTGTTCTTTTATCAGTGAAATATATATGTGCGAAACTATAATCTACCACCATAACTCTGATTTGAATGCTGGCCTGCATACGGCTCTTGTTGGCTTTGTAGCATCATGGGGATAACTTTTCTTCGGCATTTTTAATAGGAGCAACACCAAATAGCCTTATAGCCGCAGGATTAGACATATGGGTTCTTCTTAACTTATAAAACACTTAAACATGATTATGACTTCAGTTTTCCAAGGTTATCACTCATCATATTCGTCGGTTGCTTAACATTGTAGCCACACTTCAGTGTTCCACTACATCAAAATATCTAATCAAATATTAAAGTTTAAATAATTGTGTACATTTTAGGGACAAGGATACTGTTGTTCAGAGGCTAATGCTTGGCCGCAAGCTGTGTGGACACTAGCAGAGAAGGTAAACTTCTGAGCACTTAGTTATTTAACATTATTGTGTGTCCATCGGTGACTATTCTGGACGCACTATATGATTCTATTTTAGTCTCAATGATTGTTAAACGTATGTGTTTCTCAATGAGAATTGATCCTAAAACACTACATAAAACTGTTCTATGGCTTTTAATTATCTCTTGACAATCCCAAGGAATCAAGCATGATTATTGCTGTCACCATACAAACTGTAACTTGACAAATAGCCGTTTTTTTTAAAGTTTTCTCAAAACTGGTAAACTCATGTTGTGAAACCTTATGCATCAGAAGTTTAGGCCTATATAATGTATCACGTACCCGGCCCATTATTGGTCCTCTAGTTAATAATTTAGAACATTGTTTATTATACTGTTAGGTAATATACGAAATATGATTATGAAACAAAAGGAGAACTTAAAACTAGTCAAGAACTATCAGAACAGTAGCACAGAAATATATCAATGAAAGATTATCTGATTTAGAAAGAAACCTTAAAATTCTCTCATAGTGCTGATGTTTTTGGTTTAGTATCTGCATCGACATTTTGTCTTTACAGCCGATTTAAGTAAATCAATATTTGGTTGTGGAGAATCAGATATTTTTGTTTAGCATCTACGTAGACCATCCATTTGTACGACACGTGTGCTTTTAAATGCGTAAGAATTGAATCCCGGACCACCACACGACATATACTACGTTAAAATGCTTTCATGGTCCCTAGTAAATTTATATAATTATACGATTATTGCCGGCCCATAAAATGCTTTATAAACAGTTGTTTCCTAAAATATCACTAAAACCCAAACACTAGAGATTTGGCTCTTTCCTGATAATCAACACTAATGAAATCACTCAATTCAGTACAATTTTGATGACGAACCCTTATTGTGGACATTATATGATGTATCCTCCGTCACTCAACCTTACGTCGATAACAATATGTGTGGCTGATTAAACGCTGTGAATATAGCAAGTAACTAAGGAGACCTTGGCCTAGGGAATTCTGACTTTACTGGTTGATCAAAATATCAGTTTGATTTGGGTTGCTAATCTTAAGGTGATTTTTGTTAGTAACTATGGTTTCCGACCTTTTGACCTATTTATCTACGGGGTTTGACCTCACCGCCAAAGTCATTCGCTTTTTCGGAAAAGTTTGCATGGCCGGCTACTTTAGAGTAGCGGGAATTGAAATATGACACATTTCACATTTTAATGATGATAATTATAAGCTTTTACCACTAGGTCATTCCCGAATGATTTAATGGAAGGTGATATATACTTTCATACACTATAGGTTTTACTTTACACTCAACGTCAAATAAAACATGAGCTGTGTGTTGAGTTTATGATATATAAAATACAATAAAACATAAAGACAACAAGAGTACACAGCGGAAGACTTAAAGATCATAACAAATAAATTAATTAACTGAAAGTATGCGTAACGTACCTCTTGCGAATGTCAAATCCCTCGAGCAAAGCAAAACAACCCTCGAGCAAAGCAAAACAAAGAAGTACTTATTGGTGTAAGAATAATGTCTTACAACCACGTTCTTGTACACACGAATTAACCAAACGAATCAAGCGATTGCTAGATCTAACACAAGTCCTCGTTATATGACAAAACAAAACCAAACTCCCTAACAAGGGGGTGTTCGGCCGAGTATTGCAAGAGAAAGAGGAGAGGAAAGAACTAGGGTTAACTCAATGCACAAAGATATGAATAAAACCCTAGAACCTAGCCTTGCTTATATAGTGAATGAAGTTCTTGAAAAACAAGTTAGGGATTAGGCTTGGATCAAGCCCCTTGGCCGGCCATACAACAAGCCCAAAAGAAACCCATAACTTTTTCATTTCAAGATTTTCCATTACTAGTCCTTCCACTTTTCATTTAACGGTCGTTAGTCATTTTTCCGTTAAATACTTAATGATCGTTAAGCGGACTTAATGTGCAATAATTAATCGTAAACATAAACATTAATTATTAACTTTAATTCTCATTCGCTAATGTGTGCAATCCGTGGTCACGAGTTCGAATCGGACATTCACATGTTTGTAAATATATACATTTCCAGCTCCACTCGAATATGTTTACAAAGCGTGAAATGACATTGGTTAGCGTCTAGCAACACGCCAATGCCCCGGTACAACTCGTGTATGGTTTCTGGAGAAAAACCAAGTTTGATGATTCATCATCATATTCATCCTTTGTTTCTAATACCATGTTAATAAGAATATGGATCTCACTCATTTCTTAATTAACTATTACATTTCTCGCTTTATGTGATTGATTAAGATTACCAATTCTTCTAAACATATTCGAGAAGACCTTGGGCATGGCCATGCAAACATCTTAACAACCCTACGAGGGCGGTGGTATTATACTTCAAAATAAATTTGAAGGAAACAAATCCCATTTAGACTACAAGCGAGGATTCATAAATTTCGCAACACTTATGAAAACAACCCTTATAACTACCGATTCGTGTAGCGTTAGATTGCTTTACAAAATGCACTA
This sequence comes from Chrysanthemum lavandulifolium, assembly GCA_022545495.1. NCBI lineage: Eukaryota > Viridiplantae > Streptophyta > Magnoliopsida > Asterales > Asteraceae > Chrysanthemum > Chrysanthemum lavandulifolium. The sequence continues at coordinate 38,419,727 of CM040241.1, read as the reverse complement.
CATCCATGCCATATCTCTTGTATCTCAAGTCGAGGATAAATACCCATGATATACTTAATGACAAAGATCCATAAAGTATCATCATGCGGGTGGGATAAGTCGTATACTCGATTCATTGAATATCATACGAAATTAGTCATGCTACGCATCAATATACTTTCAAGTATATTCTAACTAATACTCAGATTTGTCTTAATTCAATATAATTGCCATGTTATTGATTGACAACGGACTATTTAGAATAACTTAAGTTATTCAAGGATTTAAACATGCAAATACAGGACACAATATTATAAATGAAATTAAACGTATACCGTACTTTAATTCATTATAAATAATAATTGTTTAACATCCTTTATCCAAATACTAAATAGATCAATGCATGACAATTCTCAGTTAATGAATTTTGCCACAAGTCATGCAACTCATACTTGTTGACAAGCCATAATTTCAACTAACTTTGATCTACAAGAATTTTGAGAATACTTATTTCAAAAATTCAATAATTGAATTTCTTGTATATGTTTACACATATCTTGATATTGTCATATCATTCCATAAGGTGCGTGATAACCTGAACCACCCTTTTATGACAATCATCCTTCAACACTTAAAGTTTAAAGTATTCTTTATTCTTTAATGTATAATGAAACTATGCTCTTAATTGAGCATAACTAGTCAACATGGTCATCACCAACGATACCATGACTAGAATTGAGTGTCATCTCAATTATACCAGCATCATTGTGTACAACAATATGCTCTTAAACATCCGTAAACTTTGAATATTTATTTGTTTGGTGTCATACAAACCTCGAGTTTGTTGACTATGACAATTACAACAATTTGTTGTATAGAATCTGGGAGCAACTCCAGGCTGTGGAATGCAATTCTAAATGCAAACATAAATATTACAATGTTGTTAAATCATCTTGTAATCAAGCATGATACAACAACCTTATACACAACATGATGTTCATGATGAATCTTCAAGTTAGACTTTAAAATCTCATTCATATACTATCTTGTCAAAGATATGTACTCATCATGTTCTATTAGACTCATTTATTTTACCGCATATGTTTATAATAATAAACATATATATTCCAAGGTTATGAATTTTATTTTCCAAATCTTACAAACTAAGTTTCATTCTCAACTAAAACTTAATTTAGGTGGAATGTAGTTGCCCATACAACATATAAGATTTAAAAATAATACTCCCACTAGCTTTCGTGAATACTTACGAGCTATCTTATTTTAATTATTAAATCAAACATGGATTTAATTTTAAACATAAGAATCATCTCCTAGATGCATGCATATATCCATTCATGGATTCTTGCGTTTGTACATATTCAAAGATTATTTGAATTCATAAAACTCCTTTGCATTACTTATCGTCTCATAAAGTAATTCCAAAACAAAGAGTTTTGATATTCATTGTCAAAATTTCACATCAATGAAACTAAGTATGACAATTATAATCTTTATACTTCTATTTAATGTATCTAGTAAAGAATATTCAATCATAGTTAATTGCTTAAGTATGATTAATATTATTATCACTAGACATGCATTAAATACGTGTACAATATTGTCCATATGATTCCTACACAAAGATTTAAACCACTAGGGTTTCCATTCTTTGAAGAAACTCATTAAGATAAACCAAATATCTAAAGTTGATTATCTCTATGGACGACATCTCTATATTCATAGTATGGTTGATTTACCACAATACAACATTTGGTAAATTTATCATTATGATTAACGAGCTTACCATGATCCTCAGAACTCATATTCCTCAAGATATTAAATATCCGAGATATCCTTGCGGATCTATGAATGACAATTCTATCATATTAAGGTCTATCATTTTCATGTTTAGCCTCATCATGATATTTGCTAGTGCATTTTAGAAGATTATGCATTTTTGTAATTCAATCTTTCAAGATCTAAACAAAACTCCCACTTGCCTTTAACAATTTAAAGATCACATTTAAATAGTTTAGCAAGTAGAGTAACAATACATTGTTCTCTTTTGGGATATTACAAAACACATTGATAGTTCCTGACATCAGTTTGTTACAACTCACTATACAAGTAGTTTTAACAAATTCAGAACTTCATTATAAGACTTAATGTGATTCATCACATTTCATAAACAAATGGTGTCTTATTAATCTTCTAGGTTGGAGTCTTATTGAGTATATTCAATCTATACTCAATATTCTAACCTTGATAACTTTTGGAAGAAACTATAGTTATCTTGAATCAAACATGCCAATAGATTTTGATTCTTAATCGAACATACCATAAAACTATGGTATTTCATTAGAATTAATATTGTAAGATAATCTAACAATATTTAAGATAATCATCTACTCTTTGGCTTATCTATTTACCAACAAAGTAAAACTTAATGGTACAATAGAATTACCAAGTCAATTGCATGTATTATAACACAAGTATTTTGACCAAGTCAAAAGACATATCGATTATAATCCCACTATCGTTATAAGTCATTGATCACCTCATTGACTTCATGCATATGTCTTAAAATATAGCAAGTTAACGTCTTACTTTATATTGTAAGTCTTGTATTAAAAGACTTCATGTTTGTGACTTTACAAAATCATAAACATTTATAATTAAAGTAATTATGAACACCACCTCAGGTTTCAATTAATATTTCAAGTTAATATTTACTACATATATTTAAGTCATTCAACGAATACTTAAATTCAAAGTAGTATTAGATTACTTCATTTAATTATGTCATTCCATGAAAAATTCAACGTAAGAAACTGCAAAATCATCCATGCTCGTTCTCACGACACGTGGATATTTTACCTTGGGCTACAATCTAGTTCACGTTCTTACGCAACATAAATTGTAACTACAAGTGTTTCTTAAATATTGAATAACATAAATATTTAAAATAAAGTAGTCTTTGTGATCATCTTGACACATGTTCTTAATACGACAATCATACATATTTAAATGTATAATTCCTATTGGAGCGTTACTCTCTTACCTTGCGGTCAAGAGAATCATATTTATATGTATTGTACCTTGCACACAATAAATATTTCTCCCACTTGTGCATGGAACAACATCATGTAGCGGATAAACAACACGATACACGTTCGTTTATTTGATTAATATGACTTGTGTCATAGATATAACAAGTAGATGTAGGACTATATTGATTAGTAAGGAAACACACATGACAATCCTTGAAAACCATAAGTGCCTACAATTGGAAAGTAATTATCTTTGAAGATAATGCGGGTTACTACACGGAAATAAGGCTTGTAGCTCCCAATCGAATTAGAAATCATTAAAACAACTTCTTATTCGGTAATGCAACACAAATGCTCCCACCGAATCGACAACATTGTAAGTGTTGCATAACCGGTGAAAACAACTTGCTTGCTTTTTACTTTCCTACACCTTTAAAGAACCATACGTAATCATTACTAAGGTACTAAAAGGTGTATTCTACTCTATGAATGATGGGTTATCCATCAACGTTATTAACTTGAAAATTGAGTATGCAATTTCTTCCTATGAGCCTACCATGCCCATACTGGTATGTAGCACCTTTAAAGGCTAAAGCAAAACAACTAGATAAAATATGCTAGTTTGCCTTTTACCAATTTTTGCGGTAATTTGTCTAGCTTCTAATTTTTGTAACTCATATACATGTTTTCCAGTTAACCAACATTCATGTTGTTACAAAGGATTCATTCACTAAATGAGGGTAATGAAATCTTTATGGAAAATAAGATGTGCAATTCATTGCTATGAGTTACATTAGAATTTAGACAATTCAAATGTTCCTATTATGCCTTTCTCATTCATGAAAAGGAATAGGATTGAGTCTCATGCTTCTCCCATGGAAAAGAGACTTCGTTTGTCTTTTGGTAAATTATTCTCGATCAAACATTTGTTTGAAAGCATAATGGAATAATTCTCGATCAAAGACCAAACTTAGTTACTGTTAAATGTTGCAATTATACATTCAAAAGAATTACAAAATTCAATTTTAGTATTTTCGATAATTAACCTTTTCAAGAAAATTAAACACCTATGGTTCATAAACATATAACCATTTAATTTTCATTTGAAAACTAGGATCCAAATTGTCATAATCTCATCACGTCGGTTGATCTGCTAGTAATGAACCTTATACAAAGTGGTAGAGCTTGTGCTCAATTGCCAATTTCAATTGCAATTCCTAGGTTTATGGGATTTACATATAGCCAATTTCAATTGCCATGTAAACATGTTTTATCCCATCTTATGCCTTGAGTTATCAGTTCTCACTACAAAACTCAATTAAGTTGTCCAACTTAAGAAACTGCAAAATCGTCCATGCCCGTTCTCACGACACGTGGACATTTTACCCTTTGATTACGATCTAAGTCACGATCTCGCGCAAATAAAGGTAATCTTAGGTGTTTCCGTTTCGTTGGATGGCATATAACTTAAATTAAAGGGTAATAATTTTGATGTCAAATCAAATATGTACAAAGATGTCATGCATTCATCTTCGTAACATAGGTTTTATTAAAACATTTATATCTTGTTTTAATGTTTAAGCTTTTCATCATCAACTTTAATTGAGGTATTGGGTTCACCAATCAAGGAATTTAGTGTTAATTATCATCCATTATACCGTACTTTTGCATAAGTGTAAACACTTAGTGTTTGGATAATTACCACCGAAGTGGCGCATGGAATTAAAACTAATTCGCCTTAAGATTTAATGCACACATATAGGAATACTTTGTGGTTCCATTAAGACGCACAAACGAAGCGGAGAATCGGTCGGTATAAAGCATGCCCTCATCTTTAGGGCGTCACAATTTAATGCGGTCCTCCTTATACCCATCACACAGTTTGTCATTAATGGGTGAGCCGTTCTAACTATTTTGTGCAAAAATCAATCAATTAAGCGATTACGATGACTAAACTTAAAATACATGTTTCACCATTGTTTAGGTCGATTTATTTTTCTTGTAAAAATACCCTTGTTACACATAACAAACAAGCAAGTATTTGAAAAAATAAACAAATAAACAATGAATGCATAACAAAAAAATCATGCATATCAAATAGCCACATGCAAACGGTTTGATAAATCCTATTAATAACCAATTCTATATCATCAATATGCATATATTTAATTAAGACTTCCACCCGTTTTCATCTATGTACAAGGTGAACCACATGCATCGATTCATCGATTGCGTAAGTCAAAACTAAATATATACCACATAGCACATAATTGATTAAATTAATAATTATTGAGGTCTCCTCCCAGCTCAAATGTGGACGAAACTGATGATGGTTTTAAGGTGGTGCAGAATCGGAAAGCCAAACCTAGAGGTACGAAGATGACTGGTGGTATTAATATGGGTAAGGGTCCTAGATTTGCACCTAAGAAGCAGGTATATGTTGCAAAGACGAAGGCACCGGCAGCTACTAGTGGTAATCCTAAAGATACACCGATTACTACGTCTAATGCTTTTGGGACTCTTGAGGTGGAAGATGATTGTAATGTGGATGATTCTTCTACTAACAAGGACATGGTAGGATGTCTTCGGTACTAATAACAGGCGGTATTGATGGATCTCGGGGCGGACTCGTGTGGTGGGCGTCTAAGCATCCGGAGACGGGAATTCTTCGCCACGCTTGTGAATGATTCAATGGGAACAATGTATGGTGGTTCTACTCCCATAGTGAGAAGATTGGTAAGCTTGAAAAGCTAATTATTGATGGGAAAGCAACTCTCGTGGATGATGATGGTCTTCTGTTCCGTCTACCTCTTCTACTAAGAGAGTTAACCCGTTTTCTAAAGTGGGAGAGATTGTGGTGTCGATTCTAAAGATGAGGTTGTTGCTAACCCATTTGATGAGTCTCGCTAATATTTTTAATGGGGCCAAGAATTTGAAGATGAGTATGATGACTATGACTTTGATGACTATCGCGAAATGGGTTTGTGATCTTCCGGAATTTGGATTCCTTTAATGCCATGTATGGCACAACGTTTCAAGCTCCTAGAAGTCATGTTAGTGTTGTGTCATAAAATATCATTTGAGTTGTGGTAGGAAGTAATGTTTAGAGAATTGGAAGTATCTTGTTATGTAAGCTTTTTGCCTATGTAACGGGCTGAGATATGGGATTTCACTCATATCCATTGTACTTAAACGTTTATATGGTTAATATATTTACCAGGGTGCAGGATTACTCCCCTTTACCCAAAAAAAATAATTTAATGTATATCACTTAAAACATGAAAGACATACAATAAAAAACAGATCCATGATAAAACATGCGATAATTATCATGGATATAAATTACACTTAAAATTAATGCAATTAAGCGAGTTACATATACACATAAAGTTGCATGCATCTTGGGTTTCTAATCCAATTAAAACAATAGTTTACAAAACCCTAATTAGGACACCAAAAACGCCCCTCAAAATTAGGGTTTAGGTTTTGCAAACCCTAGATCTAAGCATACAAATAATAACACATTCATGTTTATTTTAATTATGTGTTTCAGTAATTAATTACTTGTTATACAAGGCTCGTGATGCCATCATTGAGTTTATGATATATAAAATATAATAAAACATAAAGACATCAAGAGTACACAGTGAAGACTTAAAGATCATAACAAATAAATTAATTAACGAGAAAGTATGCGTAGCGTACCTCTTGCGAATGTCAAATCCCTCGAGCAAAGCAAAACAACCCTCGAGCAAAGCAAAACAAAGAAGTACTTATTGGTGTAAGAATAATGTCTTACAACCACGTTCTTGTACAACACGAATTAACCAAACGAATCAGCGATTGCTAGATCTAACACAAGTCCTCGTTATATGACAAAACAAAACCAAACTCCCTAACAAGGGGTGTTCGGCCGAGTATTGCAAGAGAAAGGAGAGGAAGAACTAGGGTTAACTCAATGCACAAAGATATGAATAAAACCCAGAACCTAGCCTTGCTTATATAGTGAATGGAATTCTTGAAAAACAAGTTAGGGATTAGGCTTGGATCAAGCCCCTTGGCCGGCCATACAACAAGCCCAAAAGAAACCCAAAACTTTTTCATTTCAAGATTTTCCATTACTAGTCCTTCCACTTTTCATTTAACGGTCGTTATTCATTTTTCCGTTAAATACTTAACGGACTTAATGTGCAATAATTAATCGTAAACATAAACATTAATTATTAACTTTAATTCTCATTCGCTAATGTGTGCAATCCCGTGGTCACGAGTTCGAATCCGGACATTCACATGTTTGTAAATATATACATTTCCAACACTGTGTACAAAAGGCTTGTGTGAAAACTGAAAAGTAAAAGTTGTGGATAATTCACATTTCCTACCAAAGCCATAATCATGAAGGAGTAAAAACTGAAAAGTATAGATATAGATATAGATATAGATGAAACTCTACGAGACTACCAATTTGCATGCAATGTTGTTCAGTAAACTTTGTAATTCCTGTTTTATAAGTCACTCACCATATTGGTCACTAATGTGAATTAGTTAATACAAATTATATTGCATGTAAATAAACAAACTCTTTCCGGATGTCTTTGTGTAAGTAGTCCATTCACCTTCGGGTAAAGGTGTGACTGCATACATCATATATACCTTCCTCGTACCCTCGGTGGGATCTGGTATAGTTGTAGTTATAGTAGTAAATAATGCATGTAAATAAGTAGAATGCCATTATAATATATTAAAATAAAGAAGTAATTGAAGAAGCAGAAGACAAAAGAATTGATTCATTGTCACTGAAAGGGGCCATGCAAATCAACGTTGAGACCACCTCCATAATACGAACCGTATAGTGACGGCTAATTTTCTAAAGGTTTTCGAGTTCAGATTACTCTTTATATTGATTTAAATGTTTTGCTAATTCATGACCACTATATTCACATGTCATAAAGGTGAAACGTGTTACATGTTTAACAGTTTTTCTAAAGAAATTTGTCGACTTGTTGATTTCATAATATGGGGGCTTGCGATTGTGAGTAGTGTTAATGTGGGCGTTAGGAGGTGTGGGGTGCTGTTTTCTGTAGGGACTAGAAGGGTGGGTGCATGAGATGTTTGTTGTGGCCTGTGGGTCTAAGAGAACAAAATTGATAATTGGGTTAATTTGTAGGTATATGATTACCATCATGATGCACAATCAGTGAATAAAATCATGAACAGTTAGCTTAGTTAAGGGATAATGATTAAAAAAAAAAGAAAAAAAAAGAGTAAATTACATAAATTGTCACTATGGTTTGTCAATTTTTTCACATTTAATCATTGAATTTTTTTTTTGACATACATGGTCACTGAAGTTTCAAATCGTTACAGATTCAGTCCATTTCGTTACATAAATGGTCACTGAAGGAAGTTATAAAACTTGCCTAGGGTGTTATAAAACTTGCTCGAAGAAAAGGAAGTTCCTTTGACCCCGAACGACACGTGTAGCGTTATCAGTATCTTTCTGCACGTATCAAGTGGAGTAACAAATCCTTTATTGAATACAAGTATTGTGGATGCTGCTTCACATCACTCCGAAATATAGCTTTTATAACTACCTTGTTCAGATAGCGTTTTGCGTATACTTACAAAAAATTATATCCACACATAACAGAACTTACTTGCATCTCAAGTCTAAGGACGAAGATAACAAACGATTTTCAATATTTTACTTATGACAAGGATCCAAAAGTAAATGTTTGAAAGTTGGGGAATCCAATATGCATCTCAAGAGAATACATATGAGTTTGGCGGGAACAATCCGAATTCTCGTTAGAATTACAACCAAGACTCACATTTGCCTTATCATAACAATATTCCCATATTGTTAACCGACAATGGACATATTTAGAATGATAAATCATTTCATGGATTAAACATGCAAATATAGAATAACATATTATATGAATATAATAACAAATACCTCGTATCTTTATTAATAAGAAAATAATAACTGTCTTACAACTCCAAATTATCCAAATACTAATTAACACACAATTTACATAAGACTACTAGCAGGTAGCAAACCTATATCTCTAGTCAGTTTAGAATGCTTAGGGAATTCCAAAGCTTTCGTAAATGGATTAGCTAGATTGTCATCTGTGTGAACTTTTAATATCTTCACATCATCCATTTCAATGGTCTCTCGAAGATAATGAACTTTAGCGCGATATATAGCACCTTTAGTGATTCCGCTTTCATTAGCTATAGTAATGGCTCCAGTATTATCATAATACGTATTTATGGGTTCTTCAATTGTGGGAACAATGTTCAACCCAGAAATGAATTTATGAATCCATCTGACCTCTTTTGATGCATCACAAGCGACAATATACTCGGCTTGATAGATGAAGTAGCAAAGATACTTTGCTTTGTGCTTTTCAATCAACAACACCTCCATTTAAAACAAATACATATCCGATTCGAGATTTTAAGTCATCGACATCATCGGATATCCGACATCGGTGTAGCAAGAAAACCTAAGCTCTTGTTCATCTTTCCTCCATAAATTAAAAACATATCCTTAGTATTGCGTAAATTCTTAAGAATATTTTTCACAGCAGTCCAGTGTAGTTCACTTGGATTCTGTTGAAATCGACTTGTCACATTCTGTGCGAACGCAACATCAGGACGACTACATCTCACAGCATACATAATAGTACCTATAGCCAAAGCATAAGGAACTCTTTGCATGCGCTCTTTTTGAGTAGGTGTTTCAGCACCTTGTGACTTACTCAATTTAGGCTTCTCTTGCATTGGGATCACGCCACGTTTGGAGTTCTCCATACAAAATCTTTTCAATATTTTCTCAATGTAAGCACTTTGACTCAAACCAATTAATCGTCTAGATCTGTCTCTATAAATCTTGATTCCAAGAATATATGCAGCTTCTCCTAAATCTTTCATGGCGAAACATCTTCCAAGTCAGGATTTTACATCTTGTAACATTGGAATATTGTTTTCCATAAGTAATATGTCATCAACATATATAATTAGAAAAGTGACATAACTCCCACTAGCTTTCTGATATACACATGGCTCATCTTGATTTTGAGAAAATCCAAATTTCTTGATCTCGTCATCAAAACGTTTATTCTATTGCCTCGATGCTTGCTTAAGTCCATAAATAGAACGCTTGAGCTTGCATACACGGTTAGGATATTTTGGTTCAACAAAACCCTCAGGTTGCTCCATATAGACCTCTTGATAAAGATGTCCATTGAGGAAGGCGGTTTTGACGTCCATTTGCCACATCTCAAAGTCATAGTATGCAGCTATGGCTATGAGAATCCTTATAGCTCTAATGTCTGCTACAGGAGAAAAGATTTCTTTATAATCAATCCTGTAGGTTTGAGTGAAGCCCTTTGCTTTGAGACAAGCTTTAAAGGTGTATACCTTACCATCCATGTCAGTATTCTTCTTGAAGAGCCACTTGCTGCCAACTGTCTTGCAGTTAGGAGGAAGCTCAACTAAGACCCATACATCATTGTCTTTCATGGATTGCATTTCCACATTCATTGCATCAAGCCATTTCTTGGATTCGGGATCCGCAATGCGACTTTATAGTTATTGGGTTCACCAAGATCCCTAACTCATGTTCCTCAGCGTCAATGTATAAACACATATGGTCAGGAGAACGGCGTGTCCTATTGGACTTTCGAATGGGAACAATATCACTTTGAGGTTTTTCAATTTCTTGATCCTCTTCATCGTGATGAAGGCTAGTGTCTAAAGAAAGATTTGTATCTTCTTCTTGAAGTAATTCAAGATCATCTAAACTCCCACTTGCTTTAAGATCCATAAGATTACTCTTAAAGAACTCATCATTTCGAGCAACAAAAACTTTGTTCTCAGATGGAAGATAGAAAGAATATCCCATAGTTTCCTTAGGGTATCCTACGAAGATACACTTAACAACTCTAGGTTCAAGTTTGTCAGGTTTGGTAAGTGTATCACGCTTAGCAAGTGCCTCATAACCCGGACTTTTAAGTAAGGCGACTTAGGGGCTTGCCCATGCCATGCCGTATGGTGTCTTTTCAACCTTCTTAGTTGGAACCATATTGAGAATCGTCTTTGCAGATGAAGGGCATAATCCCAAAAGGACTTTAGAAGAGTAGTTTTTTCATCATAGAACACACCATGTCAAGCATGGTTTGATTTCTCCTCTCGGATACACCATTGTGTTGTGGAGTATAAGGAGGAGTTCGATGGGCGATAATCCCATGCTCCTTGGATGATCCAAAACTCTTGACTCATATATTCACCACCACGATCGAGCGTAGTGATTTTATGGTCTTCGAGTTGATTTTCTACTTCCTTTTGAAACACTTTAAATGTTTCAAACACTTCATGTTTATGTTTCAGCAAGTAAATATAACCATACCGACTATAGTCGTCAGTGAAAGTCATGAAGTAATTTGCACCTTGTCTAGATGTGATTCTAAATGGGCGACATACATCTGAGTGTATAAGTCCAAGTAAATCTATAGCCCTTTCCACTTGATGTGAATAAGGTTTTCTAGCCATCTTACCAGACATACAAGCAACACACTTTTCAAGAGACTTAATGTCAGATGAGTTGAGAAGTCCATCGTGTTGCAACTTCTCCATGCGTCTCTTGCTAATGTGTCCAAGACGACCATGCCACAAGAGAGCAACGTCCAAGTTTGACTTGGCTCTTTTATTGCTTACAGCAAACATTGAAATTTCATTTGTATTCGAACAACACATATCAATTTCATAAACACCATCGCGAGGAATAGCAGTAAAATAAACAACGTTATTCTTAGAAACTGAAATATAATTATTCGATTCAAAACGGTTAATAAGACCAACGTCATACAAACGAGAAACTGAAATAATCCCCCTAGTAATAGAGGGAGCATAATGAAAATCATTCAAAACAATAACTAATCCACTAGGGAGAGATAAATGATAAATTCTAATAGCTTCAACTTCGCCCGTTGACCATTGCCCACGTCTGGACTTAAAGCTCACGGCTTGACTTCCTACTACCCCTTAGATCCTGAGTATTATTACAGATGTGAGTACCACAGCCAGTGTCATATACTAAGGATGATTTAGGGAAATAGTAGAGTTCTATAGTGAAAATACCTGAAGAACTAGCTGCAAGAAACTGTTTCTTCGTTTTCATTAACTCGGCGAGATATTGGGGACAATTCTTTCTCCAATGTCTTGTCTCACCACACTGGTGACAGGTAGCGTCCTTTGATGGATTATCCTTCTTGGGTGGTGGAGGAATCTTGGCTTTGGATTTAGAAGAAGAAGCATTGTATGGCTTATACTTAGTAGCATAACCAAACTTGCTGTTTCCATTTCCACAATTCCCCTTAGCAGCCTTAAACGATTTATTCTTCTTTTGGTTTTTCTGGACCTTACCACCCGCACCACGTACATAATGTAGTGCAGGTGCATCATCTTTCTTTGGCAACGTCTTCTCATGTTGCTTAATCATAGCATGCAGTTCATTCACAGTCTTTCCCATGCTGTGCATATTAAAGTTCTGCACAAACGAGATGTACTCTTTAGAAAGACCAATTAAGATCAGACTGACTCCATAGTTCAGAGTAACGGGGTGACCAAGACGTTCCAAATTGTCAATGTAGCTCTTCATCTTGAGAACATATGAGCTAACCGATTGGCCCTCTTCCTGCTTGCACGCGTGGAATTCACGTGCAGTTTATAGAAGCTCTTGTTCTGCTTGTTGTGAAAACATAGACTTCAACTCCTGAAGCATGTCATAAGCACCAAGATGAGTTAGATTTCATTGGATCTCTAACTCCATGGTCATGAGCATGAAGGCAGCTATGTCCTTTGAACCTTTGACCCAAGCAGTATAAGCTGCAAGAGCCTCGGTGGGACGGGGTAGCAGGGGTAGCAGTCTTTGCGGTATAGGATGCTCCATATAAGTTTCCTTATCTTGGTGATAGTATAATCTGGTGGCGATACCAATCAATGAAATTAGGTCCGGTGAGTTTTGTTTCTCAAAGAAACTCTTGAGTACCGAGCTGTTTTGTTGAAGTAGTCATCTACAATTGAAAAGTTCAAATAATTAGTATTTTGATAATACATTCTTAAAAGAATTAACTACCCAATTAATTACTAATAATACTAAGATCCATCTTGCAACCCCATTTAATTACCATAGGTCGACCGGTGTATAAAAAATAGGACAAGAGGTAGCGGCGGCGTTAATTGCATAATGCAACTCTTAGACTTTATGAGACTGTTTAAGGCATTAGTATCAAGTAATAATGTCAAAAGCATGTTTAGTTCTCATCTTAAGCCTCGGGTTCAAGGTCTGACCAAGCTAACACGAGATAAGTCGACCAAGTATGAACGTGTAAAAATAACCATAATTCTGACCAGTGAGAAATAATTACCATGGGTTGGAAAGGCCCTTAGGTCTGACCAGAGAAGTAAATCCAAATGTACGTGTTCATAGTTGGATGTCATAGACTTAAAATTAACAAATAGGTATGCACATATAAATGTGGTAAAAGTCGTGTACAAAGAAGCATGCAAAAAAACTTTGTAACACTAATTTTAAAAACTTTTTGATAATGACACTGTAGTGATCATCATGGTTCACGGTAGCTCCAAGTGAACGCACAGGGAGACAGAGGACCGGGTAAGCGGTGAAGCATAACGTTAGACATCCTTTCGGTGCGACAGTGCGCACCTCTTTGAACCTCCTTTTGAGTTTGTTCTAGTGGGTGAGCCGTACATCCCAAGTGTCCATAGCGTCTAGTTTTTAAATTCTTGAAAACATGTTTCATATATTAGGTCACTTTATTTTACAAAAACAGTTTTCAATGAATCAAATAGCAGGTCACAATGAGCATGGTATTTAGGCATGTAAATAAAGACCAATAATAATGTTATGGTTACGATATGTGTTATTTCATATTGCATACAATTAGGTGTCTAAACAAGTAATAATGCACATACATGAATCACAAACATACAAGCATAAACATCAATATAAATAACCACATATTGTTCCGAGTTCTCTTGCGAGTCTTCCCCAAACGGAGAACCATAAGACCGTCACAAGGATATAATACATAGATCGCCCCATACATCACTTATAAAAGCAATTGAGTGAGTCTTGTGGCCGAAAAACACATAAAATAGCATGGCAATCTCAATTATCAAGTAATTAAGCAATTTTATGTATTTAATAACCAATATGTAATTCTAATTATCATAATAATTCTAATTAACAATTAACTAAATCTAATTAACATTTAATTCTAATTAGCAAGTAATTCTAATTAACATGTAATTCTAATTAACATAATTAATTCTAATTAACAAATTAATTCTAATTATCAATATAATTTTAATTTTTGTGTAACAAGTTATTATTTATTAAAAATTGACAAGTATTGCATGTAATTGTCAAAATAAAATAAAACAAATAACTAAATTAGGTTTCATGCAGCCTTTTAAACATGTTTATTAATAAGAAACGTGTAACCTATAATCGCAAAAACGAGTTGACTCGTGATGCCACTGTTGGGATTTTAGAACAAGTTAACCAGTAACCTCTACAAGTACGCAGCGGATATTGGGTATAGTTATCGCAATTATGTTAAGCACGTAATTAATAACCAATTAATCAATACAATAATTAATTAATAAAAGGATAAAAGAAAACCTAACCTTGCTTGGCAATTGGACTTTAGTAACGAACAAGTAAACCAAACGAAACCCAAAGTATCTAAATTAGATACGTCAATGAGTATCACACCCGATAATGAATACGTTCGATTAACGGCTAGTCGAAAACGTAAATAATAAAACTAATCAAACACTTGACCCTTGAATATATCACTAACAGAATACCCAAGTAACCTGCTTGTTACTATAGATGACCACCAAAAGAAAACAGCCCAAAACTGTTTTGCTATTCCACCCGATATCGGACAAAGAAGTCCGATGTAATCTGCTTATTGTCCGAGATAATCACCACGACCAGAAGACAGATTCACCTTCTTGTTGCTGCTATTTGTGTCGACAAGGAGACCAGGAAACAAGAGCAAACCAATAAAACTAAACGCTTGATTCGAATACAAGTTTAGAATTCAACCAAACTTTAAAACCCTTAATCGACTTGTAGGAACAAACGACCAAGAGCAAGGAGCAGGAGAACTAATCGGTTTTAGGGATTTAGGGAGATGTTATTATGCGTGAGTTTGGCTAGGGGTTGTGTTTGCTTATATACTAATCAAACCGACTCCTAGTTGGAGTACAATGCTTGCTCAACAAGCCATGATCCAACCCAAACCCATGCTCCATTATTGCCCGATTGGTGTGGATCAACAAGGCCCAAGGCACCACCCAATTCGACCCATATCAGAAGCTAATAACAGCCCACGGGTCAAATATGTGATCGGGTCAAACTAATGTTAAACGGGTATGTTGTATATTCAAGTATAATTACGTTCTACACGTATACTCGTGTTTATCGCTTGTGCCCCCATCGGCTCACACACTATTAGTCGTTTTGTCGTGTTTGAAAACTCCCACAAACCAACAATCACGACTGATGCATGTTGTCAATGGTAAGCACTAGTGTTACTTGTCGAAAACGAATTAGTTTAAAATAAAAGACTTATACCAGCAACCTGAGGTGACCTCTTCTTGTTGAGGGTAATTGACCTAATAATACTGTACCAATTTTGAATATGTAAATAAATATATTAATGAAAATGGTTTCAGATGTGAAAAAGAAATGTATTTTTCATTAACACGTATGCCTACAAATATGTTAACAACAAGATTGATGTATGTGTCAAAATCAAAAGTTAAGATTAGAAGTGAGAAAATATGCATATGATGTGTCAAATAATAAATGGATTAAGCATAAAGTTAGTACATGATATATATCTCCTTGTCACTACTCAATTATAACATCGTTTCATGTGACAATACTTCAAAAGGTGTTGCAATATGCATGCTATATGAGCAAGCATGAAGTAGCATACCCCAAGACGTGACACGTATCAATGTTTTTTTACGTGACACGTCCTCCAAATGTGCATATAAAAACACATTTTGACATTTTATAACATTTGGTGAAACGTTTTTTTAGCTCGCGTTATTAAGGAAATTACATTATTATTTCATATGTTAATTATTAGTAAATGGATCAGGAAGAAGTCACGAGCCATGTCCTTGTTTTAGGGCTTCAATGGGCTCAAAATTAACACCTCCGGTCCATATAAATATATAAAAAATAATAAATACGACTTGAAGTCTCAAACTACATTCTTCAGATTCTATGGCGCAACTGAAACTGACAATTTGTTTGGTGAATTATAGCTGTGGTGAGTCCAACTATATATCAGTCATGATGTTTTTTTTAATCATTCAATAATTCTTTTAACTATTTCAGTGTGTACACAGTTATGTAGAACTAGTGATTGTCTTCCGATTATGTTAAGTTGTACCATTTGAAATTGTAAATTAATGTAAAATCATTTGAAGTGTTTATTACCCTTACAAATGTTTGGTTGGAAATGAGGTTATATTGTATCATCTCAAAAAACATGTTTCATGTGTTTATGGTTTAAAGTCTAAATTGCTATACTAACTTGAAATAAGTAGATAACACTTGGTGTCAAAGGTCGAGTTCCTTTCTTGTCTTTCATGCTACATGTGGGTGCTTAGCTTTTGCTTAATCTTGTAATGGGCATATTGTTGGTAATTGTAGGTAAAAAAACCAATGTTTGTAAATCGTGCTAGGTGGAATCAAAGGCGTAAACATTAGACTCGATTACAAGGACCCAATGTTGGCAATCTTTTATTTTAATCTAGAAAGCTTATTGGCCACAAAAAAGAAAAGAATAACCAAAGCTGTCACTATTGTTCACGGTCAATTACGAAAGTGTCAATTTCTTGTCTAGATAATTTCTTCTTGACACGCTTTTGACCTATTATTAGAGTTCGATATTCTTAATAGGTTGTCATGTTTTTGTACTTTTCTCATTGGGACATTTGATAATTAGCGTACAAGTTTCGGACATTTTGATACTTGCTGTCTTGCTTAGTATCTAAGAAGCACTAACTGTACCAAACCATGACAGTCACTTCTATAGTAGTTCCATCATGAACATATATTTAGCGTTGTATAAGCTTTTAGATGCATGTTTCCGAGTCTGGTGTGCTAAACCTCTTTTTAATCTAGAGTTATTATCCAGGAAAGTATTGTATTTTGTGATGTTTGAATAAACAATTGCTAATATAGTATATTGCTACAGGAACCTTTCCACCCTTACATACAACTTTACAGATATCGCATACATTACATAATTAGAAGATGCACAAGCTGATATGACACAATACTCTTAGAGTCGTCTCTATGTAAACCATCAAATGTCACCACCACCATTTCACCTCTAAAAGATGCATGTTTAATTCACGTTTTCCCTCTTTGTAACCAATTTTGTGTCGAAAAAAGGAAAAATGGCGTGGCTTTGGTGGTTGTCATCTGCTACTTTATTTCAACAAGCTAACTACTAATAAATGAATTTCTTCCATCTCATTTTTTCAATGTACTTCCAACCCAATTTTAACCAAGTTTACCATCCATCTTCATTTCTTCTCTTTTATAGCTCCAGTATTAAGTCTATACAGAAAATTGCAGTAAATGAGTTGGATATAAAAATAACAGAGAAATAAAGTTTTTAGATAGAATCCAAAATTTGAAGCACAATTAACGCACACCATATTTTGGTGCTTTTTGGAAATCTAGAGTCTAGACACGGTATATGCTACTCTAAATTATGTTTGTGTTATAAGAGGCTCATAAACTATGTGAAAGCTATGCCTATTGTCAAGATAAGGTTCACAGTTAAAGCGATAGAGTGGCGGTCATGTAGTGATAGAGTAAGTTTTCATCACAGCTAATACTTAACATCTGACTCTAAACCTGGCCCTAAAACTAATATAACAGTAGTGGTGAAGAACAATAGAAAAAAAGATATTCGGAAATACTTCATGACTATTACCAATTTTTTGTTGCTTAGTATATTCCGCGTGCATTATTAGTTACTATAGTCAGCTTATAAAGATTCTATCTAATAAGTTTTACAATTTTCTCATATAATATGTCCAATCAGGGGTGGTTATAAGTGCCTGTAGTGTGTATATGCTGATTTAAATTTTTTGTTAAGCTCCGCGGCTTCAGTTTTAACGATCTCAGTTAGATGAAATACCAATATGATTCGATTTTAATATCATGTACGTAATAAAGTTATGCGTTAGATATTATATATGATTTTGCATACTTACAATCTGCATCTGATTTGATCCAGCATTCTCTTTTCCAGTTGGTATCACCCCCACCACATGTACGATCGGTTACCTTGTTCTTGGTGCGTTTTGCACTCATTTCAGAAACTTCCCTAGAATGGTCAGTAGTGAAATCTTTGAGTAACATATGTTTTCTGTTTCTATACCCTTCCTCGTCAGGGAAGTTGTCATTTGTCACATATTTCCCCAAGGTCTGAGATTTTTGTGAAATAGCTGAGGTTTCAGGATAAAGCCTCTGGAGCATGCAGAGGATCTGCATATATATATGTTTCATATTAGGGTACTAAAATGAATTTAACACTTGCATTAACTTATTTTCCGTCAGTTATGGGGTGCCCATATGTCTAGGAAACTGGACTAAATAGTATATTACAGTACCATAATCAGTAAAAAAAAAAAATTCATTGCTATGATAAAATTGATATACCTTGTGCAGTTTTTCATCAGTTATAGTAGAATCAATGGTTCCTACAGAAGCTGCTGTAGAGCGCTTAGAGGAAGGGTGACTCATTTTTCGTTTAAGTATTTTTCCCACAAAATGAACAGGAGATATAACAGTTTTCTTTTCATTCTGTTTTCCTATGTTATGTTTTGCTTCAACTTTTCCTCTCCCATTTCGTTTTCTCAAAGAGCTCCAAAAGTGTTGTTCTTTGTTCCGTTAATATACTTGTTTTTGGTAACCGAACCTCTGAACCAGATGAGCAATGCTGGCGTGGATTGGCGATTGCTTTCATTTCTTTCTTTGCAGCCTCTTCTAGAAGCTTACTAACACGTGTAGTGGTTCTCCGATGTATGCTTTTCCTTGCACATGTGATAAGAACCTTCTCTAACTTCTCGTTGACGAGCTTCAGTTCATCTTGTGTCGTTCTTGTTTCGTTTTTCATCATATTCTCAACATACGTGATAAAGTTTGGTGTTGCTAGATCAGTGATGATAACATCTTTTTCAAGAGCCTTAATTGTCTGGAATCCATGAAAGAGTTCAGACCGATGCTCGCCATCAGCACTTGCTGCATAGAGTAGTAAGACACATTAATCATTTGATTTTGATTCCCTTGATAAAAAAAGCATAACATATATGTTGTAAAAATGTTGATAACATGCATGGCATGACTTACCTGAAGTAATGCCTTTTAGGTACTCACTGTCAGTCTGCTTAAACTTGCAATGCATTCCTCCTAAACACTGGAATAAGATATGCAATTATGAGTCAGTGGAGGTAAACGTATAATTATGTAAATTTTTACAGAAAAATAAACTATACCTTCATGGTTTTGGGCAGAAAGCTTAGCGTGTGATTATTTAGGTTTGGAGAAAGAAAGATGATGAAGATTGTTATGTGAATTGATGATTTTTTTTGTCTATTTATAGATGCTTTTGACGGTCAAATTTGTGGCAGGTGAATAACAGATATTTGGATAGATATTTGTGTAAATATCCAGTATATCTGCTGGACCTGCAAGTTGATGATTGTAGTTTTGCTTGCCATGTGCTATTATGGCTCTTAGGTTAATAATTTTTCGACGTGATCGGTAATTTTGTCTGAAAATGCAGCATGTTCTCTGTACATATAACCTCACTAAGCGCACACATCAAGTCATGAGCTGTGTTTAAAGATGCCTTTATTTGTTGATACTACTTCTCATACGTGGTAACATATATGGTACCAGACTTCCTTTGTTAATTGTTAACATATCACATTTTTGCTGCACTTATCTTCTAAGTACAGTTTTCGTAGTTTTTAGGAATCATAGTATCCTTTAATTTTCAAAGTCAACTTTAAAAATAATACATCTTTAGAAGTTATGATTCTAGCCGTAGTATCCTTGTATCTTAAACTTTGTTAACTGACACAGGACAAATATAACTTGTTTTCTCTATTAATTATCCCCCGTTCTTGCCAAAACATGTCACTCAAAATTTTGAGCTTATAGGAAGGTCTCTTTAGTTCATTCTGTAGACTAATTTCACCTAATCTAGAGTTATAAATCAAGAGAATAAGTAGGAGCCATGCAACAATTTGCAATTGTGGAAGATATGGTCCAAGTGAAACATTATATATATGATTAATTCACAACGTAAGCGGTGCCGTTTTGCTCGGGCTTTTCCTGCCAAAATTGCTAGCCCAACTTTGGCGAGGCAATTTGTTGTATTTGCAGCCATGTCGGGCATGTTCTTTTTGTGAGCCATTCCGTGTCTGTGCCTTCTATACAATGATAATAAGCCGAAACAGTTTCCTCCAGTTTTTGGGATGGAAACAATGGTCATATCGACTATAACAGGATGTGATGATTATGGGGGTGGGGATTCGACAAAACTGATATGCCTTGTATCTTGGTGAGGCAATTTGTCGTATTTGCGGCAATCCCGGGCCTGTCCTTTTTTTGTGAACCGTTTCCTATCTGAGCATTCTATATAATGATACTCACGACCACTTCTAGAATTTTTGGCTTACCTAAAAGTGCTGAATGGAAATGACAATGCCCGTATCTTGCCGGCGTAGACACAACAAAATTGTGGTTGCAGCCATGGCGGGCGCTTGGTACCGTTTCATATTCACGGACCTCAGCCTCTGCGGTTTAAATTGAAAACATGGAACCTATGAAAACCGGTCAAAACAACCGTTTAAGCTAATCCAGTTTTTGATTTTGGATGGGGTTCAAAGGTTTCGGTCTCTGTTGTTTGCACTTAAATACTGATCATGTAACGACTCGAGTGCTATCGTTTTCTTCTTATAGGCAATGATGAATTTCTTTCATTTATAGTGTGTTTCTTCCTTAGACGCGTATGCTCGCTAGGCAATCGCGCTAATTGTGTGATTGCAGCCGTATCGGTCGCCTGTTGTGATGCCGTTTAGATTAATCTGAGCCTCATTATCAATAGACGTTTGAAACGATGGCATTCTGAAACGGCCCACATATTTTTAATAATTTTGGATTCTTCTTAATATCTCTTGCCCAAATGGATCGACTCTATCGAGATCCTATGATTCTAGGATTTCTAGACACATGATTGACAAAAAATGTGGACGCATCTGGAGGACAAGTCAAAGTAAGGAGAGAAACAAATTGAAATTGATAACCGTATTTCGCACTCAAGTAAGGAACTTTGATTGCAATATTGATATATACGGTTTTATATTTCTGTTGTGACATATGTTTATTTGTTGAGCATAAATTCTGACAGATTGATTACCCTGTGATGTGTTGCCACAACCAATAAAAGGTGTGTAAATTAAACAAAAACTCAGCACTATGTAACTTTTAAATTATTTTTGGCAACTATTTAAAGCTTATAAAGCTAAGTTTTGTACATTATATGATCTTCATTTGTATTATTGCTCATATTAAAACTTCTCTTGATGTTGTGTCTACTACATTGCAGCCGAGAACATTGCTACCATCTTGAAGTAAAGCTAAAATTGAGACAGAGTCCCCCTCTTTGAATTTGAGCACATGTAACTTTGAAACAGATAAGTTGAATTTTGAATATATGTTTATTCATTTATTAGTAGCCAGACATAATTATATATGAGTCACATTTATTCGACACTACCATTTAAAATGCAACCAATAGATCATTCTTGTTATGTAAAAAAAGACGAGAAAAAAAAAGCAGGCCCGACGCCATTCTCGTTATCTAAATCATTTATGCGACTATGTTTTAGGAATTCTAACATTTCTTCGGTACACCAAAATGGAAAACATTAATTTTGGAGGATATAAACTACAATCCTTCTTGTGTGTGCCTTGTGTTGGATCGTAAACTTGATTTAGTCCAATAAAGAATGGATTATTCATAAAAGTCCGAGCCCATATAGAAGAAGCTTCAAAAATATCGTAGAATGATCATAGAAAATATCCATATGATATATCTAGAATGGTATTAAAATATCTAGTTAAATTAGTCTAGATTGGATAGGAATTATCAAGATAATGTAAGAAGTATTCATAGAAAAATCTTGTATCTAGAACCTTCCATGGACTAGTATAAATATGTGATGGATGTAAGCATTTGTAATCAAGAAAAGCTTAAATAATCTAATACATTGTAAACTTTCTCTTAAGTGTTCCTCTCTTCATAAGCCTAAAAGGCCATTGTGTTTCCAACAAATTATTATGAGAGCTAGAAGATCGAGATGTCATGCATGATGAGTTTGTTCCAATTTTCTCGTCTTACTAAAGACAACTATAGTAGTTGGTGCATTCGAATGAAGGCTTTGCTAGGTTTATATGATCTGTGAGAGATAGTCGAGAAAGGTGTTAGAGAAAGTTGATGATGAAAGTTCCTTGAGTGCTGCCCAAAGGGGGAATTGCTAAAAGCAAGAAAGAATGATCAAAGTGCTTTTACTCTAATCTATCAATGTCTTGATGATTCATCATGTACATCATGTTGTGTATTAAAATTGTTGTATCATTCTTGAATAAGAAGTGATGTGACAACATTGATATCTAAGTAAAAGTTATTAGATAACTTGTGTAATGAATATTCTAATAGAATTACATCCTCAGCCTAGAATTGCTCCTAGATTCTATAGATAAACAATATGTCAATTGTTGTGCAAATTGTCATCAGCTGCAAAATTGAAAGTTTGGAAGACATCAAACATTACACAATAAAATATTAAAGTTTACAGAGTTTTAATGAGCATATTGTAGTTTGTATACAATGATGCTAGTTTAATTGAGATTACACTCAATACTAGTCATGGTAGGATTTCATCCTTGTTAATAGCCATGTGAACTAGTTGTGCTACTAAGAGCGCAATTGCATTATATATTAAAGAATAAGAATATTTTAAACTTTAAAATGTTTGAAAGTTTAAATTGTCATAAAATTGGTGATAGAGGATGTCACACACTTTATGAATTATTATGTGGATTGGTGAATGCACACATACAAGGACTTCACTAATTGAATTCTTGAAATAAGTATTCTCAAAATTACGATAGACCAAGTTGGTTGATTTATGCCTTGTCAACAAGTATGATTATCATTACTTGAGGCATAATTCATCAACTGGAATTTTCATGCATTGATCTACTTAGTATTTGGATAAGGGATGTTAAACAATTGTTATGATAAATCAAATACTTGGTAAGTTTGATTTTATAATATATTGTATCCTATATTTGCATGTTTAATCCGTGAATAAATTTATTTATTCCAAATCGTCGTTGTCAATTAATGATATGAGAGTATCGTTAAATTAAGACAAATCTAAGTGATTTGGTAGAATATATTTAAAAGTATATTGATGAGAAAACATACCAATTTCAGATGATATTAAATGAATTAAATATAAGACTTATCTAACTACATGATTTTATTTTATGGATATTGTTATTAAGTAAATCATGAATAGTTATCCTCAGACCAATATACCAGATAAGTGTCATGAATGTAGTACACTTCTGTGGAACAACTTAACGCTATACGTAACTGGTAGTCATAAGGGTTGTTTCGAGAAGTGTTGCAATGTTTGTGGGTTAGTCTCGTAGTCAAGATATAATTTGTTCCTTTAAATTTATTTGGAGTTTAATCTTCTTTGGGCCCTCGTAGGGTTGACAAGATGTTTGCGTGGCCACGCGAAGATCTCCCACGAATATGTTCGAAGATTTGGTAATCTTGGTCAATCACTTAAAGCGAAAACATAATGGTTGAATAAAGAATGACTTAATTCCATATCTTTATTTAACATGGTATTAGAAACAAAGGATAATAATAATGATAAATCATTAAAAGGTTTTCGGGGCCTTGCTCGAGTTGTACGGAGGTATCGAGTGTTGCTAGAGCGCTAACCAATGTGATCACTCTATTAAGATATATCCAAGTGGGGCATTGGTTTTATGGATATAAATTAGTAGTCGTGAGTTAGGATCGAACTCGAGATCACGGGATTGCACACTTTATATGAAGAGTTAACGAATAATAATTAATATATAAAGCGTTATATTTAATTATTAATTACGAAAACGAATAACGGCGTTAAGTAATTAAGCGTAATGGACTAATGGTGGTTATATGTTAAAGGAAAGGACTAAAATTGAAATTAGAAGTTAAGAAGGTTCCGGAAACCCATAAGGGTATATGGCGGTCTTGGGTTAGGATTAGGTTTCTAATCCTAATCAAACTTGAGCTCTAAGTTTCTTTTAGTATAAATACAAGGCTAAGGGTTATTTGTTTTCACTTTTGTGCACACACAATACCCTAATCTTTTCTCTTGTATTTTCTTTGGTGATTCGATCGACCAAAACCCTTTTAGGGTCGATTGGACTTGTTTTCCAA
The DNA here is from genome assembly GCA_022545495.1 of Chrysanthemum lavandulifolium. Classification (NCBI taxonomy): domain Eukaryota; kingdom Viridiplantae; phylum Streptophyta; class Magnoliopsida; order Asterales; family Asteraceae; genus Chrysanthemum; species Chrysanthemum lavandulifolium. The sequence continues at coordinate 38,395,033 of CM040241.1, read as the reverse complement.
TTAACAAATTGTTTTGTGTTTTAATTACTAGCATGGCGTTAACTTGGTATTAGTGCGTGTGTACAAGAGCGTGATATAATCACACTATTAATTATATCTTGGATTGAATTACAAAAAGGTAAGGGTAATTCTTATAATGCTATAAACCCTAATTAGGGTTAATCACTTGCTAGTTTTGTGGGCCGATTCTTGTTCGGCTAGAATAAAAAGGTGCGCATACTTTATGTTTATGTTAGTTAATTATTCATTATCGTTCCTTTATGCTTCCGCATGTTTCTATGATGTTTTATGTGTTTTATATATAACTAGAAGGTACCCGCGAATGCGTGGCGGGTGCCAGTGACTATTTTGTGACGAGAAAATGTTTTTTTATTTTAAACTTCTTTATTTAGCATGTCCCAAATACTATAAAGTGGCAGAGATGTGTTTTCAAAAGTAGAACGTTTAAATTATTAATAGTGTAAATGGTTAACAATTTTATTTTTAAAATTTTAGTATTAAATTGGTGGTTATAAGATTAGTGAGGTTTTTTTATAAACAATTTCATTAAAATGTATTATTATTGGAGGACGGTTACATATGATTTAAATGAGACTTAAATTTTCTGATTTTACATTAATTTTCTACTTTTCCTTTTATAGTAATGTTTTTTGGTCTTAAAATTTTAAGACTTCCTTTTATAGAAAGTCTCAAATGCTTTATAATGTAGTATAGATAGTATAGATAGTCATGTTATATAATTACAACAATATATCTCCTTATTACTACTCATTTATAATATCGTTTCATGTGACAATACTTCAAAAGTGTTGCAATATGCATGCTATGAGCAAGCATGAAGTAGCATACCCCAAGATGTGACACGTATCACTGTTTATATACGTGACACGCACTCAAAATAATGCATATAAAACATATTTTCACATTTTATAACATTTGGTGAAACATTTTTAGCTCGGTTATTAATGAAATTACATAATTATTTGGGATAATTATTCTATATTTACAACCACTAAATGGATCAGGAAGAAGTCATCAGCCATGTCCATTTTAGGGCCTCTATGGGCCCAAAACTTTACCTCTCGGTCCATAATAAATAATAAATACGATTCAGAAGTCTCAACTAGGGGTGTCAAATGGGTTGACCCGACCCGAACCGAACCGAACCCGAAAAAGCCTTATAGGGTCGGGTTCATTGGGTTCAACTCGGCTTATCAGGTTTATCAGGTCAACCCGACCAACCCGATAGCCTTATAGGGTCGGGTTAGGGTTATAATTTTCTTACTTTATCGGGTTCGGGTTCAACCCGATAACCCGATAACCCGATAAATATATAAGCTTTTCTTGTTCTTTTTTCATTTTAAGCCCAATAACATTTTAAATCCTTACCTGATAACCCGACCCGATAAACCCGATAACCCGACAACCCGACCCGATAACAGTACCCTAGTCTCAACTACATTCTTCAGATTCTATGGCGTAACTAAAACTGACAATTTGTTTGGTGAATTATAGCTGTGGTGAGTCCAACTATATATCAGTCATGATGTTTTTTTAATCATTCAATA